>VXCM01000385.1:0-62323 GCA_014773175.1 Lucifuga dentata
TCAATCTGAATTTTTTTAAACTGAATTTGAGCAACCTGAATATTGCATTTTGAATATACGCAACTTCAATTTTGGGATCTGAATTTGTGGCTTTAAATTCAGTGTTGATTTAAATTCAGATCTTTATGACCCTATTTTGCTTNTCACATAAAAAATCTCAAAACTGAATTTGGTGACTTTAGTAGTTATAAAACAAAACTTATAACTTAGTTTGACGGGCTTCCTCCACCGCCGCTGGCTGATGCTAAATGCGGTGAACATGGACTTCCTCTTCTTCTTCTACATGTGGAATTACGGCAGAATGCAAGCTGATAGGCCAAAAGTAGGATCGATTGCAGCGCGATTTGATTGCCTATCCTTGGTATCCCGGATGTTCTACTTGAATTTTGCAATCTGAATTTTTTCAAACTTGAATTTTTTCAATCTGAATTTTTTTAAACTGAATTTGAGCAACCTGAATATTGCATTTTGAATATACGCAACTTCAATTTTGGGATCTGAATTTGTGGCTTTAAATTCAGTGTTGATTTAAATTCAGATCTTTATGACCCTATTTTGCTTCCATAGTATTTTGTGTTTGTTTTCCTCAGACATTTTACATCCCACAATGCATCGCGCATAGCACCTGACTAGCAAAGATGGCAGCATTTCCGACATGAGTGATTTTGTAAAGCGTTTGCACTTTGTTTCTTGGTCTTATTAGTTTTTTGTTTTTTTTCATTCCGTCTGAAATTCAAATTATCACTCAGTTTTGTAGAGTAGTGTTGCTTGTTTTTGTGTTTTTTGCAGCGTAGCGCGGTGTGTGTTTATTAGCTCATTAGCTTGTTTCGCTCGCTTTAGCTAATTGTCAGTGTTGACTGTAGCAGTCACAACAGACCGAGCGGCTGAAAAGGCTTCAGAACATCGAGTCAGACATGAAGGAGGCTCTGGTCCTGGTTCAGAGATTAAGTGCTCATCCGGACTCTCGGTGCTGGTATGTCAGCTGGAGCCCCAGCGGGACTCTGCTGGCCTCCTGCGGGGGAGACAAGACCATCCGGATCTGGGGAAGAGAAGGTGAGCAGATCCACAAAATCTTCTTTATGTTTTGTTAAACATTTTTAAAGAAACACAAACATTCACCTTGTCTTGATACAAACACTACAAAATACTACAGAAAAAGTGAATGACAACATTAATCTTTGTACATATAGTGTAAAAAAAAAAAAAAAANAAAAAAAAAAAAAAAGATTTTTGTTTTGGAACCAAATGTTCAATATCTGCATCAACAAATGAAAGTTAAAAAGAAACAGGAAATACATAAAAGGTCAAATCCAGGAGTAAACTCTTCGGTAAATAAGCGCTTGTTTCATGGACTTCAATGCTTTCTTAAAATGAAATACTCCTTTCAAGAAAATTGATCTGTGTTCCATAACTTCACATCTGTTGATATGCTGTTTTTGCCATAATTGCACATCATTTCCACCTTTTTTTCTCTGTAGTAACAGCAGATTTATATCAAAGGAGTTTATTTCAGATTGTTTGAAATGATCCCAAAACATCCTCGTATATGTACAAGTGAATGTGTGAAAATGAGTTGTTACACTACTTGTATTTAGTGCTGAAAGAAATAATGAATCAACTGTCAGAAAATTGATCAACCATTTTAATAATCAATGAATCATTTTAGTCAGTTATCAAATAAAATGGTACATATCGGCTGGTTCGAGGATTTGCTCTCTTTTTTCTTTTATAGCAATGTAAATAGGGCTGCAACTAATTTGTATTTTTATTTTAAATGAATCTACTGATTATTTAATCTTTAGATCAATTGTTGTTAATAATCATTTGTGTTGTCAGTGTACAATGTTTAGAGAAAAGCAGTAAAGCTGGAACCAGAGAATGTTTGATTTATCAATTTTGTTTTCCATTTATTTAATTCGTTTAGTCTCTGTAAAGTGAAAAAACTCTTGACAAATGCCCTTTAAGAGCCCCAAGAGGTGACATCTTGATAATTGTTTTTATTTTTTATTTTTTTGTCAGCAAATGAAAAACACAATGGGAGAAAATGAGCAAATCCTCAAATTGAAAAAGCTGAACTCAGCAGATGTTTGGAATTTTTCTTGATAAATGACCAAAGCAACTGATTGATTATTAAAATTATTAATTTATATTGATCGATTAATTGGTTGATTGAATGCTTTTTATCTGAACATGTGACATTTTTGTTAGTTCCTCAGTTATTGCTGCAGTTTCATTTTCTTGGACATCAAGAAAAAAACATAATTTCCCTGATTTCAGGCGACTCATGGGTGTGTAAGAGTGTGCTTGAGGACGGTCACCAGCGCACGGTAAGGAAGGTGGGCTGGTCTCCCTGTGGAAACTATCTGGCCTCTGCCAGCTTCGATGCTACTACAAGCATCTGGAAGAAGAAGAACGATGGGTTTGAGGTTAGATTTGATGTTTGACGTTGTTGTTATTTGCAGACTTTTAAGAATTTTGCACCTTCGTGGGTTTGACAGTCTTACCTCGTCCTCTAGAGTTTGACTGTATTGGAAGGACATGAAAATGAGGTGAAGTGTGTAGCGTGGGCTCCTTCAGGGAATCTGCTGGCTACCTGTAGCCGGGACAAGAGCGTGTGGATTTGGGAAGGTCAGTGTGACGTTGCAGCTTTGTGATGCTGTTTCATGATCTCACTGTGCATCCAAATGACGTCTGTGTTTTCACAGTGGACGAGGAGGATGAGTACGAGTGTGTCACCGTAATGAACTCTCACACACAAGACGTCAAACATGTGGTGTGGCACCCGACACAGGAGGTAAGCCCCCGTCCACTCTCTGATCGATTCTGTCTTATTTTTATTTTACTGTCTTTATGACATGTCTCGGTAGCTTTTGGCTTCAGCGAGCTACGACAACAACATCTGTATTTACAAAGAAGAGGATGACGACTGGGAATGCCGCGCCACCTTACAGGGACACACGTCCACCGTGTGGAGTCTGTCCTTCGATCCCAGTGGACAGAGACTGGCCTCGTGTAGTGATGACCGCACGGTGAAGATCTGGAAAGAGTCTCCCAATGAAGGACAAGGTGAGCTGCTGTTAATGTTAATAATGTCATGTCAAGTCCTTATTGATGAAAATATTAATGAAAAAGATTGCGGCAGATGATTAACACAGAAGTGTATATTTTAATTAATATCAGTCATCAAGAAAATTACACTTGATTCTAGAAAATTCTTCCAAAAAAGAAAAATGTTCTTAGTTCTTGTTGTTTAAAGCTAAAAGCTATTCTCTCTATTACAACTGAAAAATTCCAAATTTATTAAAAAGTAAAATTGTAAAAGCCGCTTCCAGAGGGTTAATGAATAGCACAGATTATGGAACCTATGTCCATCCTATGAAGACAGAGAGTTCTCAGGCTGTCAAAACCTGCAAATTTAACAGAGATGAAGTGGAAAATGTCCACAGAATGGCTGTAGTGCTCACTTTTATATATATGTATATATATATATATGATATTTTTGTCAACCATAATTTAAACTTGGACTAAAATCATTTGCTCAGTCAGTAACAATTTATATCTAATGTGTTACTGAAAGCTAAATTTAAAGGATACATATTAGAAGGATGTGAATTTTTTAGTGGATGTGTGTGCAGATGCTGGAGGAGAGTGTGTGACATCAGATATTTCCTTCTGTCGTTCTTTTTGTGGAACAGATTTGTCCTGGAAGTGCGTTTGCACTCTGTCTGGGTACCATGGACGGGCCGTGTACGATATCGCCTGGTAAGTTACTGTGATGACTTTTGTGCATTTGGGTGCTGAATCCACACTTCATGTCTATTTCAAGCAGTTATTCTCGATCTTGATCCGAGCATTTTTATGTCCAAACCTGAGAGAGAGAGAGAAGCTCTGTAGCTGCAGGTTCTATCTCACACAGTGAACTTATGTTAGTTATTGTCCTGGTTTTGGCTAATCAGGTGTGAGTAATGCAGGAAGAGATGGAAAACACACTGCGTTGTTCATTCTGAGGACCAGGATTGAGAAGTGAGGTTTTCTGCTGCTGGGGTTGAGTGGTTTTCATTCCTGGTCCACAGGAGCTGCAGCATGTTTTCTATTTCTCCCTGCTTTAGCCACACCTGGCCTGCCATCCGCTCAGCTTCAGCCTCCACAATCATGAATTTATTCCAGGTCTCCATGTCAGATCAAACTGAAACTGTTGAATCTGTTCAGGTGTCGGCTGACCGGTGCTCTGGCGACTGCCTGCAGCGACGATGCCGTGCGTGTGTTTAAGGAGGATGAGGCATCTGATCCGAACCAACCTGTGTTCTCTCTGGCTGCCCACATGGCCAAAGCTCACAGCCAGGACGTCAACTGTGTGGCCTGGAATCCAAAGGAGGCGGGGCTAATGGCTTCCTGCAGTGACAGCGGAGACATCGCCATCTGGAGGTTCCAGGAAGACTGAACAAAGAATCAGGTTTAATTGTTTAAGTCACAGTGGGATGGTGTGGCACCGAGGTCAACACATTTATTTTGTTCATTCAGCTTCTCATGCAGTTTATTTGATCCACAAAAATCTGTTAAGTTTATAAATACACCTGTTGTCAGTTTCTAAAATGAAGAATTCTGCTTCAGCAAGTCTCGTGCATCTTTTCAAACAATGCAGTTGAGAATTTGTCATTTCACAATGTTTAATGAAATGCATTTTAAATTACGAATTGAAATTAGATCTTTGTGTTTAGTGCAAACAAATTTGTCAAATATGCATGGTATGAAGACAAAAACCTGAATTTTATGTGATTCTCTTTAATGCAAAAATATCCAAGACATTACATAACATTAAAAGGTTTTAGACCAGTCCAAGAATTACAAATTACATCTCATATCAAAGCAATTTGAGTCCAAATAAAACTGATAGTTGTCAATTATATTTAAAGACCCAATCTGGAATAAGAGCATATCACTCTAACTTTACCTCCATAGACCAATCTGCCTTTTGAAACCACGTTTGTTGGTACAACAGACAAAATATGCTTTAATTTTAATGGGATCTGTGAATTAACTAATCAGTAAGTACTGTCATCTACAGAATTTGAACATATACTCTAAATCCCAAATTGGGGCTTTAGTTAACAGTTTGTTCTATTACTATTAAACAGACTTTCCCATGTACCTGCACTGCATGTCTGGTAACATGAACTGGAAATATCCTGTACATTAATTCTGGACTGGTACAGATCAGTCACATGACTGAAACAAAGAAACTAAGGTACTTAAAATATCATTATCTCAAGCAGAGCGTGAAGGTGTAACAAAAAAAAAACCTTAGAAGTAAATCAGTGAATATCTACATAAAAAAAAAAACACCCGCGAAACACCCACTGATCCCTTTTCAGAGCGAGACGCTGGAGGCTGCATGGATTTATCAGTCAGAGTCGCTGTCTGCATCGCTGTCCGCCTCCTTCACATCCACACTGAACTTGTACTCCTGGTCACAGCCCATGT
Organism: Lucifuga dentata; assembly: GCA_014773175.1. NCBI lineage: Eukaryota > Metazoa > Chordata > Actinopteri > Ophidiiformes > Bythitidae > Lucifuga > Lucifuga dentata. Next base: position 5,482 of record VXCM01000385.1, read on the forward strand.
AAGCGTCGCTCATGAAGTACAGCGTGTAGTTGTGGACACCCATCGTAGGTGCAACAAAGTCCAGCTTCACCTGCAGAGGACGAGAATAACCAACGAACAACATGACGTCAGTTAAAGGACCATACCTGTGGTTTTGCATGTTATGAGCCCAATAAATACTACCAGCATAACCGATACACAAAACCGGCATCTATAAATGCAACATTTGGGTGAATCACTTACCTTTGCTTTCTGCTGAAGAGTCAGCCTCTTGATAGAGATGAGGCTATTAGACTTGGGATCTCCGATCACCACCCACCAACCCTCCTCACGTTTCTGTAATGCAGTTTTTTGGGGTTTTTTTTACATTGGAGTTAATATATATATTTTTTTTTTAATTAAGGAACTCTTTAAAACTCAAGATACTCGATATTTACCTGGGGGAAGAGAGGTGCAATGACGGGTCCAGTCACCTCCTCCTCTCTCTCCAGCTGAACCTGAACCAGAACTGGACTGCCACTGTGAATAAAGATGAAAACATACTTAAACGTGACGTAAACCCAAACCTGCAGCTGCTGATCTCACGTCTTTCTACACCTGCACTAATATTTATTATATTAAGTCAATCAGATAGATTCCATTCACCGTACCTCTTGACATTGTCCTTTTCAGCCACCTCGTATGACAGTTCGATGTTGGGGTAGCGGTTACAAAAACGAGCCACGTCAGCCATCTGGGCGTCTGACAGCTGCAGCAGGGCAGTCCGGTCTTCATCCTCCATCTCCATGATGTCGAAGATGCTTTCCACACCCTGACGTAAAGAGGGAAGACAAGATGCTCATTTAAATAGACCAACAGAAGGGGGAAAACCTGCAGCGTGCAATCTCATGCTGCCAGTAAACAAATCCACACATTTAGTTTGTGCATTTAACCGTCATGTTTTCTTGACGAGGTTAATATATGTTGCACCACTAGCAAACATAATATGAGGAAAAGGACGATGTACCTTCTCTGTGCAGCGCCTGATGTGATCTGAGGTGAAGAAGGGCAGCTGTTTGAGGTACGAGTCTTTGGACCACATGGCCTGGGTGACCATCTGGGCGAGCTCCATAGCTGCGAGTGCAGGACTGAGCCAGCCGTTACTGGACAGCACGTCCACACAGGCCTGGATGAGACGAATCGCCTACAAGCAGAACAAACAGTTAAAAAAAAACAACTGGAATCCAGAAATCTAATTGCCTGAGGTTTGTTCCTCTCTGGCATAAAATCAGCAGAGATCCTAACCTTGCTCAGAATCTCCTCCGTGTCCGACTGCAGCTCAGCGCTCAGCTGCATCCTGGACAGATGTGCTTGCAGCATCAGGTTAGTCTTCACGTGGGGGTCATTGAACTTTGGGTTGTTTAGTTTGTGAGGCACTTTCTGTGCCAGCTGAAATACAAAAACAAGTTGTTCCAACACAAGCAGTTTCATAGTGCTGACTAATAAGAAATGTGTTCATGCGGGACTCGTTGAAGAGTCCTGCTGAATGATGGTTGATACTATGCAGGCTGTCAGTGTGGTGTGTGTGGGTTTACCTGTCGGAGAAGTGCGTCCTCATGGTGTCTGATGGGAATGTTTTTGTACTCGGCAGCATTGGAGATGATCTCAATTAGCCCACGGATCTTTGTCTTGGCATTCAGGGACATGCTGAACAACTCTGAAACACAATTTAAAAAACATTTATAAGTTATTTGATGGTTGTAAAGAGGAAAGGTTCCTGATGAGCATTATATAGTCATGCAGCAACACTGTATAATAGATGTGTTGGTACAAACCAATGGTGGTGTAGTTGATGTAATAGTAGGCGGCGATCATGCCCAAGTTGAGAGGAGCTACGTCCATTTCATCCTCGATGCTGATACACTTGGACTGTTCCAGGTCATGCAGTGTGTTTTCCACCAGCTCAGATAGGTGGTCTGACAGGTGACGATGGGACATGCCTGATGAGATGAAAGAGCAAAGCACAAGAAACTTTGCATTCACATGTCATAAACATAAAGCTCCTCCTAGATGGCACCAAGTGTTCTATGTTTTCTCTTAAAGGACTGTATCGGCGCTCATGCATGTTTGAGCCAAATTTATTCAATTTTCATATGTTAATATTTAGTGTAGATTTAGAGATTAAAGGACCATACCATCCATTTTGCATGTTTGAGCCTTACGTATTCTATTTTTATACACGCAAGGTTAATGACAATCATTTCCAAAGGATAAAACCGTATTTCAGCTTTCCTGATATTTTGCAAAATCTCTTAATCTTTCAAAATCAAATATTCAAGCGATACACCCACCTTAAAAATCGATGTTTTGTCTGCTAATAGTTACACAGCCTTATGAAGTCACAGTCGTTCAACTTTTTCGATAAATAAAAAAAATTTAATATATTAGCCTCAAACATGCAAAATGGCCAGTATGGTCCTTTAAGAGCTATTCAAAAGCTGCTGAGACCAAATGTTCAGCCTCTCAGTCCTTTGTGGCATCAATTGTAGCTTCCATCAACTACCTACATTTACATCACTTACTACCTACTTACATCAGCTACTGTTGATGGATGTTTATATCTTTCAACAACACGTCTTGATCTTTTCATCGGTCACTTTTCTCAAACATGCTGCATCTGTTATAGGCAGAAAAACATGTTCTTTCTGTTGGGCTTTAAATGTCAGTGTCTCACCCTGCAGGTTGTAGTAGTTGGGGTTCTGGGTCATACGCCGGTAGAGGAACGTCCATGTCAGGTAGTCCACCGCGTCCTGCTTGTTCTCCACCGTCTTGGTGACAATCTCGGCATTAAAGTGGTCATGGAGACAATGATCCAAGTGAGACTCCACTGGTAGAGGCTCATACAAGAACTTCTTGAAGAAATCCTATCAAGAAAAGAAAAACAAAGTTTAGTTTGTTCTTTCTCTTTTGTGTTTGTGTTTTAGTCTCTGAGGACAGAAAAAAAAGGTCCTTTTACCTTTTTGGAACCCTGACACATGATGACACAGCGTCCCTCATCATCTAGCATGGGCCTGTTTGCTTTGCCCACCATCTGGAGGACGTCATATATGGGATAGTCCACATAGCTGAATAATGGAGGAAAAGGATAAGAATGAGACGATAATAATATGTGCGGAACAGAATTACTCTGAAGCAGTAACTATTGGGAAGTCTTACGCGTGGATTTTTCCATTGTAGTACTGCGTGTCCATGACGATGACCAGGTGTGCAGAGATATTAGTGCCCCAGCAGAGTGAACGTGAGGACACCACCACCTGAACCGCACCTGTTGGAGAAAAAGGACCAAACGCAGGCAATGTTGTCAGACATGATGTTTTAGCTCCAGATTTTTAAAGGACCATACCATCCATTTTGCATGTTTGAGCCTAATATATTCAATTTTCATACATATAATGTCACTGACAATCATTTCCCAAAGCATACTACTGGAACGGTGAATTAAATTTTTTTTTCCTACCTTCCAGACCGCCATTGGTTTCAATTTTATTCTGGTACACTATTAAAATCAACTTGATGATACCTGAAATGTTCTTGGGATAGGTAATACATTATCACGAACAAGACATATACAGGTTTTTTTTTAAGAAATTATGTTATTTTAGCATTTAAGCACAATAAAAAGCACAGAGTGAATGTATGTCTCCATCAGAGAATATAGTCCCAAAAGAAAACCTGCGTTTCTGGAAAAATTTAAACGACCGTGACTTCATAAGGCTGCGTAACTATTAGCAAGTGAAACATGGATTTTTAAGATGGGTGTATCGCTTGAATATTTGATTTTGAAATATTAAGAGATTTTGCAAAATATCAGGAAAGCTGAAATATGGTTTTATCCTTTGGAAAATGACTGTCAATAACCTTATGTGTATGAAAATTGAATATATTGGGCTCAAACATGCAAAATGGGTGGTATGGTCCTTTAAAGCNTTATGTGTATGAAAATTGAATATATTGGGCTCAAACATGCAAAATGGGTGGTATGGTCCTTTAAAGCACCAAGTTGAAAGTGCAGAGCAACAGTGAATCATACCTGAGTTGAAGAGCTGTTCTACTATTCTGCGTTCAGTTGGAGACAGGCCCTCGTGCAGGTAGCCCACACCATTAGCCAGAGTCTCTTTCAGGGTTGAATCAGTTATTTTCTCCAGGAACGGTGTCAGGTCTTTCTCCGTGCAATGCAAGAACCTGCACAAAAACAAATACATGTGTTATTACATTACAGTGCAAGGAGCTGAATGAAAAATCAGCAGTATCATATTAAAGTCCAAATCTACAGGCATATTTTTTTGTTGTGAACAAACCTCTGAGGGACCACATCAGCAGCACAGAATGTGAGGATGTCGATGGCTGTGAGGCGGGTCTGTCTGCGGGACGGGACGAACACCACGGCTGGTTTGGAGGGAGAATGCTTCATGATGGCGTGATATACTGGCTTAGCCATGGACAGCAGGCGAGTCTGTGTGTGACTCACATTGAAGCCCTAAACAGAGCAGAAAGGAGATTAACAACAAATCAGGCACCCCACAGACTCATGTATTACTGAACGTTGTCCAAAATGTGTGTATTTCTGTTGTGTAGTGTTGTTCATACCTGGATGTGCAGCTCCAGAGGCACGGGCCTGACGTTGGGGTGGAAGTTGAACGTGGCCGTGGTGCTGCAGCCCAGCCAGTGAGCCACGTCTTTGGCATTGGACAAAGATGAGCTGAGGGCCACGATGCGGATGGGACGCTCAATCTGAGAAGAAATGTATCTCATCCTGGAGCAGATGACCTCCAACACAGGCTAATGAAAAGGAAAAAAAATGTATATTAAAATAACTAGTACACAGTTCAGGAATTACTATCACAGTCCACATTATGTTGGACAACGAACCGCTATTAAAGAAGTATTAAAGTCTTACTCCATTTTCTCCTCCAATGAGATGAGCCTCGTCCACAATGAAGAGGCTGACGTTTTGGACATTCTTCCTCTGCTTCCAGCGACGAGACAGAATGTCCCACTTGTCAGGTGTACTGACAATAATGTCCCCTTTTCCCAAGAGTTTAAGGTCTGTGCTTGTTTCTCCTGTCAGCAGCACCACCTTCTTGTTCAGGACATCTTGGAACTTCTGGTGCCAGTCAACAAACACCTGAAAGTACGAGGATTTATGAGTAATGATAGCAAGAAAAAATATGCAAAGCTAGTTTGCAGAAACACACTTTCATCTTCAAAATGACTTAGTACCTGTTCAGCCAAAGCCTCCATTGGGGTAATGTAGACACAGCGGCCTTCTGCATTGTGCAGCAGCATCCTAAGAATGGCAAATTCAGCACAGATGGTCTTTCCACTGCCAGTGGGAGCTCCCACAAACACATTGTCATCACTGTTGTATACCGCATTGAACACTGGAGGGACAGAAACAATCCAACTCAGTTTCAAGAGCAATGTAACGCAGAGAAATATTGGCTACTTTAATGTTTTGTTTTGTTTTTTTTAATTTTCCTGACATTCTTTCACTTTTAGAATCAAGAAACTCTCAAATAATAGCTACTGAGCATCTTTAGTAGATAGGTAGTTTTTAAACATATAAGGGAATAATAACTATTCTAAACAAACATATATTTTGGAGTAAAGAGTAGAAGATTCTCTATTTGTGCTGGTTTTCTTCTGCACCTTGTGTCTGAATGGGGTTGAAGAAGGGGAACTTGTTCTGGTAGAGCGCCTCAAAGGCAGAGTTCCTGAGAGCAGTGACAGGCAGCGGCTGCAGGTCCAGCAGCTCAGTGGGCGGGGGATACTTCTCTGGTAGTATCAGGTGACGGAAAGACACTGGAAGCTGAGTCTCGCAAGCTGAAAACAAAAGTAAGAAAATAATCAAGATTCCCCAACATGTACATTTACACTAATTGTAAGGAGCGCATCCTCGAATAATCTAACTTACATAGCCAGCGGTCTGAAACCACACGGATGAAGTACTGTGGCGGCAGAGGCTCAAATACCGGGACAAAGAAAGTGACGAGGTGTTCGTCCTGGGCATACTTGGCTTTGAGCAGGAAGTACTCATGGTGGAGGATGACTTCACTATCCACATCCTCAACCAGGATCCAGAAAGCCTCAGACGATCCATGAATCTAATTGGGCAAACGAGAACGTTAGAAATCAATGAAAACAAAGGCGGTTAGGGTACAACACACCATGTGACTTTAACGTGACCTAGTTACTGACCTTGTCATCCCACTGGAAGTCAGGAGTGATGGTGAGCTCCACTTTCAGCGTGGAGCGAGTGATGGGTTGCAGATGGACAGCCAGGTCCAGCTTGGGGAACTGGTGAACATATTTGTGGATAGTCTTTCCCATCTTTGGCATTCTGATCAGTTCACCTGAAAAAGGAAATCACTTGTACTTAATGTGTTGGCTAAGAAGTGAATTCAGTGAACATGTATGCGGAGGGGGGAGGAAACTCACCGATCTCATTATGATTGAGGTCATAGAGACGCTCAAAGGGGAAGTTTTTCTTCTCGATCTTCTTGATCACTTCCTCGGGAAGTTTCTTGAACTGCCGCAGAGGAGACATCGACTGCCACCTGTGAAGAATCAAGATACAGAATATCAACAGTGTCTGGCAAAGAAAAGAAAAACAGATCATTCTGAAAAACAGTGACAGGCTTACATTCTCTTGTCAATCATCTTGCAGAGATTCATGGTCTTGTCTGTGAGCTGAGCCCAGCCTCTGTTTAGTACAATCTCGAATATGGCTCTCATCAACCTTCCAGCACTCTGAAACAAAGAGGGAGTTACTTCTAACACCACTTTTGGTTTCTGTTGTTTTCAGAAGTCTGATGTCAGACACATGTACAGGGTAGTTTCTTTCCAGGCAAAATTTGGGAAGGAACAAATGAAAAAATGGGGGCGGAGGGAGGCATTTTGGACAGTTAAACGTCAGTAATGGCAGCAAAATGATGAAGGGGGTCCTGGTCTGTCATACCTGTGTGACATACACCATGTCAGCCATAAGGGCAAAGCCTTCAAGTTTGAGTTGAGAGATGTACGCCTGGAGCAGCACATTGATCTGAAATGATAAAACAAAGTAAGGAGGAAGTCATGACTGGAATTTGATGCAACAAACATCAAAGTATGACAATGATGATTATAACAGATCAAACATGGTCTTCATATGTGGAATGTGTAAGACATCCTGTATGAAATTAACCATTCTCTTTTAGCCTCTATTTTGGTAGCTGATGTTTTCTGAGCACAAGATATAATCTAAGTGGTCATACCTTAGCACTGGGCTCCTCAATGCTTTCCTTCACTGGAATAGGAACCCTTTCCAACAACTTCTGAAGCTCCAGCTTCTCTTCCTGAAATATAAAGCTACGTGTCACTATCTAAATGTAATATGATTAACTGACTTGTTATGAGGGGTTATAAATAAACTACTATCACTGTCAATAATCAGCAGTACCTCTCTAACAGTGATGTTTCTGAACTCGGAGGAGAGTGAAAAGACACGGAAGAGCTCAATCTCACTGAGAGTGGGCTTCAGCAGCTGGTTGTAAGTTTGAATTGAGTCGTGAGTGATGTAGAAATGACTGGCAATGCGTCCCAGGTCTGTCACCTTTAGGTAAAGACAAAAAATAAATAAATGGAACATAAAAATCATGAGGTCCATAAGATCTCATTTAAATCACAAACAAGCTGCAGTAAATAACACACTCATCTGACAGATATTGTGCAGCATTCATACTTGGAAGCCACCAGTCCTCTTGTCATATTTAACTAGATTGTTCTTGTCCAGGACATTTGCTGCAGTGTGCACCAGGTCCATCCTGCGCCTCTCCAGCAGGGGGTCTGAACTTCGGTCGTCATGGGAGACACCATACAGGGTGGGGTTGCGGAGCATGCGCACGTACAAGTAGGTGTAGCCAAGCCAGTTCACTGCATCCTGACACAAAAAAAAGAGAGCAACAAAAGTTTTAAGGATTTGAATAATTGACACAGAGCGATCATACCGTGCCATTGCATGCCGATAACTAACCTTTACATTCTGCACATTGCCAAGTACTATCTCAGCATTGAGCATGTCAGCCAGCTTGGCCACCATCTGGCTCTCTATTGGCAGCTGCTGGTTGAGCAGGGACAGGTAGTATTGCAGCTCTCCATGGGACGTGATCAGGATTCCCTCGCCTTTGGTGTCATACTGAGGACGACCAGCTCGACCAAGCATCTGAAATAAAACATAAGTTATATCAGGAGCAAAGATACAAACCAGAACTTTGCCGCAGTTTAATATCCAGCCATTACAGACTGACCTGTAAAATGTCCAGAGCTCCGAGCTCGGTCCATCTGCCTTTCTCAGGACTGTAGACCTGAGTGCCTTTGATGATGACAGTGTGTGCGGGCAAGTTGACACCCCACGCCAGAGTAGCTGTGGACACTAGAACCTGGATGTGTCGATCAGCAAACAGATCCTCCACCAGTGTACGGTCCACTCTGGTCATACCAGCATGGTGGATAGCGAAGCCATAGGGCAGCAAATCCTTCAGCTCAAGGTTCTGAACGAGCAAGTTCAGGTGTAAGTATAACAAACTTCTGAACAAGCACTAAAGAAACATTTTTGTCCTGTGTTATTGCAGTCAGGTTTGGAGTTAGTGAAGCTGGCTCACCTTGCACTGCTCTGCCTCAGTTCTCAACACTTCAGTGGATGCTGAACCCTCTCTGAGGAAAAGGCCTAGCGTGTCTTTCTCCAGACACATGTCCCTTATGGCCCTGGCAGTCTTTCCTGTCTCCTTTCTGGAGTGGACAAATACCAGCACCTGTTGGAGACAAATATTTGAATTTAGCAAATCTGACAATGGAACCTGAATTGCCATAATCAACACATACACAGTCACAGTATTTTTAAGTCCTTGTGGATCAAAATGTCTCATCTCCTCCACAGCTTGTGACATGTTGCACATGACTTGCCTGGTTTTTCCCAGCGTGCTCCATGATCTTTTCATACACAATCTCATTCATGATTTGGAAGCGTTTGATGGCTTTCTTCTCTGTGATGCCAACGTAGGTCTGCTCCAGGGGCACGGGCCGGAAACTACAGAGGGGCAAAAGAGTTATATCAGAGATTACTGTGCAATAAAGACAAACTACAAAGAACTCAAAGGTTGCATACATCCACCAAGACTGCTTGCTATATGTTATTTAGATAATATAAAACATGGCCTACATGACAATATTTTAGAAATGTTTGAAAATATTCCTAAATCTACACCAAAATAAACATAATGACCAACCTTCACAGTTTTCATGCTCATCATTCTTTAATTTAATTATGCTCAGTAATTCATAAGGAAAAACAAACAAAACTGCTCAGATAAATTAAGCCACCAATGAAAGCTGATGCTCTCATTACCTGTTGTCAAAGTAGAAGAGTCCCTTGGCAGGGTCAACACGCAGACAGGTAGCCACATCCTCATAATTGGGCAGCGTAGCACTGAGGCCCAGCAGACGGACGTCCTCCTGGGTCAGCTCCACATTACGGATTGTTCTTGCTACCAGAGATTCCAGCACAGGTCCACGGTCATCATGCAGCAAGTGGATTTCATCCTGAAATGAACAGAAAAACCTTTTGTCACCATGAGTTTTACATCAAATCCTCTGACATTATTCCCCACGGTTAGAATTGTGCCCTTCTTTTTGACATTTTCCAAGCACTTACGATGATAATGAGGCGTACTAGCTGGGTATAGGTTCGCTCTCCTCCTTTACGTGTGATGATGTCCCATTTCTCTGGGGTGCAGACGATAATCTGGGTAGCGTTAATCTCCTCTTTACAGAGCTGGTGGTCTCCTGTCAGCTCAGAGACTGTGATGCCGTAACTTGCCAAACGCTAAGATAAGGGAGAAAGAGAGAAGGACCTGATTAATGAACTTTATTATAAATGTGATATTTTAAATTAGCATGTGAATGTGGGTCTACACAGAAAGAAACACAGGTGATTGATACGTTTATCCTCCACATACAGATTCCCTGTTATTAGAAACAAACCACCCTGTTTTCTTTCTTTTTTTTTTTTTTTTTAAANTTTTTTTTTTTTTTTTTAAATTCTGTGACCGTGACAGATTTTTAATGTCAAACAAAATTTATGTAAGCCATATCAACTGTTACATATTTGGTCATCTCTGGCTTGTGCTCATCAAACCTGTAAATGAAATGATGTATAGAAAGCTCAGGCTCACCTTGCTGAAGCTTCCCACCATCTCCTGTACCAGTGAGCGCATGGGTGCAATGTATATGATTTTGAAGTCGTCTACATTGATGGTCCCATCCAGGTTTATGTGCTTTCCAATTTCCCTCAGTATTGCCATCAGGGCAACATTAGTCTTACCTGCTCCCTGCATGAACAAATGAACAGTTAGAGGAGAAAATAGACTCAACTGTTACAACACTGTTGCTTTCAACAAACGTAGCTCACCGTAGGTGCGCACACCAGCAGATTCTCATCCGTCTCCATGGCTGTCTTAAACAGCTTGCTCTGGATGCGGTTTAGGGTTTTGAATCCTTCGAACCCAGCCTGAGCGTACTTGGGCATTTTCTCAATGCCAAGAAGGACCTGATGAGACAATGATGTGCTGCATTTAGGATAAAACCACAACTAGCCAATGATTATTATCAAATGAAAGGCTTTCCCTTAAGTGCTGCATGGTTAGGCACAGAAATGCTTTCATACATGAGATATAACCAGCATACAAACCTCATCTTCAGAGAAGGGTTTGGGTTTGAGGGCAGGCACATGAACTTCTTCATAACCTTTACGCTGCTTTCGAAAAGAGCCATCAGGCAGCTGACACCTCTTGTTGGCCATGAAATGGCTGCCCTGGGTGAACGCCAGGTCCTCTAAGTCCAGCAGCTGCCGAGGGGCCATTGACTATATGACATGAAGAATGGATTATCATGGACTGAATTTCAACTTCTGCATACATGTGACATTGGCACTGAAGCCATGTTATTACTGCAGTGATTTTGGATTAACTGATGCCATATGTAGGCAGCCTGCTTGAATTATTTGCAGGTCATATATGAAAACTGTTATATTACCTCTCCATGATCAATGTCCATTGCTTCCAAGTCGTCAACACGAGATTTCCGCACCCTCTCCCTACGAGATCTCTCCTCCTACACACACAAAACACAAAAATAACAGAAGTGACTAATGAATGAAAAAACATTTATTTATGCTAAACAAGACAGCTTACCCGAATAATATCCTCCTTCTCTGTCTCCTGCAGCTGGTAAAGAATCTTTGACAGTTCTTGGTCAGCCTCCATCTTTCCTATGATCCTTTCCTTTTCCGCCTCACTCTGAGCACTGGCCAGCATGGTACAATACTGGACTGTATGGCAGAAGATATTGATTATCATCTTAAAATGACACAAGATACAATAACTTGCAACAACTTTATCCCAAAATACAGACTTACTCATCCGTCGATGCTGACGGAGAACTTTGATGAAATCAAATGTGTTGAACCCAAGCAGTAACACCAGCTGGTTCTCACATTCTCTGTCATCACTTGCAGTCTGTTGAATACAGAGGAAAAAAAATGGCAATTGCTCTGAAAAATACACAAATTAGTGCCAAAGAAAACATACGAATCAGATAGGATGACAAATACCTTGAGGATTTCTAAGACTTCATCTGCTTTCTTTTGGGAGACAATGGCATCATCATAAAAGCGGCTGAGTTGACGCTGGAGCCAAAAGGCATCGATGTCTCGAGGGTGCAAGTCCTTCTTCTTGGCTGTCATAACATCACCTGTGGCACCAAGCTAATGAAGAGCAATCAATTAAATTTTTCTGTCATGTACCAGTATTTCAAAGACAATAAAGTTTTTTCATTGTATGCAAAGCATACACTTACGTTGGCTGAAAGAGTGCAGCCCACATCTGCCTCCTCTCCTTCACTGTCTTCATCTGAGTGTTCATCTCGTACCTCCCCAAACTGATCTTCATCCCCCTCCTTAACAGCAGGAAAAAGAAACACAAATACGCAATGCATTTTCACCTGGCAGTTTCAGTTTGTTATTGCTGTAAAACTGAAACTTTATTTTTAAAGCAAAAAGGCTCACCTCCTCATCAGATTCAAATTGAACATTCACACCGTATGTTTCATCAATATTGTCATCTGCAAAGAAAAGTATTAACAGATTTCAGTGCATGGCAAGAACATTTCCACTGAAAACTGTTCTGTTCTGTTCCTGTTATTGCAGATGAGTATTGTATTTATTCAGTATCATTTAGTTATGATAAATATCATTTAATAGTTACTTCCTATGTACATACCCATATTTTGTAAATCCTTGTCCCCGCCATAGTCTGTGATCTTCTTGCCCAGATTGACCAGCACATGGTAGCGTGTATCATCAGCAGGACCAAGAAGCTGCTCAACTTCACGCCGCCTTTCTTTATCCCTCATTTTATCATTCTTCAACACTGCTAATACTTCATCAGCCGCTCCACAGAGAATATCACGTGGCTGCAGAAAGCATAATAAACAAGTTAAAGGACACTTCAGCTACTGGTCACTGATCGAAAATGTAAGCTGATGTTTTGTTAGAACAGTAATAACAGCTGCTTTAGAGTCTCTGACCTGATCTCCCAAAGCAGCATGGATGAAGCTGAGCAAAACTTCATAGGTCTCTCTGGTTTCTTTGGTTTTAGGTTTGTACACAATGCCCACCATTTCATCAATGCCTTCAGACAGAAGGGTGAAGCCCTTCATCTTGTTAATATCATGTCTGTCTTCATCTCTCTTTCGCCTCCTGTATAGACAAACAAGAGGAATTGAAAAGAATTAAGCTGTCAGTCACTCCTTGTAAGTGGACAGGTATACTTAAGTTAATGTAACAACTATGGTATACTGAGTGGAAACGAGTTAAACATGCTACAACATGAGTCATATCCTTTAAATTAACAGAGACATAAACATGCAGTGACAGTACTGACTTGTCCCGTCTCTCTTCCAGTTTTTGGGGTTTGGTCCTCTGAGCCTTGTCGCCCATCTTGGTCCCCTCCAGCTTCCCCACCAGGGACAGCACCTCTCCAGTGGGCTCATCCCTCCGTGTGCGGTCGATCAGTGAACGGTCAGCTTGCAGCACCAAGTTTGAGTTCTGCCGTATCAGAACACAGAAACCTGGTTAGCTAACTCAGCAGGTTTCCAGGTTAACTAGTGATCATGTTTAACCGGTGACTGTAGCTTGAATACGTCGGTGACTGCTAGGCTGTTAGTGATATCAGATGTTAAAAACAGGAAGAAAACATTTAGAAATTCTTCAATACATTAAGGCTAAAGCCACCACTTAACTTGGTAACCATTTGACCGGGAACACCGGCTAGGCTAACCACTATGGTTAGCGGAGCAGCTAGCTAAAGAAACTAGTCTCGGTGAATTAAATGCATAATGTTCTCATGATACATTATTTTAAAACTAGGATAATACAATAAAATCTGAGTGTTTCCTAAAACATACTCACCGCTTTGTACTCATACTGCAGGCTACGTGCAGTAACATCCGCCATGGTGAGACTTCTATGTCTTCGTGAGCTATTGCCTCAATTTAACTCAACGTGGAACAGCTCAGAACAAAACTGCTACAGAGCAAAAATCACTCTGTTTTTATGTAGGCGCCGGAAACATCAGCGTTAGTATAACTGTAACATAAAATATTTCTCAGAAAGTTCAAGTTTAACACAACAAAATGCGTTTTTCATACGTTACAATGGCACCACTAGCACGAGCGCACAAGCGGCTGCTCTACTTCCGTTTCCGGGTCAAATGTTTAGAAATAAAGAGCTCAGAGAGTGAAGAAAGGAAAACAGACTGTCACTGCCCCCTGCAGGTTATTTTTTTTAATGCAGCAGCAGTAGCAACAACGATATAATAATAATAATAATAATAATAATAATAATAATAATAATAATAATAATTATTATTATTATTATTATAAGTGTTTTAAATCAATCACCCTTTGTATGCTTACTTTTTTTTTCTACATATGGCTTTCTGTAGGCTAGTATAGATTTTATGTTTATGTAATTAAATTACCTGTTTATTTCTTTTATTTGGGCATTGAATTTGTTGTCAGTTTTCATATTTTAAGTCACACATTACACCAATAGTTTAGGATTCAACTTTATTATTTTTTTTTTCCGTCAAGAAATCCTCAATGAGATTACACATTTCTTTTTCAAAAGTGTCCTGGTCAAGCTAGGCAGCAACAACACAAAATTACAAACGAAGAACATAATATATTGACAATACAAAATATCAAGATTAAAATGAAATATTAGAACATTGTTAAATCACAAGTAAAATCATCATTCAAAATCATAAAAATATTCACACTAAAAATAACCTAAGATCACACCTTAAAAATAGCCTAAGTGCTATCTAAAACCATCAAACAATAAATTAAATCCATCACATCCAGATCCAAACATACTGCATAACACCAGTAGCCAGATGATACTGTAAGTTCCTATTGGAATAATTTATATTTTCACCAATATTTACCACTTGCTTTGAAAGCTCTTTAACACCGTTCAGTGTGGGTCATCAAATATAAAAGTAAATAATAATAATGATGATAATAATAATAATACTAATACTACTACTACTACTAATAATAATAATAATAATAGTAATTTGAGCAATTTCTATAAGGTTCCCAGCACTTTGTGCTTGGACCGCTAATTATGGGTGAATATATTTATTGAGATATGGTAGAGTTAACCCAAGAATGGTTTTATAAATAAGAATATACAAAAGTATTAGCCTGCAGGAGGTTAGGGCCATCAAACCTGGACGTCAATATTTGTGACAAGTCTCAATTCTACATACAGTATCTGAAGCATGTAGGCCTGAAAAGATTCATGTATGTCAAATACATCCACAGATTCAAGTTTAGCCCAAAAAGTAACAGGAAACAAGGTTTTTTTTTTTTCTTGCAAAAAAAAAAAAAANAAAAAAAAAAAAAAAAACAGAAAGAAAAGAAACCTTGTATCCAAAATTTCAAGAGTTTCAAGGGTTCTAGATGAAAAACTACAAAAAAGATTGAATTAAATTTTATCTTTCAGATGGTTTAATTGATTTTGATACATAGTACTGTTATACAATTATATATAGGGAAATACAGGATGGCAGACAGCTAGATATTTGTGTTTTGTTAGTGTTCAGTCCTTTTTGTTCATGTAAATCTTTCTGTGAGAAAACAACATCGTCTTAACCTTAATGCTGAATAATAAAATGAACATTATGGCAGTGGTAGCACTTGTAGGACAGACATTATCAGTACAGTTTTATCGAAAGTCAGTTGAGCAAAAATTATTTATTGCAGGTCATAGGTGGACAGCTGGAGCCTCACAGAATGACATATATGAAGAGAGCCATGACGGCAGCACTGATGAGCCCAGAGATGGGAACCGTTACAAACCAGGCAATGAAGATGTTCCTGAAAAGATGCCAGTCAACTGATTTCCTGGAGCGCAGCCATCCCACAGCTACCACAGAGCCTACCTGTGTTCACAAGGAATTATTGACAATCAACAGATGTACCCTTATTTCTTTCATAGCATATTCCCAAAACCGATTATAGTTTAATTATCATATTCATCTATTTTAGTTGGAGTATCTGAGTTATGAATTTCATCATTACCTTGCAGTGGGTTGTGCTGACAGGAAGACCAATATTGGACGCCACGACAACTGTGAGAGCTGAAGCCAGTTCGATGCTAAATCCACTAGATTGGAAGAAAATAAGTTAATGCTACAACAATCATACAGACAATTGTTGGTTGATAAGTTCTGAGCCTAGTATAGAAAGACCAAACTCAGAGCTGCAGTTACTTTAAGTTTAACATAATCTTCTTTGAATAACTTGACACACTTTTGTCCAAGATGTTGGAGGGGATTTATCCCAGTTTCTCTGCTGTCCAAAAAATCCTCCACAGTGACTCATCCTCTGAGGCAAAATGGGTACCAGCTAAAGCCTTTTTCATATATTTCAGAAGAGGTGAGTAGGGTGGGTGCTGTGTATATCACTGCATATAGTTTGTCCTTCATATACACCTACAGAAATACATTACTTTGACAAAAAAAAAAAAAAAAAAANAAAAAAAAAAAAAAAAATACCAAAAATATTACAGCAATTGTTAACTTCCTTAAGTGTCAGGATCAGAACTTATCAATCAAACACTGAGAAGACTGAATAAAAAATAAAGATAAGGATGAATATATGTGTGATACCTGGAGGGTGTAATGGGAGTGAGGTCTTTGCCCAAAGTCTGGATTACCCTTCGGCCCCACACCCAGAGCCCAGCACAGATGCCCACTCCTCCATACAGAAGCAGCCAGATTGGCGTGGGTGCAGTGGACACAACTGACCCACTCTCATAGAGAAGCCAGAGAGCCACCAGTGGACCAATCGCATTGCTGTAATAAAAACAGACTATATAAGACCTCTGACTGAATAGCGCGTGCGCACATACAGTACCCACGCTTGCCTACCTGACATCATTCCCTCCATGAGCAAAGGAGCCAAAGCAAGCTGTGAGTATTTGGAGAAACTGGAAAAGCAAAGAGACTGCTGGTTGATCGACCTCCAACTCATCCTCCTCTTCCAGCGCAAGCTCCCTGCCAGCTTCCTGTGTTAGTGTTACAGTTCCTTCCTGGACTGTGCTCCCACTGCCTATTGCTGAGCTATAGCTGCTGTAACTGTCCACCCTTGATCTCCTCTGCAGACCACCATCTGTCTCCTTGTACTTAGAATCTCCTGAAATGCCATAGATGGCCATGGTGTATGAGGTGTAGCTGTTGTTCCTCCGGATGGGGCGCTCCTCTGTATCACTGTCACCAATGCAGTCACCGACCTTTGCTTTGTGAAGCTTGTGCAGCAGGTCTTTGTAAAGGCCTGAGTCTTTGTGAATGGTGTGGGACCGTCCACTGTGAGGATCTGTGATCATCATGGGGCCAAAGGTGCCATTCAGTCCTGTGAAAATAAAGTGTTTTCTTATTCAAGTTCAGTTTAAATGTATTTGTACAGTGCAATTTCATGCAAGTGTTTCAAAGCTATTATCTGTATTTTTATCTATATCTGTTCACTTCAAACTGATATCTGTATCTGGATTTTAGCCTGGAAGTGTGAGTGGAAGTTAGTCAGAATGACTTGTGTTTATTGCTCCATGAATCTAACCCTTGAGTTCAAACAATAGGAGCAAATAATCACCATTACTTAGATCCAAGTCTTTGGTTTCCATATTCAGATCAGCCTCCTCTGAACCTCCAAGACTGAAAGCCACCTTCTGACTGTCTGCTGGAGGGTTTTGGGGTTCAGGGTCACAGGGTTTGGAAGGCTGCTCTGCTGGCACGGGTTTGCTGGAGTTCTTTTCCATCAGTGGAGTTTCACAGGGAGCTGCAGCCGTTTCTCCTGAAGTACATGAAGTACATGAAGCATCGACTAAGATCCAGCAAGTCACACTGTAGTCAAGACTCATTTCTACTAGACTATGATTCTGTGTGAACTAATAGAACTAAATTACTTGAATACTGAGCAATGTGTGTAAAATTCAGTTTTTCCAAAATGCATTTCTGAATGGATGTTCTTAGTAACAGGCTATTTACTCACGTTTGATTTTCTTCTTGAGGCGGGGACAGACAATAAACCAAATGACCAAAGCTGTGATGAAGGCACAGCCCAATGCAATGCTCAGTATACCCCACCATGGCAGTTTGTTAAAACCCAGCACTAAGCACACAAAACAGGGACATGAGAGAAAACTCTGTCTGAGATAAGGAGAAACAGAAAAATAATCACTTCTTTAATTAATCATCTGCTACCATCTGGTCCTCTGAAACTAGTGAGAAAATAAGTTAGTACCTACAAACACATTCATAATATGCCCACTGACGTATATTCAGCATTTCAGCAATATGGGTTCTTAGAAAGTCTACTTTTAATTCTAAGAATTTTTTTTAAATCTATCTATCAAGGTAGCCACACCCCCATCTGTCCTGTGACTTTTGGTCATGTGATCTGGACAAAATGTGATTATGTAAAGCAACTCAACAGCCTTCTGCAGTGTTTCAGTGTATCAGCAAGAGTACACACTCCTTCAAACAGATAGCGAGAAAGAAACCGGCCTTGCAGCCCAGTGATAAACATTCAGAATGCAAACACAGTCAAGGACACTTCTATTAATATTACTTTCTCTTTACTGTTAGAGGCCAGAGCAGTTAGCCTGCAGTGCTTGCTCTTTCTAAATAATATTTTGGTAGAATTAGACGACTTAAGGCAGGTTAGTAAGATCATTGTGAATTTTTCTTTACATACACAACTTACCTGTTTTCTTTGAATGATACAGTACTTTTCCCATCTTCATGAATCCCAAATTGCCACTAACGGTATATATTGCATACACACTTGAAGGGTGTATGCAGAAAATACTGATTTGGCAGTGACAAATAATAATGTTTTTTTATTATACCATGTAAGTTAGAAAATTAAAAAGTGAGTATGTGTGCAACAAATGTGTGATGGTAGCTGGACCAGATGGTAGCTGTATTTTTTGCAAAGCAGGAGTTATGGTGTGTATTATTCCTTGACCCACACACACACCAGCCTGCAGCCTTCAGTGAAGGGCCTAGGCCAGTTGATTTCTAGAAAAGTTCAATCCTGCAAATGAAAAAAAAAGGAGCGAAAATTGTCCTTTTAATACTCATACCTCTTTCAGATTTTCATTACTAAACAGATTTTACTCTTCTTGTGTTTGTTTGATGTAATATTTTATAATCCTGAGACCAGACAGAAACAGCAGGGGAAATTCTCTGATTTGGTCGACGAATACTGAGATTTGTGAAATATCTCCTCATTTTTTGTCACCTACTTTTGTCCTATGAAGAATGTCATCAACTCCTGTCTGTGTTTCCAGTGACACATTTTATTCAGACCTCATCTTGGTCCAGGGATTTCAACAGCTGCTGTGTTAACGCAAAGCAGTGAGTGAGGAAACATGGGTGTAGTGTGTGTGCTTTCTACTCACGTGGTGCTCCGGTATACATGATGGAGAAAATGTTGATGCCCATAGTGATGGCGTAGAAGATGGGAAGAGCTCTGAGGCCGCTGGGTAGAGGGTCAGCCTGTGGGAATCAAGGTGTGTCAGACTGTCAAGGCTGTCAGACCAAAGATTCTTATCGTTTATCAACCGCGCTCAAAGTCAAAGTAATGGTTTACCTTGTTCAAGATGAATTTGCGAACAAAATAGAAGACGATTCCTGACATGATGCCAGACAGGACAGGAGAGAGGAACCAGGATGCCACTGTTAGATAACAAAAGATTCCAATCAACAGGGATTATAATGAGATTTTACCTATATTATACTTGGCTAACAGATATCATTGTTAAATGATAGAGAAAAACAAGTATAATCACCAATACGGAGTAGCTCCATCCATTTGACCCCTTGGTGACCTCTGGCTACCATGGAAAATCCAATTGTGGCTCCAACAATACAGTGGGTTCCCGAAATGGGGAGCTTCAGAAATGAAGCCACCAGCTGCCACACAGCAGAGCCTGTAGCACAGAAACAACCAGATCATTCTCAAAATGGCTTTATTCTAATCTCAGCAATCAAACTATTCCTGTTTATTATTCAAGTATATTTAAGGATCTTTCAGAATTAGGTCAGACAGACAAATCACAAATAAAAAGTCTACAGATTAGCACACAACCTTTGACGTAAAACCACATTTGTCCACATATTAGAGAGGGAAGGAGAAAATAATATGGGGGAAAGTGGAAATGCATGTTATGCTGTTATGCTTTCCAGAACTTTTTAGGATCAAGCCTCAGGTGGTGTGTTTACATTTTTTGCCTTTACATCCTCTATGCTGTGTTTTCTAAGATAGTATGTTTACTCCCTCTACGGCCATGCTGAATATGATCAATACCTGCATCGCATAAATACGAAAAGGCGCTGAAGGCAGCTATTCAGAAATCTGACAGCATGACCAACATATATGACTGAAAATGCCTGGATCCTGTCCACATCTGAGCATGTATTTACTACTAGTTAGATACTTTAAACCATAGCAGTCCATGTTTCATGCCTATTGATGATATATAAACTGCCTTCAATGCCAAAAACAGGATGGTCATGAAATCTATAATCTCAATTCCTGCTCCTATTGCCCCTTAATGATCCAAAGAAGGAGAAGCAACTCTTTGAATTATTTGATACAAAATCAATGGTACCTCCTCTTGTGGATCAATATTCAGGCATTTATCTACTAAGTTATTCTGTGGAGTGCCTAGAAATGTTTTTATTAAAAACCTTGGGCTTGCAGATGAGGGAATATCGAATTCTAGTCATAACAAAGCCCTGGCAGCATGTTTGCTTGGAGCCATTGTTCGCACTGAGCAACACTGCTTTTCTACTGAGCTGCTCCATTGAAGCAACTGGGAACTAAACAGCTTGCTCAATGGTATTTTAAAAGACCATACTACCCATTTTGCATGTTTGAGCCTAATATATTCATTTTTCATATACATAAGGTTACTGATAACCATTTCCCAAAGGATAAAACCGTATTTCAGCTTTCCTGATATTTTGCAAAATCTCTTAATCTTTCAAAATCAAATATTCAAACGATACCACCTTAAAAATCAATGCTTTGCCTGCTAATAGTTATGCAGCCTTATGAAGTCACAGTCATTTAAATTTTGATAAACACAGGTCTTCTTTTGGGACTATATTCCCCGGTGGAGACATACATTCGGTCCAGGCTTTTTATTGGGCTTAAACGCTAAAATTACATTACTTTGAAAAAACCTGAATATATGTCTTGTTCATAATGATGGATTACCTATCCCAAGAACATTTCAAGTACCAACAAGTTGATTTTAATAGCGTACCAGAATGAACTGAAACCAATGGTGGTCTGGAAGGTAGGAAAAACATTTTTAATTCATGTTTCTAGTAGTATGCTTTGGAAAATGATTGTCAGTAACAATATATGTATGAAAATTGAATATATTAGGCTCAAACATGCAAAATGGGTAGTATGGTCCTTTAATAGTGATTCTTGATGCTAGAATGCTATTGTTGCTCACTCCTCCTGGTGATATATTCATTTTAGATGACAGTCCTACTGCCATTAAGTGACAAATATAATACTTACCAAACATGGCACTTATGGATCCAGCCATCAGGATGTGTTCGGAGCCGTTGTACATGCGGACGTCGATGATGCCCTGCCGGATGGTCTCGCTGACTTTGGCTCCCAGCAGCACAGAGCCCACTGTCTCAAAAATAGTAGCCAAGATGCAGGCCTGCCGCAAGGTGACCACCCCGGAGCCCACCGCCGTACCAAAGGAGTTGGCCACATCATTGGCTCCCACAGAGAAGGCCAGGATGAAGGCAATGATGAAGCCTAATATCAACAGCCACACGTAGCCTGACACGTCAACCTGAGAGGCCAGGGCCACTGTAGTGGCAGCGGTAATGGCTGTTAGCGTAGATGTATCCATCTCTAGATTAGTTCCAGTTTATCTTAAGTTGCAATCTGACCATAGAAAAGTTAACTAGCCCAATTATTTTGATCCGACTGTGATTTTTGAGGTAGTATGTGTTTATAAATAAATTTCTACCTCTACTTAATGATCACTGAGTTTACGAATATTTGTCAGCCCTTAGCTCAGCTCAAAAGTGCTTATGGGGAAAAAAAAAATTCAAAACCTTTTGCTATCTATGTATGCAGAGTTTGTCTACAGGCTTCACCATAAAATGAGAGGATACAGAGCTGGGAATGACATCCATTGTGATGGGGGCCTCTGATGATACACACTGCAAGAATAAACACAAATACTTAAGTTAGGAGGCAAAAATGGATCTACAAACATATGTTCTTGATTTATCTGTCCATAAATCAAACTTAAAAAGGACCATACTTGTGAATTAGCATGCTTCAGCACAATGAATAACCTGCATACGGGTTCTGATACTGACAACCTTACTAACATTTTACTACATGCATTATTCAAAAAATTTGAATAATATATATCTATTTATTTTGAATTGAAGATTTGTTATGATTTGACACCATAGTTACTGTAGTTACTGGAGGTTTAACATCCTTCTGTGCANGATTTGTTATGATTTGACACCATAGTTACTGTAGTTACTGGAGGTTTAACATCCTTCTGTGCATTCCTTTCTGACTGATGAAGCCATTAGGATGAATGGTGAAACGTTTCAGAATTTAAAAAACTCGAATCCAGTTGACCTGACTGAGTTTTCATACAACTTATCTACTGCCAGGATGCCTGAGAATCTTCATCTAAACATTGCCACACAATTTGGGCCGGATGCCGTAAAACTAGTGAGAGAATATGAAAGGACAGCAAGGGAAGCTGCAGACTACAGGAACCACCTACGATTCAACCTCCGATGCAGACAGCATCTCAGCCTACAAGCCTACGATTGGGATCTACAGTAAAGAGTCACAAGGCAGAGAAAATCCTCCAGAAGACAGAAAGAGGCTTACTCAGTGAAAGAATCAGGCAAGCTAATTTTACCATTTAGTCTTTGAAACTGAAAGAAGAGAAACTTCAGCAGAGCCATTTTACCTGAAGAAACTGTTAACAGAGCTGTCTATATCTACCGCCTGGATGACTGAGAATCTTCATCTAAACGGTACTGACAATCATTTTCCAAAACATAAAACCATATTTTAATTTTCCTGTTATTTTGCCAAATCCCTAATCTTTCAAAATCAAATTTTTAAGAGATACACCCCATCTTAAAAATCAATGTTTCGCCTGCTAACACATACGTCTGGTCATTTATAATTTCTCTGTAAAAGCTGTCTTCTCATGGGACTATATTCCCTCAAGGAGACACACATTTTCTTCCATGCAGCTCCATGTTGGACCAAACTGAGTAACTTTGACAAAAATAAGAACAACATTTAGTTCACTGTAATGGATTAGCTCTCTGAAACTAGCAGTCTGGAAAGTAGGAAAAACAAAACTAAAACTATACTCCTCCAGTAGTATGTTTTTTTCCGGTAGTTATTAGGCTCAAACATGCAAAATCACATGTATGCTCCTTTAAGTTGTGTTAAACATTAACAAGTCTGATCTGACAAGACCAATCATTTTGATCTGTCATAAAGTTCTGTATATTACGCTGATAACGAGGCAGGTCTGACTTAAATGTACTACAGTATCATATCCAGGTTAAGTTGTCTGAGCAGGAGGTTATGCAAAGCGGAGTTCAGCATAATGTGAATGATTACCTGCAGCAGTGACAGTTCATAATGCAGCATAGGCTTCAGTGCACTTTGTTGTTGTAAATATCAACATGGATGATATTCTTCATACTCTGCAGTGTGGCAACACTTAAATACCTCTACTGCTTTCTTTGGAGAAAAACTAGGGTTTATTAAATGCTTTTTAGTCATTGTTGATGTATTTACCTGTTACCAGGTGAGCACACTGCCGCAAGGAGAAAATGGAATTTGACTATTTGAGAACCACTCTTAAATTTTTTACATTCATCAAAAAATGGAAAAAAGGTAGAAATATTTGAATAATGTTTTATGATGAGTTTTGATCAAAATGAGCACATAAGGAATAAGCATAAAGGTAAGAAAAAAACTCGTTTTAATAGATGATAATAATGCAACTGTCCTTGCACTTTTATTTTATCTGTATTTTTCATTCCTTGATATCAATTTAAAGTACTATGACAATATTATGCTTGTGATATGGCTGTGATACAACCGTTTCCACCACTTTATATGTTTTCTTATTAGATTATTTTAAACTATGTTAATAATTTGAGCCAACATTTGCCACTAATCACACAAACACTAAATCTCCTGAACAACCATTTTTTTTCTTATTGTCTTTCGCAAATGTGTCGGAAGCACATTGTGACGTCACATAATTATTTCTCACAGCAAACTTTAAAGCTCCGGTTGCAAAGTAAAATCACAAATAAATCCACTTTAAACTTCAAAAACGGATTCTGAGCCGCGAATAATTAGTCCATTCAGGCTGTCAGCGGTCAGAACTCACAAAACTACCACCATCAATTTACAAAATCACATGTTAATTAATCCTCTTAACTGCTCTTACATAATTTAAAATATTGGAAAACCGGCGTAGGAATAAAAGGGGGAGAGAGAGAGAGAGAGAGAGAGAGAGAGATACTCACATGTTACTAAAAGTCTGTCTCTGTCCTGTAACGTGGATGTGAATCGGTCTCTACACAAAGTGATGGGAGGCTCTCAGCGTGTTTCGGCTCCGTGGGGTTTATATATTTGTCGCTGTGGATGGTCCACGCCTTTCCACGGCAGTCATGAGACCTCTGCTGTCCAAAGCTAACTAAAGCTAATGTTTAGCTGCTTTGTTGACGGGGAATAACAATAATTACAGCTGCCTTTTTTTTTTTTTCCTGTTGCTTTGCAGGAAAGTTTATTTATATAGCAAATTTCATAAAAACAGAAACCTGCAATCCCTAAATTATATTTTCTCATCAACAACAAATTCAAATGTTTAATGTTTTGCCTAAATGGTTAAATATATCTTCTCTGTCTTAAAGAAAAGAACATTTTTCCATTTTATTTAAAGAGTGTTTTGGTAATATATAGGGTAACATTCCCATAATGTACAGTTTATGAATTATGCATTTATCCTACAGTCTTTCCTTTACAATGTAACTTAAACGTCTTTTAAACCCAATAATGATTTTTTTTTTTTTTTTTTTTTTTTTGATTGTTTAAATTTGTAGCTAAATTCACGTAAATCACTGTTTCTCAAACTCTGTAGGTGCCACAGGTGGTACTTGGAGCGCCCCCTGGTGGCTCACCAGATGAATGAAAACATCTGCAGATAAAACAACTGAAAACTATGGAAATTCCAATAACGTGGCAAATTATTTACAAATAAAATGTGTTTCATGAAGAAATAGTTTTTTGCTAAAGTTAATTGTTTTCTTTTAACAGTTAGATTTTTGTTGAAAATAACAATTCTTTGTGCAAACTATAGGACAATGCCACACATTTTGCATGTTTGAGCCTAATGTATTCAATTTTCATATATGTAAGGTTACTGAATATCATTTCCCAAAGGATAAAACCGTATTTCAGCTTTCCTGATGTTTTGCAAAATCTCTTAATCTTTCNTCCCAAAGGATAAAACCGTATTTCAGCTTTCCTGATGTTTTGCAAAATCTCTTAATCTTTCAAAATTAAATATTCAAACAATACATCCACCTTAAAAATCGATGTTTTGCCTGCTAATAGTTACGCAGCCTTATGAAGTCATGGTCGTTTAAANTAAAAATCGATGTTTTGCCTGCTAATAGTTACGCAGCCTTATGAAGTCATGGTCGTTTAAATTTTTTGATAAACGCAGTTCTTCTTTTGAATACACGTCCTGTTTGCAACGATGGATTACCTATCCCAAGAACATTTCAAGTATCAACAAGTCGATTTTAATAGCTTTTAATAGCATACCAGAATGAACTGAAACCAATGGCAGTTTGGAAGGTAGGAAAAACATTTTTAATTCACTGTTCCANCCAGAATGAACTGAAACCAATGGCAGTTTGGAAGGTAGGAAAAACATTTTTAATTCACTGTTCCAGCTTTGGGAAATGATTGTCAGTCATCTTACGTGTATGAAAATTGAATGCATTAAGCTCAAACATGCAAAATTGGTGGCATGGTCCTTTAATGGAAAATTTCTGAAGATTCTTACACTAATTTTTACTTATTTTCCTTGGTTTTATAAGACAAAAGACTTAAGACACTTTATTGTCATTGTAGGCATACAACGAAATTAAGTTTGGTGACTCTCAGACCAGCAGCAGCAAACAGGATCAGAAGTCAGATAAAACTAGATAAAAATAATATTTAAAAAACAGCATATAAAAACAACAACCAGCAATAGGAGAAATAAGGTTTAAAAAAAAAAGTTGTTATGTAATAGATAAACTAAAGAGATCAAAGGCAGTGGCTTTTATGCGGTTGAATAAGAGATATGAAGGCATTTAATCTAAAAGTTCATTCTAGCATCTCTCCCCTTCTGTATTCTTCTCCATGTCTTTCTCAAAATAAATACATGTCAGTTTTTGAGCACATGTTCCCGCAGTGAAAGATTTACTCTGCGACATTACGATCACACTGTTTAAAAGAATGGCTTGTAGTTTGTTCATTATAGCAGAACACAAGTTACAACCTGTGTTACTGATCAACCTGTGATTCACCATGACTCTCCTCTTCCATGTAAAATTCCAGCAGGCAGTGCGTCCATCCTGAGCGTCAGCACAGTTTGCTTTTTACCGAAATGCTACACTGCCTCCAAATGTGCTGATCAGTTCCTCTTCATTACTCATTATTTAGTGACTGTTAGATGATGTTTGGCCCTGTGGAACATTGTAACCTCTATGAAGCATCTGACCAGTTCAAATGGAAATAAGGTACAGCTAAAAAAAAAAAAAANAAAAAAAAAAAAAAGGAAAAAAAAGAGGAAAAAGGTGGTGGAGGTGGTCAGCACTTTAAATCTGGACTTTAACTTCTGAGTTATAAATCTGTATTTTGTGTGGATAACGTAAGAACTCAACAACGAGTTCAGCCAGCATTGTACTGATTAAAGGACCATACCACACATTTTACATGTTTGAGCCTAATATATTCCATTTTCATACACGTAATGTTACTCACAATCATTTCCCAAAGCATACTACTAGAACAGTGAATTTTTAAAAAATTTCCTACCTTTCAGACTGCGATTGGTTTCAGTTCATTCTGGCACACTATTAAAATCAACTTGTTGATACTTGAAATGTTCTTGGGATAGGTAATCCATCATCACGAACAAGACGTGTATTCAGGTTGTTTTTTTTTTTAGAAGTTTCATAATTTTAGCATTTAAGCACAATAAAAAGCGCAGAGTGAATGTATGTCACCACAGGGGAATATAGTCCCAAAAGAAGACCTGCGTTTATGGAAAAATTTAAATGACCGTCATAAGGCTGAGTAACTATTAGCAGGCGAAACATTGATTTTTAAGGTGCGGGTATCGCTTGAATATTTAATTTTGAAAGATTAAGAGAATTTGCAAAATATCAGAAAGCTGAAATATAGGTTTATCCTTTTGGAACGTAACATGTATGAAAATTTAATATATTAGGCTCAAACATGCAAAATGGACAGTATGGCCCTTTAACAGCGATTGTCAAATCTTTTGAATCAAGTACCACCTCTGTAAACATCAAATCATGTAGGTACCATCTCAGCAACAAGCCCACAACTCTGAGAAAAACCACAGAAAATTCTCATGTGTGCACGTGTGTTGTGCTGACATTTTTCAGAACGAGCGTGAAATGTTACTGATGCTTACGTAGAACAGAAGTGCAAAGTGTGCATGTAGGACAAGTTGGGCTATTTTCAACACACACACACAAAATCAAATTTTATTGAAGAGAATAATAATTACATTTTGGAGGGAAAAAAATCCAGCTTCTTCATGAAACACATCTCATTTGAGAATAACTTGCACATCAAAATAATTTCTACAGACTTCAGATATTTTGATTCTGTGTAGAGTCATCAGATTGCAAGTACCACTGGTGGTACTTGTACTACAGTTTGAGAACCACTAAATTAAGATAAGAGTTTGTGTTGGCAAACTGATGTTATTGATGCAATATTTGGGAGAAAGTTTACATTTTGCATCATATTTCGTCAATGGCAGGAGTTTTCCAAACTTTAGTGCAATAAACAGACTTTATTACTACTGATGAAGTCCCTTTACTCATGATGCAATAATCTAAGTCTGTTAAATAAGTAAGACAATATCAGTTTACTCTGATTTCAATCTAATTATGGTTTTGACATGACTTTTGAGAAATTCAATATTTTTGCCTTAATCAGAGTATAATCAAAGGTTTATCATGCATGTAAATAACAGAAAATGTGCACTTGGTGTTGGATATAAACTCCTATGATTTAAGCCTCCATACAGTTTATAACACAAACCAAGTCTTTACTTCCACTTGTACAATTTTGTTCCATTTTCGAGCAAAATTAAATCATATTCCAGATGTTAAACAAGAAATCCCATAAATTCTGAGGTGATTCTGAGGTATAGAATTATGGAATATTAAATATGAGTCTTGATGCCTCAAAGACTTGCTCACAGTTCCACCAGATGTTCTGCTAGACTTTTGTTCTTTTGTAAAAATTAACACTGGACACATGCTGCAATAATTACATACTTGCATACAGAACTATGAATAGGCATAAAGCTGTTATAAATAAATAAGTAAATATGTCAAATGAAGCTTCGAGTTGCTGTAAATTCTTAACACTGCCACCCTCTATAACAGAATAAACATTACTGATACTGATACGTACTGATTAAATATTTTCAGTAAGAAGAAGTTGAACCAAATGTTGAAAATAAAGGAAACAGCAGTTATTCCATGTAATCATGTTCTCACAAGATTAGGCTTTTATTTTGATTATACACAGAATTCTTTTTCATTTGTTGACACTGATCTATCTTTTGACAGACCAGGCAAAGTGCAAGAACTTTCCCAGAAAGCTTTGGCAACTTTCTGTATTGTGATTCGTACTTAATTACTATTGTGAAAGAAAAAGCAAGTTAAATGTTGTTTTCTATCATATTTGAGGTGTTTAGAATTGTAATTATATGTCATTGTTACCCTGAACAACACTGTGCTTTTGTGCTTCAGCAGTATGAGAATTTTTTTTCATTTTACATTCTCAGGACCTGTTATTCTTACAACCCAGTCATCCTGAATAACAGCGCCCCATAGCGGACAAAGGTAGAACATATTTCATTTAGTTAAAACAGCACTGGCTCAAATATAAACAGAGGTTGTCAGTTCAACCCCAAAATGAGAAGGAACCATCATATATTATCTGTTGGAAAATAATATCAAATATATATATTTTTCCACAAGATTATATCATGGATTACTGATATTTTGCTAATACATTTGATGTTTCAGATGGGAAATATCATATTTTACATACTATACTTATTTAACAGCATTGCTATAATATCTACAGTAGATTTAGCGATTAAAGGACTGTAACATCCATTTTGCATGTTTGAGCCCAATGTATTCAATTTTTATACACGTAAAGTTACTGACAATCATTTCCCAAAGGATAAAACCGTATTTCAGCTTTCCTGATATTTTGCAAAATCTCTTAATCTTTCAAAATCAAATATTCAAGCATTACACCCACCTTAAAAATCCATGTTTCACCTGCTAATCGTTATGCAGCCTTATGAAGTCACAGTCATTAAAATTTTTCAATAAACACAGGTCTTCTTTTGGGACTATATTNCCTTATGAAGTCACAGTCATTAAAATTTTTCAATAAACACAGGTCTTCTTTTGGGACTATATTCCCTGGTGGAGACATATATTCACTCTGTGCTTTTTATTGCGCTTAAATGCTAAAATTACATAACCTCTAAAAAGAACCTGAATACACGTGTTGTTCACAATGATAGATTACCTATCCCAAGAATGTTTCAAGTATCAACAAGCTGATTTTAATAGCTTACCAGAATGAACTGAAACCAATCTCAGTCTGGAAGGTAGGAAAAACATTTTTGATTCACCGTTCCAGTAGTATGCTTTGGGAAATGATTGTCAGTAACGTTACATGTATAAAAATTGAATATATTAGGCTCAAACATGCAAAATGGTGGAATGGTCCTTTAAGTGTGAAGCGGAGACATTCTCTCCCTCTCTCTCTCTCTCTCTCCCCCTCCCTCTGTCTCCTTCTTTCTTTAGGTCGACTGTCAAATATGATATCTCAGTCACAAACAAAGGCCAGTTACCCACAGAACTCTGTTTTCACTTGTTTGTACTGTTCATCATGCAACGTGAGACCATTTTTCATTGACTCTGTCTGCTGTTTATGCTTTACCTAAGGGCCTCTAGGTGGCATCAATGCCCCTGTTCAGGTTTCACTGAAGAATGCACTCTAAGTGGAAATACCAGTTTCAACACTCTTCAATTAGAAAAGTAATAATCAGCAATATCGATACACATTATAAATCATTTGGTGATTTTTTTTTTTTTTTTTTTTTTTTTTTTTTTGCACATGTATGTCGGATTTGCTGCAGGATTCATGTTAAATATCTGTTTCATGTGAACTGCTTCCTCTTCGTCACTCCAGCCGTTCAGTAACATCACTTTATATATTTTAATTTTAACAAATTACATTTTCTCTTTTTAATTTTATTGTAAACTCATTCAGATTACATTTTTTCATCCAGCGTTACAACATAAGAATTCTTCCAAACATGCTCAGCTTGTCAGGACATTCAGGTTATTTCCCAGTTCCCTAAACCAACACAAAGAACAACTCTGTAATTTAAAAGTTGCTTTGGGAGCATTTAATAACATGTATCATATTAAAAGTTAGACAAGATAGAACATGCAAATAAGTAACTGAAGAGTGCGGCTGGTTCTCATGCTCGGGCCTATATCAGCCCAACCCTTCTTCCCCTCTTCCCTCTCTCCGATCCCTTGCCAAACAGGATCTGTAGGATTTTACAGAGTCATTTTCTCAGGAGACAGGAATGTCAGAACACAAGCCCTGATGCCTGCTGGGACATGCATCCAGCATTCCCTCAATCTTCCCAGAAAAAGCCCCGAATGAGCTATTCATCTGTCCACCTCATTTCCTGGTAATGTGTGGCAACTATCTGTTTTAAATGCTAAGTGTGTGCCAGATGTGTTGCAGACACACACTGACTCACTCTTGAAATTCCATTGTCTGGTTCGCCACCGTGCCCAGATTTTACCAGACATCCATGTTCATAACCTTCACGTTTACATGGAGTTTTATTCGTTTTGTGACTCAATCCTCGACTTTCTTTGCCTCAAGAAAGTCGAACCAAAGTCATGCAGCATATGTGTATTTTAAAAACTCACAGGCACAAGAATTTTCAACAAGTTTTTGACTTTATGAGTTTTTGTATACAAATTTTTCAAAAAAAAATTCATCAGTTTTGTGTACAGCTTAAAAGCATAATATTATATAGCAGATAAGCTAATCTTTAGACCAGCGGTACTCAAATACAAATCTTAAAGGTCCACAAAGAAAATTTTCAGTAAGACAAAGGTCCGTTTATTAAGGTCAGTCAAGCTACAGTCAGGTTGGGATCCCAGTTTTTACCATGTCAACTATTGTTGTCATGGAGATGACAGTACACTGAATGTGATTGGACCAAACCAAAGCAGAGTAGACATTCTCACACAGACGGTGAAGCAGTCGGACATTCGGTTTCAGAGAATTTTTACTCATTGTATTGCAGTAATGTCTCGCAGATAATACAAATAATACATATGAAAAGTATAATTTGCTCAAAGTCCAACAGTTGTGGTTCGATCCAGATCCGGACCGGAGTCCAGACTTTGAGGATGACTGCCTTAGACTATAGGAACCCAGGTGCATCAGAACATAAATATAATACAATGACATTGTGGCATTTGGACCCATAAAGTAAATGACACAAAACAAAAGAAATGTAAAGGATTATCTGGTTGATTTTCCAATCGTCCCATATCACCATCTACCTCAGGCATTCAGATGCTATTGACAGGCAGAGGATAGAAATGTAACAAAACAAGGACATCCCAATTAATGCTACATTTGTCTGAGCCAAAGGGTCTTAAATTTGGACTCTCGGCAGTCCAGCATGGCAGCACTCCTGCTTCCGGCACACCATTTTGGCATTTCCATTGCTTGGCAAACAGAGTGCACAAAGTAAAAATGTCACAAAGTCCATTTCCCTCTCAGGTTTTTCCCGCTTTAATTGACAGACCAGCGGCTTGAAGTTAGTGAGGAATCGCTGGAGGATTCTTTGTGGGACTGAGTCGGGCTGTGGCTGTAGGTGGGGGAGTGAGTAAGACTTGGACTGCTGGGAGGTGTGGAGGAACAAGAGGAAGACTTGGATTTGATCTGCAGCCACTTGTCTCCCAAAGCCTTGGCAAAGTGATCATCCACAGACACGCTGATGGAGAGCTGCTGGGAGTGAGCGAGCTGGTAATTCACCCCGAGGCTCCTCTGGAAATGCTCCTCAACGACGTGGTCGTAGCCACACTTAGAAATCACTGGAATTGAAAGGACGCATGACAAAATCAGACAGTCTTCAATGAACATGTGGATATCTGCATTAAGATGTGTGTGACAGTGTGATGAATGAGCTGATTTGTGAGACTGACCTGATGAGTGGCTTCTGTGGACCTCAGACCTGCAGACCGGGTTCCTTACTGAGGAGACACAAGTGATCACAGAGGGACGCACCTGAAAAGGACCAGATGGGAAACCAATTAAATAAAAAAAACATATGGTCTTTACATTTTCTCTTTATCCCCCTTAATTAGCATTTCATTTTTGTCTAAACCCAGCCTTATATCGCAATTGTGTACAAAGTTCAATTTGAAAACCTGATCATTTGGAAACTGATTAAACTGGTTGGGTTTGCACGTAAAGTGAGATCCCAGTGTGGTGGCATAAACAGGTCAAAATGATAGCAGTCTGTTTGGTCTTGTTGATGGAATTCCTCCCTCCATTGCTCACATTTTCTTCCTGAATCCGGCTGGATTGCATAGCTTGAACAAGCTCGGGCCTGAACAGACTCTTGGAAGTAGAGCACCTGTGTTTTTGGATTCACTGATGGGAGCTGTGCTGTAGCTCTGGGTAGCCTGGAGCTACACTGGGACTACAAAGACATGCACTACCACTTGCCATAACTAATATCTGTCCTAACATCCCTGATCTTTGATGGAATTGTACTTTATGTGGTGCAGACACATGCAGCCATTATCTTTCCTGGTGAATTACCTGTATTTGACTAGTAGCAGCACTCTTAGTCTTTTCCTCTGTGGTTTCTGGTTCTTTTCTCGGTTTCTTGATGAGGGCGAGTGGTTCATCCATGACTGGTGTGCAGTACACATGGCTGGGCTGGGGGCTGGTGGGGCTGGGTGTTGGACTCCAGGTGGATGTGGGACTCTGTGGGCTGTTAAACACTGCCGGTGCTGCTCTCTGGACAGCCTTACCACTGCTTCTGCTCAGTGCTCTCTCTCTCCTGAAATAGCGATTTATCAGAAAATATCATTAGCCTTTGAGGAAAATGTGCATTTGACACCATGCATTCATCTTTTATAATGTTATGAATAGGTCCAAATACACCAACCTTTCCTCCAAAGTTAGGCCTGTCTCATGGCTGCACTTGCGCTTGACTGGATACACAGCTGGGACTCGCGTCCGGTCATTTGTGATGTGTCTGTATCTATCTTCACTTCTGAGATGGGGCTGGCCTGAAAAACGCAATTGTACCACAAATATTAGAACAAGACGCCTAAAAAAAAAAAAAAAAAAAAAAACAAATTTCAAATCACACCACACATGTAATGGTCATTTGGTGAAACAGTGAATAACAATGACTGATGTGTGTATGATATCCACTGATGACTAACAGGTTGTTTTGATCCACGAAATCCACCTGCATGACTGAAGTTCGTGGGAAAAGTTCTTGCCACCTTTAATTGTAAACTCCGTTAAGTCATAGAACTAGAACTACCTGATCAGTGAGAGTTACAACACTACACAGCTGATTCAGTGCTAACGGTAAATGTTGTTTTTCTGCATGATGTTGGCGTTCAGCCCATTACGGAACAAGAAGGGCAAAATCAACCAATTCCATTACCCTGGAACACAGCCAATCTAATGGCCTTTTAGTGTTTAAGGACTCTGACTGAGGCAGCACCCTTTTGTGTGAGCTCTGCAAAGATCAACACACACCAAGTTTGTGCAATTAAACAAGTTGCAACATATCAAGAAGTCGATGATGTCATTCATGCACTGAATAGAACAGAAATCTGTGATGTGACTTACTGTAAAATCATCAGAGTTTAGATTTGAATAAGTGCTTTTTTTTAATAAATGCAAATCTATAGCTATTTGCTCTTTGTTTCTCTTATGAAAACCACAACACCAGGTTTACGTGTTCCAAACAGTCATGCATACAGTCAAAACATCAGCACTGTCTTAAAATGTAATGAAGCAAGACTGTTGACACCACTGAAGCATTACTGTGTTCTATTGTTTGAGTGTATGCACATAGTTAACACCACACATGGAAACTCACACGGATGTCACTTCAACTATATTCAAATGAAATATTCAATGGTTTAAAAGAAAATCACCCAACCATAGTAATGTCTGCTACCGTGCATCCTTATTGAAATAAAACAACGGTTGTCTATTCAGCATTGTAATGCATAAAAAAAAAAAAAAAAAAAANAAAAAAAAAAAAAAAAAAGATGTTCACACTGTTTTTACACCCCGTTCAATCCTCATTCAAATCCTCATTCTCTACTGGCCAAACACTCCAGCACCTGTGAGCTGCTCCTTCACACAGAGTGCCATTGTTGAGGGGGGGCAGGTAAAACCACACCTATGCTGATTTTCTGTTGCCTCAGGCATGGGTATTTCTTCCTTATTAGCACAGGGAACACGTTGCCTGACCTTCTGGTGTTCTATATTTGTTCAGTTTCTATGCTGATTTAGCAGAAATTCAGCTTAGTCTTCAAAGTTCCAAATCTAAGTAATCATGTCATAATTTTTGGTTACTCTGAAAGGCACTAAGTGTGAATAATGTGGGTTTAATTCTCAAAAATATGTAATCCATTTAGATTTGAGCTGAAGATATTTCAAAAAGCAAATGTCAGAGCTAGTGAAGGTTGATGTTCTATATATTATATTTAAGTAGAATTACCATCTGAAAAATTAAACTTGACACACACAAAACAAAGACAAAAACCATTATACTGAAAACTTAATTTTAGGAGACTGTCATGGCATGGTGTCTAAAAATATATGATTAAAATGTTAACATACCTGTTGCTACACAGAGTAAAATGCATTGATGACTACAATACAAGCCTTTGTTATCATTAAACAGTAAATGTAAAACAATAAAAAGCTTACCCTCTAAAATGTAGACCTTGAAGCCACTGCTCATCCGGGTAATGTAGTGGAAATTTGCCACAGCCATGGTTCCTTATCTGTCTGAGCAAATGCAAATAAAGAGAACACCTTGACTGCTGGAGCTTTCAGGACACAATGAGCCTCAGTTATGGATTGTATTGGAAAGGTAATGAGATGCTGGGTCTGAGCTCAGCCAGGTAACCTATCAGGTGAGTGCAGAGATGAGCTGTAGCTTCCCTGTGATTCACTGCCTGCATTATGATTGGCCGCTCTTTAGCCAGTCACAAGTTTGCATTTATTCAGCATTGTCCTGCAGGTAGTGCTCACAGGTAGGCCTGCCTTAAAGGTAGAAAATGTACTCCAGCTGTTAAATGTCACAGTCTTACAACAACACTGCGTTGATTTGAGCAACAGAACTTTTATTCTATCCATTTCATGTTTTCAGCCAATTTTGGAGATTTTTCCCTGAGCTACAAAGAACCTGAAGTGTTCCTTTTGTTTCCTTCCAAGGATTCAGCACCTGTCCCTCTTCCTCCCTCCCTCCCTCCCTCCTGATCTAAAATCTCACCAAACTGCATTTTTTCGAGCACTTAGCCCACCAGAGCTCCAGTCATTCCACTGACCTGCCCATACACGCACACAGCTGTCCTGTGAGCCAGCCTCACCAGTAATCCAAAGGCTTTTGTTGACGGCCAAGTAAGACTTCTAAAGTCCTGAAAATGTTGCTGCCATGAGAATCATCTTGCCTGAGCACAGTGGACTCATGTAGGCTGCTTTTAGAGGCTGCACATCCAGAACAGAGTACAGATTATATGCTAAAACAGCTATGAAGATTAAATATTAAGTATGACACATTTTGAGTCATGTTTGCATATTAAAATACTTTTTTTTTTAAGTAACACAACCCTGGCTTGAGATTAGCTGTAATATCATATCATCCTATTTCATATTATTTCATACTGATGGTGATTATTATTTCAAATACATGTTGATATCAGCTGCTGTGGATGATTGGTTCAGAAATGAGAAAAATCTGCACACATAATGATTTGGCTATGCATACAGGCATGAAAAGTGCTATATTGGGTCCAGGTTAAGCTCAACAGCGCCCCTGGTGTCTACAGCTGCAGTAGTTATTATGTTTAGGTGACAATATTTTTGATATGGATGTCATCAAAGATCATTCTAAAGTTTACATTTGTCAATATTATTT
The DNA here is from genome assembly GCA_014773175.1 of Lucifuga dentata. Classification (NCBI taxonomy): domain Eukaryota; kingdom Metazoa; phylum Chordata; class Actinopteri; order Ophidiiformes; family Bythitidae; genus Lucifuga; species Lucifuga dentata. The sequence continues at coordinate 41,795 of VXCM01000385.1, forward strand.
TTTTTAATAAAGTAAAACAAAATTTTACCTCTTTTTCATCATTGACTGCCATCATACTTTCAGATTCTCCAGTACAACTACAGATTTACTGCACAAATGTATCTAGCATGAACATAGATAAGGTAGTAATATGAAATGATAAATGAAATGATAAACTGTATATGTATATATATATATATATAATATTAAATGATTTAATAATAACCCTGGGAAATTAACGTATTAAGGATTGAATACTGCCAGGAACTGCAACAAGAAAACTGCTTAAAGAATATGATGTCAACATGACATAAACAAATATTTTAATATTTGTTGTTACTTGATCTGACTTTTTGAATGTCATGATTTTGGTTTGAAATCAAAACATCATTGGCCAAAAATCGAATAAAATAATAATATGCAATTATCTTGGAAAAATACTTCAATTGTATGTTTTAAAATGATAAATTTGATATTGTATTCAAACAGTGTTAATTACAATCAAATAAGCAGATAAATTGGTTTATAATTTGTTCAAATCAATGATCAAATCATCAAGTATCATACAGTACCAAAGGAAAGAGAAACATTCTGCCCAAAAGCCTGTTAGTATTTTATTATCAGCATAAAATATGTTGGGTTATTATTATTATTATTATTATTATTATTATTGTTATTATTATTATTATTATTTTGGTAAATATTGTAAGTTATTGTAAGTAAAATAGGCCTACCATGTATGTTATTTTTTTATTTTTTGGTAAATATTGTAAGTTATTGTAAGTCAAAATAGGCCTACCATGTATGTCTTTTACCGAGAAATTAAAATGAACATGCCATCTGCAATCATGTTGGCTAAAACCTGTTTTAGCAGGTGAAACATTGCATTTTAAGGTGGATGAATCACCTGAACATTTGATTTAGAAAGATAAAGGGATTTTGTACAATGCCACAAATTTAAATTTGGTTGTGTTCTGGAAAATAGTTTGCAGTAATGCAAGCTTAAACATGCAAAACCACCAGTATGGTTCTTTAAAGCACCAAATTTGGTTAGAAAAGTTTGTTTATTCTGAATTGTGCTACTTAACACAATTCAGTTGCCACCACAGTGCTGTTGTCAGATTAGGGGCACAGAAATCCCAGAGGGCCTGTGTGAGTCCAGGCATCACCACCAGATGGCGCTTGTCCTGATCTCCACTGACTTGTGAAAATAGAATGAACAGGCCGTGTCAGCGGGCTGACAGCAGCAGTCAGTCTGCCTCTGCTGCTTTATTGTTCTCAGCAGGATGAAGCATCATATCAGCAGCCAGATGAGACCTGCGGAGTAAACAGCAGCATCATGTCTGACAGAGAGCGACGCCCCTGTCACCCTGCTCCCATCAGCACCACCCTCATACCAACCCAGAACCCAGCCCACAAAGCCTGCCACACACAGGCAGAGCAGTACAGGAACACAGGTTTACTAGCCTTCAAAATAAAAGCTTCAAGTGCCATCATGAAAGAACAAAACGTCTTCAAAAGTGTTAATTTCTTTGGTATATGTCATATTTTGGAGCTAATGTTTCTGTCGTGGCCCGTAAGACTTTTCATTTGGTAACATTTATTGTAAAATTTCAAGAACTGGCCAGGATAATTTCATTTCAGTTTTCCAAGAACATTCCAAGAAAATGTGTAATTCCATTCTGTGAAGGTTCATGAAGGTTTCTGTTTGGTTATATTATATAACCTTTTCCAGACTTCTCAGAATGCTCCTTTTTGAGAGAGAGAGAGAGAGAGAGAGAGAGAGAACATAGTTCCAACTTCCAAGAACATTTTCAGAACGTTCTGGATTACCAAATGGGAACACTACACTCTTGAAGAAAACTATACTGGAAAAAGATGGTCAAAGAAGGAAAATGCGCAGAAACGATGAGAGTAGACTTTAGCTGCAATCTGTTTTGCATCAGATGATGAAAAAGGATTTCTATGAAGCCTTGATAAAATTACTCCAGCTTCTCCTGCAACATTCTAAGTGAGATCTTTCTATTTCTAGGCTCATAACTTACCAATCGGACCCTTGTGAGAATTAAAATACAACTGGCGACATATTCGAGTATGGATTTTATTTTGTGAGCTGCAGCTGGAGGTGGCGTCCTGCATCCTGGGCAGCTTGACAGTGGTCCAGCCTGCAGGCTCCTCTCCCTCAGGATGACTGGGAGTGACGCAGGGCAGACGGAAAAACCTGAGTCTTGAGGGGAAGGACACTCAGGGAGGACGCGGCGATGCAGAACGGACTGTAGCTTTAATTTCACAGGTTCAAACCAGTGCATGACCTGCCTGGATAGAGGACATGCGAGTCACCTGCATGTAGGCTTTCTTATGTGAGATAATAAGGAATCATCAGTTTGGAGACACTTCTAGGTAGGCTTCATCACGCCTTATGACTATTAGTAGGCTTTGCGATTGTTTTGATATCTGTTTGTTACCCAGATATATTGAATATAAAACATCATTACAAATGCACTGATTTATTCGGGGACACCCCTCATTTTCTTCACATCCCAGAAGGCTGTGTTCTGGTTTATTTTCCTGTACCCCAACACAGTCACGACATTGTCTATATTTGACTACTCATATGAAACTCAACATTTTGTTCCGTTTGATAACACAAGTCTTATTTCTCTTTAGGTGACACCTATCTTCATTTTCTGCACATGGTGGAGTATCCTAGCTCTGTTTTTTGAAGTTGAGAATTCTGGGATCCTCTTTCCGTCGTCTTTCTAATTCTCCATCATGAACTACCTGCGCCGAAGACTGTCGGACAGCAATTTCATGTCCAACCTGCCCAACGGCTACATGGCTGATCTCCAGCGGCCCGAGCCGCCGCAGCAAAGCCCCGCAGTGTCTCCCGGACCGTCGGAGAGGCGCCAGTCCGCCAGCCAGCCGCAGTCTGCAAGTGCAGGATCCGGATTCTTCTCATCCATATCCAATGCTGTCAAACAGACCACAGCTGCTGCGGCTGCGACCTTATCCGAGGCGGCGGACAGAGCAGGAGTGTCCAGCAGTGCCAAGATCCTCCTGGTCATCGATGACCAGCAGACCAACTGGTAAGAGGAGTGCGCATAGCCAGAGCTGCCTCTGGTCTAGACAAGAAATGTGTGCCAGACTGTGGGCTGCAGTGGCCTGAATCTAGAAGGTCATATGATTCATGTAGTGCTGTGAGACATCACGTGTAACAGCCTGAGGGTTTCTTCCTCAGACCACAAACACCTTGCAGATACGCTGTGCGCAACAGATTGGAGACAGAGCCATCTTATTGCTGATCATCAAGTCATCATACAGTCTGCTGCCGACAGAGTGAAATTGTTTATGCATTGGGCATGTTGTGATTCCACCATGATGGTGCAGATATTGTCAAATGGAGAGGCTGCACAAGCACAAATGATTTGGCATGCAGCAGGTTAGAGAAGCTTTCATGCACAGAGTAACTTTACTCATCAATCACAAATAATAAATCCTGCAGTCTAGACAGCTTAAAATGAGGATTAGCTGAAAGTGGTAATAAAAGCCTCAAGAGTTATTATTATCATTATGGTCATGTCTGCTTGCCTTCTTTCTACTGGATGGCTTTTTGTAACAATCACACAGCATCCATCCACTCCTGTTATTTGGTGAATCTGCAGTCATGCTGCTCACAGGTCCAAATTCTACTAAATAGCTAGCTGTGCCCTCAACTTTAAATCTAAATGAAATCTTTTCTGTTCTCTCAAGAATTTGATACATTTCTACATTTTACTTTTCCTTTGACTGAATAATTTTCAGCTCCACACTTTTATTTTCTTCATTAAATTTGAAATTTTACAGCACTGTAACTGTGCTGAAACTACGCCATAACTAATTCCTTTGATTATCTTGAGTTAACTTCATATTCGTATTTTATTTTCCTGCCCATCATGTTTTAAGTATTGTTTTAATTTTTTATGTGCTTATGCCAAGCACTTTGTGATTGAAAGGTGCTATACAAATATAGCTTCTTTGTGGTCTGTCCACCTATCAGACAAGTGGGTGTTTGCATAGTTTTTGCCTTTAGGTGGATGTCAAATGCGGTGGCATAAAATCAATGTACATTCTAATGCATCATCTACAAGTTTAAATAATATGTAAAAGGCTACTTAAGCTACTTAACCTATTTATCTAATGTTATATGGTGACAGTAAAAGGGCTGAAATAAATTCCAATGCAGTTAATGATGATACAAAGTGCTAATATGTCATATATCTGAAAAATTTAACATTTCCAAATATTGTTTTCCCCACAGATGTCATTTTATGTATTTGACATTAATTGCACTTTTATTGGATCTGATTATTCTGTGAGGATTATTGAGTAAATGTCTGCTGTCAATTACAGGAAAATGGCAAAATAGAATTTGTTTTTTTTCTCTGGATACAAAGAACTGGATTCAGCTTTTTTCACATTCAGGGTGAAGATTTTCAGAGGAAGGAAGGTCCACGGCGAATTTGACATCAAGGTGGAACAGGTAAGGTCGCACAGCAATGTAAATTTGCTTTCTTTGTGTTCAACTTTACTCCCTAAACCATAATAGTAAATAAGCACAAATATACATTAAAACAATGTATGTTACATTGGTGATTTGTGATTTAAAATCACTGTATGAGATAAATCATTTAATTTTTTTTTTTTTTTAAGTTTCCCTTTTATTGATACAAATCAAATGGGTAGTGGCTACAAATGCTCTGCAGATGGAGATATTGCTACTGCCATTATAAGAGGAGTTAAGTGTATTTATTGCCATGTCCTCTCTAAAAACATAAGTAGATATAAATTAACCAAGATTATGCTCTTCTGCGCAATTACAAAATGTAATCCATCCTTTATTTACTTGGATCTTATTTTCTTGCATGTCATTTTCACAGGCTGTGCCATCTTTTAAAGGTCATTTGGGTAAATATCTAGTTAGATGTCACTAATGTGTCCACCACTTTATGTGCATCAAAGACTGAAGGTTGATTCATGGTTTTGTCAATAAATAAATGAATCATTCAGTACAATGGGAGCTTTTACCGTGTTCAGAGAGAGCCCTTAGAACGATAAATATCCCAGAAACCAAACTGCTAATAGACTCTATTGATATGAGGAGGAAGGCTGCCTTCATTTCCCCGCTGCACGGCTCTCCGACATCACAGAGACAAATACTCAGATTCTGTTTGTCAGATACCCATGCAAAGTCATTCTAGGCAATACTTCAAAAAAAAAAAAAAAAAAAAAATTTGAATAGTAATATGTTGTGTATGAAGAATATTTATGAATAATGCACATTTTTGCCGTAGCAAAGGAGACTGTGCAAGTTTTAAGAACTTTTACACTGCCTTGAGCATTTTCCTTCCTTTCTATTTTTGTCCTCCTTTTAATGTTGTGTTGCAGTTTCCATTATTTCCCATGTGGCCTGTTCAGATAAAGTATTCCATCACCTAATTGTACCTTGTTTAAATTGGCTCGTTTTGGAATAAGTAGTCATTCTGCCTTCTCGCTACAGTGGTGATCACATTGACTTATATGGGCTTTGTTTGGGTTTGACCTTCTTCCTTTTAGGCAGAATTCTCTGAAATCAACCTGGTGGTCAATGCTACTGGCACTTATAATGTCAACATTGAAGCGATAAGGAGTGGACATAAGGTTACCAAGTGAGTGCTTAAAAAATATATACCATCTAATCAAGACAGTTTCATCATATGTGGCTGTTTTTTAATGCAATACTCTGGGTTGGCAGGGAATCTTTTCACTCTAAACTCCAAATTCTCATTTAATCTTGCTCACATTTAATTCTTCTAATGTCTTCTGTCCACAGGTCCTTTAAGCCAGACTTTGTACTGATTCGACAGCATGCCTTCAGCATGGACAAGCATGGAGATCACAGGAACATAGTGATCGGTCTGCAGTATGCTGGACTGCCAAGTGTTAACTCTTTACACTCTGTCTACAATTTCTGTGATAAACCATGGGTGGTATGTATGAAAGAACATTACCTGCAACCATATTTGCATGTTGGAGTATAACTCTTAATATCTAATGCTAGATTACAAAGATTTGTGCCTCTCTCAGTTTGCTCAGATGTCCAGAATGTACAAGCAACTGGGCCCAGAGGAATTCCCACTGATTGAGCAGGTTTATTATCCCAACCACAAGGAGATGGTGAGTACTTTGCCATCTGCTCACTCATCGCTCTCTACCTTCCCCCTCCCACTTGCACCGATGGGACACGACTTCATGCTAAGCTAACCTTAAAGTGATACAAACACGGACAGGTCAAGGTTCTGCACAGGTCAGATGTTAGGGGCAATTCACCTCCACATCAGTATTCTATCTGATGAAGCAACAGAGACCAATCTAATTTTCAGGGGAGTGTCTTGTTTTTAGTTCCCAGAAGAGGCTGATTTGTGCCAAATCTCTGTCAGTGCTGTTACACCGAGGCCAAGCTGCATCTCTCCACCCCTGCAGTCACCGGCTGACAGCACTGGGCTTGCTTTCAAACATCAATATAAATCAGATGTTATATGCATTACAAATTCATCTCATAGATCGCTAGAGTGCTACAGTAAAGTTCACGGATGATGAAGACTAAGGTGTTTATGGTGCACTTGTTACAGATTACTTCCTCTCGATTCCCTGTCGTGGTGAAGATGGGTCACGCTCACTCGGGAATGGGAAAGGTAGTACTGGAGTGACCGATATTTCTGGGAATCTGGATTGCACTGCAGTTCATGTCATTATATTCATATTTTTACTCTCGCTACTTCAGGTTAAAGTGGACAATCAGTATGATTTTCAAGATATCGCTAGTGTTGTTGCTCTGACCAAGACTTATGCCACATCTGAGCCCTTCATTGATGCAAAGTATGACATCCGCATCCAGAAAATTGGCAACAACTACAAGGCTTACATGTGAGTCAAATAAAATGTTCTGGGCTCCTTAGCTCTCAGTACTTTATTGATCCACCAAATGATTTTCAAAGCTTACAAGCAAAAAAAAAAAAAAAAAAAATAACCCCAAAAGAACACACCTGCATGCTGTACCATTTAGGCAAAATGGTAAGGCAAGAAAAAATAAATGTTAATTGTGTTTAACAGGAGGACATCAATTTCGGGCAATTGGAAAACCAACACTGGTTCATCTATGCTTGAGCAGGTGGCCATGTCAGACAAGTAAGAACTCATCGATGCGGCATTAGATTGAAAATCACAGTATCTGTTTACCATTAGCTCTATTTGTAATGTTGTTGCAGGTACCAAATGTGGGTGGACTCTTGTTCTGACATGTTTGGAGGGTTGGATATATGTGCGGTGGAAGCTCTACATGGTAAAGATGGCAAGGACTACATTATAGAGGTAACAGAATATGGCCTACTGATACGAGCATCATAATCTGTTGAGATTTGTACAAAAAGCAATTAAAGACAGGTCTAATTCTTCTCCAGGTTGATGACTGTTCAATGCCATTGATTGGGGACCAGCAGGATGACGATCATGTTCAGATTGCAGAACTGGTGGTTTCTAAGATGAACCAGACTGTTCTGCAAACTTCAAGTGCTTCCACAGTCCGTGGCACAGGAGGACAGCCAGCACAGGTTCTGAAAACACCGATGCTTCATATCGGTTTTTATTTGTAATATGTGTGTATAAAAAAACAAAAAAGCCTTTTGGAAAGTCATGATTTATCCAACTAGCCATACTTTCTGTAATTAATCCACTGAAGACATCTTTAACTTGTCATCTTACATCGTACAGCAGTGGAGACAATTTTTCAACCAAAAATATGGCAATTATTCCAATGAAATGTTTTCGAAGATTCGTCTTTAAATATTGCTTTCTGTCACTGACAACTAGTAATTTGCCTCCTGTTCTGACAAGTAATTAGTCTCTGCGTTTTTAACTCCCATGTGCTCTATAGAAAGCAGTGTCTCCTCAGCCCACCTCACAGCCCAGAGTACCACAGGCTCAGCCACGCCCTCCACCTCAGGGTAAGATTCTGAACTGAGTCACAGTAACAAAATAAACCAAGTTAAAGGTAGTCTATAGAGGTTTTAACCAGTTATAGTGGAATAGAGTGATAAAAGGTACCATAAAAGGTACATTACTGTGGGGGGTGCACTAATAAAGGAAGAGAAGAAGAAGAAGACCATTTACAGAACACCACCTGCATTGTAAAACCTTTAAAAAACAAAAACAGCTTTGCAAAGAGTTTGAGGTAGGAAATACACTGAACACGTAAATCACATGTCAGTCATGTTTGTAGATCACACAGTGTTTGAAGCCTCATTTATACTTCACATTAACTTATGTGCACATAAGATGGCCCCCCATGCATTTTTAGCATTGGGTTGAAGCGTCGTTTGTGTGTGTCAGTAACCTTACATAAAAAAAATTGAATATATTAGGCTCAAACATGCAAAAACATGGTGGTATGGTCCTTTAACTACTAATGTGAGTATGTAAACAATTCTGCTCATGACACACTAAATGAGTGCATGCGTTTGTGTAGTTTAACGTGAAGTATAAATGAGGCTTTAGTGAAAAACACTGAATATTAAAGAAACAATGTTTGTTTATAAGAAAACTCCACAAGGCACCTTCAACATTTGATGAAAATCACTTTTCAAGTGAGAATATGCAGAAAATATTATTATGTGGTGTCTGCTTCTGTTTTTCTTCTTAAGGTGGCTCCCAGCAAGGTCCTCCCTCTCAGCCACGTCCACAACCTCAAGGCCAACCTCCTGCACAGGCGCAGCAATCTGCTGCCAGCCCAGGCAGCACCAACCCTGGTGTCCAGACCAAGGCTAACCAAGGACCTGCAACGCAGCAACGGCCAACAGGTCAGGGTGCTTCTCAAGGCCAGAGACCTTCTTCTGGTCAGGGTTCTTCTCAGAGAAGCCAGGGAGGCTCCCCTCAAGCCCAGAGACAACAGTCTGTCCCCCAGCAGCAGAAGCCATCTGCAGGAGGCCAGAAAGCTCCTGGGGGACAACCCCAGCAGCAGAGGCCCGCCCAGCCCCCCAGGCAGCAGTCACAGGGGGGATCCCAGGGAGCCCAGCAACAGAGGGCTCCAGGCCAGCAAAGCCGTCCTGGTGCACCCACCACCCAGCAGCCCCGACCTGCTGCTCAAGGCCAGGGAGGCCCAGGAGGAAGACCCCCTCTGCAGCAGAAGCCTCAACCCCTACAGAAGCCCCGTCAGGACAACACGCCTGTGGGGGGGTCTCCACAACTAAAGTAAGTAAATGCTTATGATAAACAAGCTGGGATCATCTTTCTCTCATTTTTCATAAGTGAAGTTTATCGTGGATCTGACAAGAAGATCCTGTTTTACTTTTTGCCTGCATTAAGATAAGCACGCCACATTCTGACTCAGTTCCCTGATGAGATATGATCCACCTAAATGTGCATGATCTACCGCTGCTTAGCCTTTTCAATCCTTTTAACAGCTGTTTCACAAAACATTTCAGAATGTCTCGCACGACCATGGACCATACAACATTCATTCACCATTATCTGCTGAGTCACATCTATCTACAGCACTTTCTGTGACAGAAGTCAACAAATTCTGCAAATTCTACTTTAATATGCATACATTTTATATAAAACATCTAGATCTTAAATATATCATCTTCTCAAGTTAATTCAGCTTTTAGAATTTTTTTTAATTTTTGGCTCAGGAGGGTATGTTTTCACTGTGAATGTTTGCTTCTTTGTTAGCAGGATTATGTGAACATGAACTGATTCTGACAATATCTCATTACAAAATATACAATTAAAAATTATACTATAAATTAAACATCAAATTATTAACTTGATTGTCAATATTTAACAACTTAAACATGACACACATAACTTACATCCTTCCTACATCAAGTAGCAACAATATATTAAAGACAAAAATACATTAATGAAATTATTGTCTGATTGATACACAGTCATCTGCTACAGAGGAATGTATTGATCTTCCACATCTGTTAATAGAGGCTAATTTACGCCACTAACCTACATAATTAGCATAGCCAGCGACAATATACCATATGCTACACTAGGCTATTGTCTCTGAATACAGAGAATTCGCAACAAACACAATTACCTTTCAGAATTTATTTTGTAGTAATGAACTGGTATTGAAAAAAAGTAACAAAGTATATATTTTATTTTGTTTGGGAATGTAGTGGAGTAAAACATAAGGTTCATGGATATATAAATACTCAAGTAACTATGAGAAATTATTTATTTATTTATTTATTTTTCTCCATCAGAAAAATATATATACAGTATATATATATATATATATTTATTTGGTGAACTATCTGTTGCAGTTTATATGATTTGTATCCTTATCTCTCTTTCACCAAATAAAGTGTTGTTGGAAAAAAAAGTACAGTAAAAAATTTACGGATATATAAATATACTCAAGTAAAGCACAGATACTAAACAAAATACTTAAAACAAAATACTTAAGTACTGTAACAAAGATTTTATTCTTTAGTATGCTACAGGTGCAATTTGCTGATGATGCATCATTTTACATCCAGAAAAGTCATTCATATCATATCATATTCAAAGGTTACCTTGAAATGATAAGATAATAATGAATGACCACAGAAGAGGAATGCACCGAGCCTTCTCTCTCTCTCTCTCTCTTTCTCTCTCTCTGTTCTCTTGCTCCGTGTTCCAGTCTTTTCATTCCATGGGTTTGCTGCATGACTTTAATAGCCTCTCCCTCTCCTCTATTGCCATTTTCCTCTCTTTATAGCAAGTCCCAGTCTCTTACCAATACCTTCAACATTCCAGAAACCCCAGCACAGCAAGCCAGCCTTAGCCAGGACGAGGTGAAGGCTGAAACCATACGCAATCTACGCAAATCTTTTGTCAGTCTCTTCTCAGACTGAGACGACAAAGATGAACAGACAAACTCAAGGACAGATCTCTTCTTTCCCCCAACAGACAAGGACCAACAAGATGCCGCCTCCTACTAATGGACATTAACCCAGATAAAATGTACATACAATCATTCACTGCCTGAAAAAAAACAAAAAATCACTCAATTTAGTCTCAGACATCTGAAACATTCCTTCCCTTGCTTCAAGCTCAAATAACTCATCTAATCTTCTTGTCACACACATTGTGTGAGTGTAGATGCCCGTTCACACACACACACACACGCACAAGCTCGTATATGCATGAACACCCGCACAAGTACACATATGTATGAATCAAAACAACACAAACTGTCTCCCTCTTTGTTTGTTGGCGCCGTAAAGTCATTGTGGTCTTTATTTTCAAAACCGGTCAAGTTACTGAACTGAGTATAGCTGCACACATATGTCCAGTGTTAGCCAAACGCTAGATCTGTCTGAGCTGTTGAACGCTCATGGTGATGTTTTAGCTGCATGTCAACAGAAGGCAATGATCGCATTCCCCAACCCCTGACATTGGCGCTTGTAGCTGTGGTGTCACACGTAGTTTGTAAATTAGCCAAGTAGACTTTGTGAGAATGTTGCTGCCATTTTTCTTCCTTTTATTCTTTGCACAAGAAAGAACAAAATCCCGAAAGCATGCCTTACACAGACAAGACAGTCAGATCAAACGGAGCTGTCTCAGGGATGTCCAATTGATAGTGACACTTGTGTGTGGACGAAGATCTTCCTTTATAGTTTATTGTGATGTTTATGATGCTATTACCAACAATGAAGGAGAGTTTGTATTTTAATAAAGTAGAATGTTGTTTGAGATGCATTTGCACACTGAGTACAGCAAAGTAATACTTGAATGCAGTGGCATACACTGATGTATCAAGAGTATATTATCAGGGTTTTTCATCTGCCAGTTGACAAGGCAATAACGCTGCTGTCTGTTACAGGTGGAGCACAGTGGGATACAGTGTAGTCAGGGTCAGTAAGTCAGGAGACGTGGAATTGCAATGATCTACAAATGTTAAAGTACAGCTACTAAAAAAAATAAAAATAAATATATATACAAAAACAAAACAGGTTTCACTAAAAATAGATGGAAAATCAACATTTCCAAGCCTAAATGATTTGAAGCAGATGGCTGAATTTAGTGGTTGTACAATGGATTATACAAATTTGACAAAGTAATCTGTATTTTACATTGTAATTTTGTATTTGAAAGCAAGCAGCTCCAACCCGGTGTCTGTATTGTACTGAGCAGCAGGGTCTGCGGTTCGATATCTGGGTCTCGGCTTTCAAACGGGTTCACGGTGCGTGAGCGTGCACCGTATTCCAAAGCAAACTCAGCCAAGGAATGTTACAAGCGCCATCTTTACAATAAAGGCAGAAACAAAAAATGTCCAGGTGAAGCAACGTCAGCTGTGGGATGCACCTCTGCACTAGATTTAGATTTGTCCTTCCACCGCTTCTTTGCAACCCTTCGATCACTTTTCTGAAAATCCTGGCTGTTATTGAATTTCCTATGTAAATGTTTTTCTCTCTGGGCACTGAAATGTCTTCCAGAAGAAGTGCTTTCCATGCAAATGTGGATGTAGTGTGGTTATATGCTTCGTATAGAACACCCACTAGACAAATCTATGTCAAGGAGTCCTGGTTCCCCTGCAGATTCTCCTTGCTGCCTGTTAGTGTATCCACAGTGACCCCTTGTGATAAATGGTGCACAAACGTGTGAATGTTGTTCTATTACTGGTTAAACCAAATAGTTGTGTTGTAGAGATCTCAGAGTGAAAAGTGGTCACCTTTACCCCCTGCTGCTATCTGTGCTTGTTGATATTACATGTCCCTTTTTTGTTGTGTTTTTAAATTGATCATTTGAGCATTTTGTCTTTAGTTTGTAATCTCTTCCTTTTGATCTGGACCAAGACTATCTGAGGCTGGCAGGTTTATGCATTAGCTTTTGATTCAGGGCTTCATTGTTAAATTTTACAGTGATTTAATCTTAGTAAACGATTGTCAGATTCAGCACGGTGCAGCTGACTGCCAAGAGAATCAATAAGAGGCGCCTCGTGTGTAATTTATGGAAAGGAGTCATCTCAATTAGCATGGATGGTTGACTTTGAAAATGTCGTTCTGTCAGTCAGAGGCCATATGAAGACATCATGATAGCCATGCCGCCTCCTGTGACTGCCAATGAGCTGTTACAGCAACGTAAAGACATTTTCCTTATTTAGTTTCCATTTTTATGTCTTACAGATTTTTTTCTCTTAAATGAATAATTGTTTATAGTGGATGGTCTTGACTGTGAATGTAAGTTAGTTTTATCGATTTTTTTATTGCATATTATAATCCTAGATATTAAATCTGTTATTAATTTAAGTTGAACTGATCATCAATTGATGCCTGCCAGATTTAAAACCACACAGAACAAATGTAAGTGCAAGAATCAAAAGCTGAGATTTTTGTAAATAAAAATATATATAAGATAATGCATAATGTAAATCATGGTGGAGTATTGAAAAATATTAAATGTAAAAAATTTTTTTTGATGTTATATGCAATGTGGGTATATTATGTGAAAATGAGTATGTTATCAAAACATGCACAAATCAATTAAAGTCTATGACCAACAATTTCTGTGTTTGATGATAATTTATTAGAGCGAATGTAGAATATGATTTATAGTTACTGCAGGCTTTCAGGCTTAGGTTTTTGATAAATATAGAAACATAAAGGCCATATCAAAATGTGAAAATATTTAATTTAATTTTAAAGCAGACTAGAAAAAGGAGACAGGGGGTTAGGTTACATCTGTGCAGGTCACAATGACCATCATCTCTCCTCATCCTTTCCTGCTTCGCTCTGTAGAAACAAATCACAACCAGAATCACTTATTACACAAAGATTTCCATACAAGGAATGTTTCCTGGGGCTTTCACTTGTTCAAAAAAATAAATAAATAAATAATTAGTGGATATAGTGAAGAGAATGAAAATTTTATATATATACATATATATATATATATGCACGTTGTCACATATTCATGAATGTAAAGTAAACGTGATTTCAGCTACAATCACAGACTAATGTGACCACAAGGTGGTGCGGGCCTGCAGTCTGACCAAGACAGTATGAGATAAACCAGGCTTATGTAATTCATTTATACTTGTGAAATGAAGACACCATCCATCTGTCTCAGAACTACTCAGTGAGTATTTTGATAAAGAAACAGATACATGATAATTATTAGATTTTAGTCCTCTGGGTGCGATAAAATTAGCACAATCTCAAAATTTGATTTATCACACCTAAATTACTCATTGTTGAATCATACTCAGCATACATAGAGTTAATCTCTTTAACCCTTTTGCAGTTTAATGTTATTTTGCTTTCTTAGGGTGTTTTTCTGACATGTAGTCCGTTTGCTCTGGTGTGAATCTGGGATTCCATTCTCCTGTTCAGCTGTCCGAAGGCAGCGTGTCTTCAAACTACAGCAATATACGGCAACAAGAGGTTTTCCACAGGTTGTCTTGAAATAAAATTCAGCTTCTGCTGCTATTTTTCTTGTTATATGACCCAAATATTAACTATGATTAAGGAAAGTATCCCAATTACATCTTTGTTCCATGTTATCTTGCTTTTTCGGCATCCTAAACTTTTTCGTGTTTTAATTTTTTTGTCCCGCCTCCAGACATTTCTGACCAATGAGCAGAGCGTGTGTTGTCATGTGACTTTGCTGAGCAATTTTGGTTCGGTGTTTTCCTGTATGAAACTGAACCAAATTAAGCCTTAAATGTAGCAATTAAACAATTTAGGTCCATTAAGACCAGAGCAACAGACGACAGGTCTGAAAACGATCTTTGTTGAATTTGACTTTTATTTTCTATCTAAAAACTGCACTGAGAAATAAATAAATAAAACCCTTTACTTGAGAGGCCAACAAATATTGACTTGTGAAAATCGTGAAAATCTTCTACTCATTTCTAGAAAATACTTGATTCTAGAAAAAAAAAATCTGGGTTGAAGGAAATCCTAGAAATGATTCTTTTAAAAATTCCCTTAAAATGGTAAAATGTAAATTAAATCATTGATTTTACAAAGTAATTGATTTTCCTAGAAAATTCTAGAAAATACAATTAAGACTAAAAAATCAGCGGAAAAAAATCTTGAAAAAAATCTACCATAAAACTTGAAGAACGACTTTAAAAAATATTCTTATTTACTTGATGTTGTGTGATCCTAGTACTACAAACAATGCCTTGTTTGTTGTTTACAGCTATGTTATGATTGTAAAAATTTCCCCAAGCCAAAAGTTGTTGTCTAGTAAAGCTTTTTTTTTTTTTTTTTTTTTTTTTTATGTGGCCAATGAAAGAAAAATTTAATGAGAATTAAGTTTTCAAACATGACTTCAGACTTGAGAGAGTCAAACAAAACTCACATGACCAAATGCTGCCTGAATAAATTCATCATGGCTTACTGGTTTAATTGATTGTGTTTATGGACAGAACACAGATGTTTTATGTTCCAGTGTCTCTTTTTAAAGGGCTGCACTTGTGAATGCAGCAGCTGTAGCCGACAGAGTCATAATAATAGTATTATGCCCCTCAGCTGATCAAAATAAGGACTGTTTGATTGCCTTTCATTGGTTTTGGTTTCTCACTTTGAAATGACTTTCTCTATAAAAAATAAAAATAAAAATTTGTTGGGAACGTTTGATGCAATGTGGAAGAATGCTCAATTTTAATTACCAAATGGATCAATTTCTGTTTCACTTGAAAGTTTTCATTGCAGACAAAAGTGTCTGGAGTGCAAAATCCAATTTGCTGGCAGGATGTTATATATCTCTGTGCTCATGAAAGGTCAGTGTGGTTTTTAAAGCTCTGTCTTTCTGCATTTCTTATCTAGATGCTCAGTGGGCCATACTGTTCTCTCCTTGCAAATCTTCATTTGGCCTCAGAGGAGGTCATCAATCTATATTTGACTCATTTCTTTCAGAGAATTATTTTTATACTTTCTTGGCATGTAAAATTTGTAAGTCAGCACATTTTACACAGTGCACTCAGATCTTGAGACTATGGCAGGGGAATGACTTTAAGATCTTTATTGAGGACAGCAGGGTGTGATATATGTACGAATCTAAGCCATTCATTCACAGTGAAACAATGTAAAGTGTTACACTCTCCCAATGCAGTCATTGCATCGAGGTGCTGTGCAATCATTCTGATTCAACTTTTATGCCTTTGCAGGTTAGGAATAAAGGATTCGAGGGCATTGCCAACAATAGTCTTGTTCTGTTACATACAGGGTGAAGACAAAAAGGGAGGGCTGCTCACGACTTGTTCACTGAGCCAAGATATTTCTAGAGCTGACCCATTTAAACAGACCCGAGAAGCTGCAAGCACAGGTGCATCTGGATGGCTACTACTGCCAAACAGAATGTGTAATTACATATATTAAGATGCTATTAAGCCGCAAATTGAACCGAGCTTGTCAAACTGATTTGTACGTGTAATTTGACAAGAAGATGTGCAGGTTGTGAAAGGGAAAATCCCAAACACAGAATTAAATCAGTTTTATTTCAGTCATTTCACAACCTAAACTGTAATTATTTAACTGCAAGTATTCTCAGTCATCTTTGTTCTGTAACATGTGGGGGGAAAATGCATGAGCAGATAACGTCAGTGCACTATTCAGTTGTTTTATTCAGCGATTGAATTGAATAGGAGACAGTGACTGCCTAGTAACTGTTACCAGTTGTTATACATGGATACAGCCTTGGACAATTAGTGCAACTCAGTCCTGATTTGCATCGTGCTGCTGTGGAAGGGAGGGTGGATGAATCCCATATTTAGAAGGACCTCACTGATTCTCCCCCTTACTGAGGGACAAAAGATTTGTTGTCTGCACATTTGTTGTCTTGAATAGCAAGGTCTTAATGATAGAAATGCCTTAAAAACTCACACAAACTCAATCAGTGTTTGAAAATCTGAGTCAGGCTGTGAGTGAGAACATTTTGCTCCAAAAAGTACCAGCATCCTTTTTCTGTTGTTACATAACAATATTAAAATGACAAACACTGAACCCACTGAGAAGCCTGCATGGTTCCAAATGTGTTTCCTCTTTAATAAATGTGCTTGCACACATGACCTTAGCCCACTGAGTGATTCCTTAGCCAAAACAGCAGATGATGAAGGATGAGAGAAGAGTGTGTAGTCGAGATTTAATTAAGCCTCACCATGGGATGTCTTACTGTGGCTCCAGAGACCAGGACAGAGGAGTTTGTGTTTGCTCAGTGCAGCTGTGAATTATATCTACACTATTCTTATATTGACCTACATGTGAGATGCAGCTTCAAGAACATGCCCACATGAGTGTAAAGCTTTTTGTAGGTGCCATCCTGTTTTATTTTAATTGTGAGGCTGCCGGAGGGTGGGCGCCTTATGGTAACCCTTATGTTAATTTACAATCATGTTTCTTTGCTGGACATGATCTGGAACATATGAGCAATCCAACACCTATCACACTTTGTGCCCATTAAATGTACAGGACAAGGTAAAATGCAATTTGAGAGGAAGCTGTACTGCTGAATCTCCTGCAGTGTTTGCAGATTGTTATAGGTTTACAGGCAATTTTCACCTCCCATCCTCTTATCTTCATGACGTAGATTTTTATGGCCTCTGTGGAAGGCTCCCATCAGCACTTTACTTCATTCCCTTTGAAATCAATTCAGTCTTTTGCTCCTACACAGTGTGGTTACCATGGATACCGCTCCCAAATGGTTTGGCTTGTACATGAATTTGTTTATGAGTGTTACTTGGAGTGGACTGGAATGTTCTTTTTTGTGCAGAAACAAAACTAAACAGAATCTCTGAATTAAGCAGAAGGAAAATTGCATGAAATGGTTAAAATATGTTCTGGTCTATTCTGTCCTTTTCCAGATGCTGAGCACTCCATTTGATAAAGGTTTAGACAGGGAGGGATCATGAGATAGCTTAAATCAATTATAACATGCAGTATCAGCAGGGAGATGTTAATAAGAGTTAATGAGAGAAGCCGAGGTTGAAAGGGAATATCAGAATAAGACTCTCTACATCTAGTTCACTCAGAAAAGGCCAGTCCTGTGTATAATCTAGTCTGATCCTTCGGGACTCCAACATGGATCTTTAGTCATTCTCTGATCCAAAGAAGCATCCAGATACTTCACTTGAGTGGTTTATCTCGATTTGTTCTCATCTGTTTCATCTGTCTCCAACTGGAATTAAGGGAAGCCTGTTTCACCCTCAGAGTCTTCAGATTCATCATCACTCCATGCTGCTGAGCCTGAAGCACCCACTGAATCTGATTATCTACATATTTCATGCAGGACTTGTAAGATCTCTAAGAACCACCCACATACAGGCACCAGTTTGTTAGGTACACACCCCATACATGCCCCCCCTCCTTACATTGCAGTCCAATACAACACCACTGCTAAAGGTAATGTATCTCTCAGCTGCAATCAGCAAAAATTGGGCATAACAAATTCCATAAAAGTAGGATTTATTAGAAGGCTATTGAAATGAATTGTAGTGCATGGACTGTTATAAACTGGTAACTCAGCATGCAGATGTATGGTCTAAATATGGGTGTGTGAAATATTCGCCACTGTGGGGGCCACACAGCATCCCTAAACTCCCTAGAGATTTCCAGTGACAGTCAAACTGAAATGTTGTCCTTGCCTTGACATGTCTCTCTAATGTGTTCTCCCTGTTTCCTCTGACTTGTGCTTTTTTCCAGTATAACCCAAGCTGAGAGTTTCTCTGTATTAACCAGCCATTTAGCAATTTTGGGCTGGGCACCGTAAACAATGGGGCTTAGCTGTCTGATATAAAGCTGCCTTCAAGGGGTCCAAAAAAATCCAAAAGACAGGAAGTTCTTGAGAGTCTCACATGTAGAATTAATTGCATACAGATGGAGAACTGAAGGATGTTTACTCTGTCAGCAAGATGGTGTAGAAACAAAGCAGAACATTCATTCATTCATTCACCATGCAAGCTTGTTCTGTTGTTGTCTTGCTTTAATTTTCTTACATTACAGTGGTATAAGCTTGATTGATCCATGTCAGAGGGGCTTCTAATCAACAGAGAGCCATTGATTTCCTCTCCACAGAGCCTATGAGGTGCCTCAGACACCTGCTAGCAGCCAGCTGACAGACACTAATGCCTGCTAACCAACAGCTGACACTAACTGATGCCAATGTGCTGTGCTGGAGAGGGTGAGTCACACATGCTCAGATAGATCCCACTCTCAGGGATGCTGGATGCCTAACAATGTGAGATGCACTGTACTGCCATGCTGAATCATATCTAATATATGTGGTATGTCACAGATGGAGCTAGCTGTGGTGTTTCGTAACAAGGATGCAGTATAGATGATATCAAAAACAGGTGATCATCTGGTGTGTGTGTATGTGTGTCTGATCAGGGGAGGAGACTGTCTTCTTTGAAACAAAATGAACACTGTCATTGGTAAGTATCATTGCAATCTAAAGCCCATCAGCACTGTACAAAGGTACTGATTTCTATCTGCTGTGAGAGTGCTTCAGTAAGCAGTTTTCCTACACGGCAGTCACATGCTCTGGGCTGGGCCTCAGACTGCTGTCCCCATCATCAATCCACGCAAGGCTGGAGCTGTGTTTAAGTGAGATTTAGAAGCTGATGTGTGTTGCATTAGTGCAAGCAAGGAAAGGGGTGAGATGATGTAGATTTTTAGCCTGCAAAAGAAGATTTTATCCACAACCTATTGTCACGTTGTACCGTAAAGAGGATGGAACCATGGACCATATTGAAAGTGATTTCCTGGGTGACAAGAGCATTTTCAAGGTCCAGTCTGATGGTTCATCAATTATCATTTTGATGTACAAATTATCACATTGGATGTTACAAATCTCCAGACTCAAATCAGTGAAGTGGCCCTGAGCTGTATAGAGGCTTGAGTTTTGACAACTATTTCCTGCAATTCTACCACACAAATGTACAAAATTATTCACACAAGATTTATTTCTAACTCTCCATGTCCCTCCCCAGATCCTCAGATGCTTCTCTTTTGATAATTCCAACATCCTGATTTATATCCAAAGGCAGCCTAGATGTTGCAATGACCTGCTTGAGGAGACCACAGCAGCAAACTTTCCTCCTTTGAGCAAAAACCCATCTTTACAATTTAACTTTTATATGATCCTTTATCATTTTATTGGAGTACCTTACTTTGAATGTTGTTTGTCTTAATTTATTTTGCCTTGAAAATGCCTTATAAATAAGGACTGTTATACTTTATCATCACCATATTCTGCTGATGTCCAGAGTGGGAGGACCAGTCAAGTGTAGAATGGGAGAACATCTTAAAACAAGCAGCTTTTTCAGACTGTCTGCAAACTTTCTAAAAATGTAAATGTCAGACCTACTTTGCCTATGAAGGAGAAAGTGATTGCAAAGCAATTTACACCACAGGGGAACCAAACAACAGGTACTCCCCCAGAAAATGTGCGGCTGTCCTTTTATGGTTCGACATTCAGTGATGAACGGACAAACCGCATTGCTGCTTCGAGACCACACACGCCCCCCTCCCCCCC
>VXCM01000385.1:62342-119597 GCA_014773175.1 Lucifuga dentata
TCTCCAACACCCTAACCCCCCTCTTCCTAAAAACACGCACAACCACGCCTCCAGAGACACGCACAGGCGCAGGCTCAGACACACCTCCTCCTTTCCCTCCATCACACACACATACACATACACACAAAGCCATCAGCGCTTCTGAAAGCATCTCTGGGAGAAGTGGACGATATGTAAGGCGGCATGAAGGACGGTTGCGGGACTCCGGGAGGTTCTCAGCAGGTGCGTTAGGCTGAAGCTGCGCGTCACGGTACCAGGCTGTTTTTTGGAGACACCATGATCACCGCGTCCGATGCATTCTCCGACGAGACGGTAAGGCCCCCTCTCCAAGGAGAAAGCAAATATCTCCAAACTTAGCCTAACTCCTTCTCCCTTTCTGCGCTTCTGTCCTGATCTGAACCCGCTGCTTCTTTCATTCTTTGCAAATGATGTCATTCCGGGCTCAAAAGCACCAGATCAGCCACAAAGGATGCAGGGCCGCCTACCGCAGCACCAAAATAAAGGGTGCTCAAGTGCGTTAACAAGTATTTGTGAATGCTTGAAGGCTGAATCCGCCTAAATTAAATATCTAGCCTACTGCGGGTTTATTAGGGAAATATGACGAACGGAAAACATGCCTGATCCAATCTGCGAACTTGTTTATTTTTAGTTACAAAATACCGCAAGTAGAAGGCTCTTATCATCAGGGAATAATCGGCTAAATGAAACTAATACTGCAGAAAAAAAAGAATACCCAGTAGATTAAGAGATTAGGACAAGACATTAGAGCAGACAGCCCTAAATTTTACCACATACAAACATATGATATGGTTGGTGTCGTCCATTCAAACAGATAGTCCATTTTTCATGCTGAGATTCATTCTGCACAGTCAGTGTGCAGCTCGGAGCGCCTCGTTGTTTCTTTGCTGTGTGCTGTAGCCATGGAGACAGTATGTGGCATGTGGGTTTGTAGTTGTGCTAGAAAGTATTCAGTCCCTCTGCTGAAGAACAGCTTTAGATGATGAAGATGAGTAGGACAACAAAAGCATCCAGTTAGTCTGAATCGCATCCTGTCCTCTTATTTAAAACATCAGCAATCTTTCTGTGATATATCATCCCAGATCCCATATAGTGTAAAATAATTATACTATGTGTGTCTGTGGTGCTCAACAGTGAGTTTATAGTGATCCTGTTTTAGGCCTCCACTGTGATAATTCAGTGTCAAGTGGATAGTATTCCTCTGTATCATTTTTAATATTATCTGTGTTTTAACAAAGCTTTTCTTTGTTAAAATGTTTTAGAGACTGAGGTGATGGGTATGCAGCTGATTGCTGTTGTCCATATTAAAAGTGGGCAGCTGTTTGAGACAGACAAGCTCTGTGAAGTATTCACTGAATGCTGTTCACACTTTACAACCTGCACCTTATTATGGCTCCTTTTTATGTAAAACAATGCAGAAGAAAAATGCAGTTGTTGACACATCATTCATTTATATCCAGAGAGTATATGAAGATGAAATAAAGATTGGATTTTTAATAACTTTTATCTATTCATCTTTTGGCATGTAATTTAAATGTAAATCCTATCTCCTATCATCATTTACCTATTCTTCACTGATGAAACATATTAATAAATTTTTTCCTGCTATTTGATGGCAGGACATGGTCCCTGACTGTATTCCTAGTGACTTAATTTCAGTCATCAAGACGTTAGTGGTCCATGCCTATGAAACTTGCTGTCCTGATGGTGTTGAAAAAGCTAAATATGTAAGCTGTATTATTATGAGCAGAAGACTGTAGTTTTTGTTTATACTGACTTTTAAAAAATATGGAAATTTGCTCCTTCAAAAAACAACACGTTTTTTTTTACTTTGTACTACACAAACCCAATTTGAGACCTAGAATATCTGAATGAATTATATGTCTGTCATTCTAACATGAATAAAAGCCTTTAACATATAAAAAAATCGTAAGATGTGCAAGGAAAAAAATGTACATGTAATAGATTGTCCTAAATTATGTATCTTGTCAAAGACAATATCATCTCCTCCTTTTTTGCAAACAAATGCCTTGAATTATATGTATTAATTCAGTTAATCTGTATACTGTATACCAAAGCAAAATGTACATGCACACTTACTCTGCCATAAATCTTTGAGACAACTAGTGACTTGCATTGTAGGTTTATGTCTCATGAGGTTGGATGAGTGTGAACAGACATGATATATGTGTTGTGGAGACAAGAGATGGTCGGTCACTTGTGTCTCATCAGGATGAACAGATGGTAACTCGGGGTTGGCTCATGGGCGAGTGCCAACAAGAAAGCCCATTTGTGTGTGTGTGTGTGTGTGTGTGTGTCATAGACACATAAATATCTGGAGCTCAAATATGTAAATTTTTCCATAAAACTTCATAAAAAATATTAGCAATGTGGTTTAAACACTGGTTGATAGGCATTCTTGTATTAATTCTTAATTTTTGATTTCTTGAATAATTTAAAAGGTGAGGCAGGGACATGCTTCATTGCATTTTTATTTTAGAAATATGGATTGTGTCCATATTCATCTCCTCTCAAAATAACTTTTCTATAATATTATTTTACATTGTCACATCTAATATATCTGAGCTGCAATAAAGACTTTAGATGGTTGTTTCCATTTGTAACAACCATATTTAAGCATTATTTATGTGAAATGTGCTTATAATGTCTTAAATCTTTAACAATTTACCTTTCAAAAAAGTTTTGAAGCAATTTTACAAATAGTCTATTTTCTTATTTGCATATAATCATGTAGCACAGTTTTATTTTAAGTACATATGAACAGCTTATTTTTGAATAAAACATCATTGCTATAATTCAAGGTCAGGTCTTGCCAATTTGATTACATCCAAACCGCCTCCTCAATATTGCAACATAGACTGAAGACTTTAAAATAATGTCTGTTTGTCAAGTTGCTCAGATAAGCCAACCACTATCTGTTGTAGCTGTCGGTATGAGGTGTTCCATTAACTTTGTGAGAAAATCAGTAACCACATCAGTTAAATTTACATTCAAACATCTTCAGAGGTGCCACACCAAAAATTCACTAGCTAGGCTGTTGACAGTATAGATTCTCTTGCATCTGTTTCACATGTATAAACATATAACAACAAAAATGAAATTATTTCAAAATGTGTATGGAAATGCATTAACAGATTGGGCACATATCTTTTTGTGATATTGCTTCAAACAACTTAAGCCTGACCTCTCTCTCTTTAAAAAAAAAAAAATGTTAAGTGTATCTAAAAACATTAAAGCAAGTTTCTATTAATGTGCCTCTTTCTTTCCACAGGCTGCGCTGGTCTTGAATCACACTGAATGGGGAGTATCGGACTTCCTTTAAGATGACACGAACGCATCCTCCTGATATACTTGCATCCACTCTATACCAGGACATTACCGTAAATCCCATTGTTGAGCAGTCCATTTCTCTCCACTCCTCCCAACAATGTGACTTGAAAATGATTGACAAACCAGAAATCATCAACAAAAGACACTGCCGGAGTTTTGACTTCATTGAGTCACTGGACGACCCGCAGACCTTGTCTTCCTCAATGGAGTACCCTTACAACAGGCCTGAGCATCAGACTTTAAGCAAAGATGTTCTGTGGAATGGAATAGATCAGCCAGGGCACCTTCGCTTCTCATCTCCAGATTTGTTTAACACTAGGCAATTCCAGCAACACACCAACCAAGACAAAACCAGCCATCTTACATGGTCTGATTCTAAAAACAAAACAAGATCTAAAAGTACTCCCAGAATCAAGGCCATTCTCACCCCTGTACCCATCTCAGTTTCCCCTCCAACAGCCAAGAAGGGCAGAGATGAACCTCAGGCAGGGTCAGTTACTTTGCGGACCTCTGAAACGCTTCGAGAGTCCTACTCCTCCAATAGGGCTTTTTTGAATGAGGTTCATCCTATCAAACTGCAGCCTCATGCTCCCCTCTATGTCTCAGACTGTTTTGAGGAGGACAAACCAGACAAATCAGCCAATACTCCTCATGTCAGATGCCGGGTAGATATTAAACCAGATGCTGCTGTACTACAGCACACATCTAGGCAGGTCCCTAATGTACGGCCTGAGAACCTTTGGCAGAGATACTCCCAGTCCAGTAGCAGTAGAGGTTTGTACGTACCACGGCAGGTTGTCTCCTCACCAACACCCACTCCGAGCGAATGCTACAGTGGAGATTTTAGACAAGGATATCACTACACCACCAGCATGTCTCCTATCTCTTACCAGCATGATGACATGCACAGAATGCAGTCACCGGCAGTTCCATATCTGAGTCAAGAACAACGAGCTTACTCAAATCCTAACATACCCACTAAGTTTTTCTATACTGAGGACCCTGTTCGATATCCAGTGCATCCCTTTTCTAGATCATACTTTCAAGATGATCGCTCAAGTCTAACGAGCCATGGAAGTACTATGACGAGTCAGTATGATCCAAGGACTCGATGGGTGCATACCCTTCCTGTCAGACCATACTACACAGACCACCTTTCAAACCGAGAGCCACTGCAAAGTGTCTATAGTAGACCTTACTCTACAAGTGAGGCAGGATCTTACTTTTCTCAGCCTCCACTATCTAGATCTTACTATGAAGAAGACCATCGGGTCAATCCATACCATTTAAGTAATTCCAGGATGTTTTATTCCAAGCCGTTCAGCTCTCCTGAGGAGCAATACTTTCCATCAAGGCCATATTACACAGAGGGTCGCAGACGCCCTCGAATGTCCCAGGCTTTTTCAGATGACTGGTATCGCTCAAGTATTTCTGGTTACTCTAACCAGTCTTCTCAGCACACACCACCAAGAGTAAGGCAAGACCCCAGTATGCCCCCATGGTACAGCTCTTTGGAGACAAGTAGACTCGGAACAGAGGTCAAAAACCACTCCAAGTCTTGGGACAATATTCTATACCCACGTCAGGAAAGAGAACAATCAGTGCCTCGTGGGCGAAGCTTTGAGAACCTATTTTACCAAGGAAGGCAGGCAAAATCCTCTGATGTCACATCTCAACCTGTTATACTCAACCTCTCAAGTTCACCAAGGCGCTATGCTGCTCTGTCCCTCTCTGAAAGCTCTTTAGAGAGAGGTTCAAGCAATCCATGGAGGAATAACAGGAGTGGGCACTGGTTTGTAACTCCTGAGATCACCATAACAGACAATGACATATGTGCAGGAAACAGAAAGCGACGTGATGTGCACTCTGTCAGTTGGGAAGCATTGGATGGTGAAAAGACACCATCTCCCAAACCTATGAGTGAAAACCAGCAATCCAACATGCCAGATATGACCAAAGACAGAAAACACAACAATTACTCCCTCCAGCAGAGTCTAGAGCAACTAGACGAGCTATTAGCTGACTTGGTTGTTGATTACAAAATTCCACCCAGCAAGAAGTCAAGTGAAGACCTTTTGGGACAACTAAAACAACTGATTAGTGAAGACAATACAAAAGATAAAGAATCTTGTGGATTAGAAAATCTAGGGGGACTGGACACAAAGCTCCCATCCACCAAGTCCAGCCCTGACACAGTCAAAGATCCTGATAGTGGTTGTGATGGCTTACAAAGGAGTGCTGAAGAATGTTCTCCAGACCACAGCACAGATGAAGATGACACTATGGTTTGTGCTAACAAGAAGTGCAACCGGAGTGAGAGCATGTTTAATGCTTGCCTCTACTTTAAATCGTGTCACAGTTGCTATACCTTTTACTGCTCACGAAACTGTCGCAGGGATGATTGGGAGATCCACAAAGAGACCTGCTTGTACGGCCGTGTGAGCAGTGTGTGTCGACACACACTGAAGTTCTGCAGAGAGAATTCAGATATCCACAAAGCTTTCTCTCGCATTGCTAAAGCTGGCTACCTCTCTAGAGGGAGAGGCGTTCTCTTTCTGGGTTTTGCTAATCCAGGGACAGCTGACAACTTCCTACAGGTTGGACTTGAAAGCCTCCTCATGTCTCCCACATACTTATCTCTCAGAGAGCTGGATGGTTTCAGGGACAACCTAGGTGAATACTGCAAGGATCTGCAGAAGGCAGGTAATGAATATGACCCAAATGAATGTTTCCTTCTGAATGTATCTATAGCTGTTGGTGAACTAGTGCCTAACAGACCTTCACCAAGAGTCCAAACACCAACAGTTCGAAAATATGCAAAGGTGTCCTTGGCCTCTTCCAGCCCAGACAAAAGGGTATTGAAGAAGGACAGTGACATGGAAACTCTCATCCTTACTCCACCTCCGGGCACGCCGGACATTGATAAGGAGGGGGAGGAGGGAAGAAAAGCCAGAGAGGTGTGCTTTGTCAATATTCAGCGTGAGCTCAGGACCAGGGGAGTCTTCCTTCGTCATGAGTACCCCAAAATCTATAACCAGCTATGTGAGTTTGTGGAGAGCAACAAAAGGTTCACTCCTACTACCATTTACCCACTAGATAAGAGAACAGGGAAGCAGTTTATGTGCATGATTATGGCTGCATCTGAGCCAAGAACACTTGATTGGGTGGGAACCCCTCATCTGTTGGATGATATTATATAGTCTAATACTATATAGTTACGATGATGTCGGCTACACTATGTGTACATACTGTAAATACATGGTGTGATTTAGCAAACTGAGAATTGATATGGAACTAGACCTCTCTCTCTCTCTCTCTCTCTGTCTCTCTCTCTCTCTCTCTCACTCACACATACACACACACACATTTAATAATTGCCCTTGATGCTTTGATGTTTTAGGCTTGTTTTGATCCTGTTGCACTCAGAAGAGTCATTAGCCTGCATGTAGACTAGGCACAAATCCAGTTATCCTGGTGTTTAAGATGTGAACATGTATGATCTGTGCAGTTTCTGCAGACAGTTTATGAAGCACACACTATTTATGAAGTGCACATCCACACAATAGTAGGCACAGCCATGCCATACTGTCACCTTCTCTTGTTTTCTCCAGCAAATATTATATCAAAAACTTATATCGTACCTTGTTACAGTGGTTGTAATACTACTATTGTTTAGTAGTACTGAAGTATTATTTCTTAGGTATAGTTGTGTGGAAAGTTTAATTATTGCTATATTAGTTATTGTTTGATAGACAAAACCAAGTACAATCAAACAACTTATTTGTTTCCCACATCATGAAGAATTTCTGTTCTGACCTATTTCATCTTGTGATGAGAATTGATGTCATGTAACTTGCTTTGTTTGAAAGTGGCCTTCAGTCGAAAAAAAAAAAAAATTGACACAAAGCAATGTATAGGATCAGCTATTTCTACAAGCTTGACTGCTATTGACTTTCATTATTTTAACTACCATTGTAAATGAATACTTATTTTGCTCAAAGCATGTTATTTATATTCAGGTATTTTAATATGGATATTGCTTAGAAATAAATTTATTATGTTAATAATAAAACAGAATTTGATGCTTGGAAATGTAAGAAGTATATTATATATATTGAATACTAGATAATTTGAACAATATGACCTCGAAACCTTATTGTAACTAATATGATAGTATGTTCTTAACAGTATGCAATAAAAGGATTAAAAAAAAGAGCAACCTTAACATCTATGTTGTAAATTATTATTTTATTATTAATATTGAATAATTCCATATACTCATGAGCTGCAAAGACTTTGCACTGAAACATAAATTATAAAATAAGAACGTTCTTAATTTAAATGCAGTACAGCACTGAATCAAAGTTGATATTATGGGGGCTTTTATTGCCATTGACTAATCTAAGGTTGCTCTTTTACTTCATTATATATCTTTGTGCAAGACCCTCCTGAACTTTCTATTTTGTGATGTTTATAACCTATATATAGATACAATAAATGGAATTTAACAAGTGACATCATGTGTCTTCATTTATCTTCTGGAGTACTCACTGATTTTAACACACAAGTACTAACTGATTATAAGTAAGACTCTGGTACTGACTCTGGTTCAACTGAATGACTCATTCAAATATATGTCAGTACAGCAGTTTGCTCCAAATACAGTGTTAATATTACGCTACCACAAATAAATTACTATTGTATTTTACTGATGTTAAAAGGTTACTTAAGGATTTACTTGTTTTCTTTTAGGGGCTTTGTTCTTAGTGTGTTATTAGATCACCACCTAGTGGAGCAATGCAGGCATTATTTGCATGAGTCTGCACAGTTACCATTAATCTAGTCTATCACGTAATGGAGTTCAAAACGTTCAAAGACGGAAACATCTTTAATGTTTATTTTATTTCTTTAGTAAAATATTGTGTAATATATATATAGCAATGGTTTATCCTAGACATAATAACCATACCTGTTTTATGTTCACAACCCAGTGCATACAGTGTAACCACACGTTTTTTTCTTTTAGTTTCAGAAATATTTAAAAGTATCTATGTTTAGTGCCACTATATTAACGTCCCTTTGAATTACAATCTGCTGTTCTTATTGAAAAGCTTTCATTTAAAAAAATGTCAAAATGAAAAAGATGTTTGTTGTTTGCTTTGCCTGTTATTGTACCACATTGCATTATTACAGAACAGTGTCAGGGGATCTAGTTCAGCTGCATGTGCTGCTTGTTAGTGGCAGAAACTTGAGGCATAGAATGCAGTCAGTTCTTTTAAAACCAGTATATTGATGCCATATATTGTCAGTGAATCATTAACAATATTTTTAATTGCAGTAATGCAATAAAATTACATGCTAAATATACTTAACTTTACGTAAGCCTCAGTGGCTCATGCACAAAGAGACCTTATTGTGCACAAAAGGGCTTCTCCAAAAGAAAAGGGGTAGATATGTTTGAGTTATAATCTCATATTCATGCTCTAAGTTAATACAAGCACTGAGCTACAAACCAGCAGTTGTACATTCTACTATGCATAAAATGCTGGTGCACTTTTTTTTTCTTTTTTTTTTTTTTTTTTTTTGTAAGATACACCTTTTAAAAAGTTTTCTAATGCTCTTTCTCCAGAAGCAAAACTTGATTTAAGATAGCCCACAAAATGATTATATTAAGTGATACTAGAAGCGAAACTATTAAGTAGGCTACAAACTACTAAATGTTGGCAGTGCTTTTTCTTTCTTTTCTTTTTCTTTTCTTAATTTGCGAGGATGTGTGTGGGAGATCTGATCTGATGGATAAAGTGATTTCCCAACAGAAACCAAATACTGTTTTTCTTTTATCTCTTGTACCTCAACTCAGTATATCATTTTGGAGCAGTGGCAGTCCTGGGTCCCTTGGTGCCCTGGGCAAGACTACATTTAGCATTTACATTTACTACATTTACATTTAGTGCACATACATACACACGCACCAGTGTGTGCTCTTAACCAGAAATGAGTGTAACTACCATAAGTGTGAGCCGCCCCTCCCCTCTCCCATAACTTGCCTAATGGACGGACCGCTGCTGCTTTGAACTACAGGAAAGAGAGAAAAAACAAACAAACTCTGCTTTCATAAAAGCAAGACAAAAGACAAAGAAAAGACAAAATGACGTGTGTCATAACGATCGCGTAGAGTAAAGTCAAAATGTACAGCAAATGAATACGGTCTCCCTGGAATTGAATTAATAACAATTTATGACACGTTTTGGAGGTAGCCAATTCGCATTTTAGTTTAGGTTGCGATATTACATACATTTAGTTTGATCTGTAGGGTTTTATGGTGTGTGAATTGATAAAATCCCAGTCAAATCACAAGGAATAGTGCTATATGGATTATATTTTCGGGTGGATTTTCCCTTTAACAAGCCGATGCGCATGCGTGTTGCGTATGTCTCCTCGTGATGACAGCAAATGACAGCAGAGTGAAACGGCTAACCCTCAGCTAACTTCTCTGATTGGACTAATCTTACTATTAGCTGGATTTGAACACATTCTGAGCAACCAGTACACATTATTTACGTTTGGTAAGTGGTTGAATTTAAGTTAGTAGGTTTTGTTGATCATATTTGGACACTCAGCAGCTTGCAGGTTGAAGCTAAGCTAACGTGGCTAACTAGCTTAACGTTAGCTTACCCTGCTTGACTAGCTAAGGTTAGCCGACTTTAACTTGGTTGACGATAGCGGACTGCTGCTTGGTTGCTAGTTCACCAGTTTGCTGCCTGTGCTCCTCCTCCAAATCAGTGCAAGCACCATTGTTAAACTGGTCTTGCCGTTGTATCTTCCCTTGTGTCGCTGTTATTGCGTTACCTTTCCTAATGTCATATGATTGATTTGGTAAGATTTTCGTCTTAGCTAAGTTAACCTAGCAAACTGTAGCTGACATTTACCTAACTGAGCCCGGTTTGTTGTGTGCCTAGCAAACGCAATGTAGCTCTGGTGGCTAACAGACAAATACGTTCAAATGAAGGGCACTCTCAAGCTAAGTGCAGATTCAAATGTTTATGACTGGGTAGTTGCAAATTGTCTGCTAAAAATGAGCCTTCATCCATTTAGGCGAGGAAATGTATGATGAAAGTTTAATTCTTATGAGCTAACCATGCAGACACATTAATTGTTTTTCAGTTAAGATCAGTGACAGTGACTCGTTTTCAGTTCTTTGGCAAATAGTGAATTTAGATTCAAAGAGATAAAAGAAACCTTATTTGTTTCATAACAGAATAATGCAACATTGATGATATGCATTTGAAGTGAATCAGCCGCCAGGTTAAGCCAGGCAGTCTAAATAATCTATGGATAAGTATTGTTTAGACAGAAATTGCTTTTCCACTGACTGCCTATACCACAGATCTCTGTGCATCTATTATCTATATATGCTCCTCCAGATTAAATTCCAGACAGTCATGTCACTGATTCAGGCTCACTCAACACCCTTTTCCTCTCTATGAATTATTACGTTACTTGCTAATGGTGAGTCAAATGAGAGAGATAAAGTATTAGTGGTATTTGTGGGGAAAGAACTGAGATCAGGGGAGAGTAAATGTGAGTTTAAGTTGATTCTTAAGTTTTTCTTTCTCTCTACGTCAAACATTAGGAGTAGGCTTATGCTTTGTTCCCAGGATGCAATAACTGATGACATTGTGATCATTTCCAATACTCATCACATAAGATTAATAATACTCTTCTTCACTCTGCAAATTCACCATGTCTCTACATTCTACCCATGGACTTAACCTGTTAGACTGTGACAGTGATGCTCGATGCATGTGTGTTCCATTCTTTATAACTTTTCTAAATACTGTATTTGCTACATTTGACATTAACATGTATCATTTATTTTGCCATAACATTCTTTGTTCTTGCAATTTTTTTGTACACCAGACGGATCATTGTAAGCATCTCTGTAAGATGCTTACTATCACACTGTTGCTTCAAGTGAATAGAACGATCAATAAGTGGAAATCTGCTCACTTGAATGCCTTCAGTTTATAAAAATGAACAGAAATTTATATATCAACCTTGTCCATTCAAATTTGACCAGTATTTGTCACATTTAAACAGATGAAATTATCAGAATGATTATTACTGGGCAATGACTATCTAATAATCATTATCATGTCACGTTCCTGCTTGTCTGTTTAAATCCTTCTATGATAGCTTGATAAGCAGACTGAAATTGTAACTATACATTTTGGGGTGTTTGTTGCCACTAAATGGTGGACTTACTATTGACTATTGCCATTGTCTGTCACACACAGGGGTAGTTATTTTGTGTAACATCTTAGTACAAAAATAACTTAGGTGTGAGATTGAATATCATAACAAAACCAAATACAACTTGGATCAGGGATGACTGTGTGCAAAGGTAATGTTCCCATGCGCTGTACAGAGAGAGTGGAATGTGGAACAGATGACACTACTGGGACAACTATGATGACTCACATCAGCGATGAAAGCAGAAGATATATCACTGACTTATTATCATCTCGGGTCATTATGTCTAGCCATTTTTAAGATTCAGAATGATCTAACCTAACATCTAACCATAAGAGCTTCAAACCTTATAAATTTAACCATGTATTATAACATAAACCCTAAATGAAACATAACCAGTAAAGTAATAATCTCTAATGTCATCATGCTAATCATTGCAAACTAAAACATAAGCACACCAAATTAAGCCATTTCTTCATCGGAAAAAGAAATATATTTTTTCGTGAAGGGCCAACCCAAGATCATGCACAGTATCCATCGATCCAGTCCTTATAGACGAAATTACCTGATGTTGAAAGGCTTTCTTAACTAAATATAGTCTGAGAATGTTTTTGTCCCCATGCTGCAGATGATGGTTGCAGATGATTGCTTCTATTTGTCACATACATATTAATCTCTATCATGTCTCAGAACAGACAGAGGTCTTTGGTTTCTGCAAAAGGCTGAAAAAAATGAAGCTCCTAGAAATCAATTTCTATTTTTATCATTATTTTGCAAAAAAAAAAAAAGGNGAAAAAAAAAAAAAAGGTCAGGAGCTTTGTTTTGTTTTTTTGTTTTTTTACAATGCATTTTAATTTACTCACTTAAGCTTTATGGTTTTATACTCTGAATTGACTAGTGACCCAAAAATATTGAATTATAAGTAAATGCTGTGTGTGTATGTGCAAACTGTTCCCTTTAGAAAGGAACCACTGGGCAGCAAAGATCAGTGTAATGATGGGAAGCTCACTGATAAAAATTCATGTGCTTATAAGAATTCTTTAGAGAGGAAGTAAGAAAGGGATGTTGTCCTGGAACCTCAATTACCTTTTGTAGAAAGTGAAATCCTTTTGATTGTCTATTAAAAAGCCCTTTGTTCATTGGCCTGTGTGTGTGTGTGTGTGTGCGTGCGTGCGTGCGTGCATGCGTGTGTGTGGTGGGATCAGTGGGCTGTGTTCTAAATACTTCTACTGTGGTGATTTGATGTTTCTATACATCAGTAACAGTACAACAGTGTTAAAGGACCATACCACCTATTTTGCATATTTGAGCCAATACATTCAATTTTCATACACATAGGGTTACTGACAGTCATTTCCCAAAGCATACTATTTGAACGGTGAGTTAAAAAAAATTTTTCCTACCTTCCAGACCATCATTGGTTTCAGTTCATTCTGGTACGCTATTAAAATCAACTTGTTGATACTTGAAACGTTCTTGGGATAGATAATCCATCATCTCAAACAACATGTGTTTGCAGGTTTTTTAAAAGTTACATAATTTTAGCATTTATGCGCAATAAAAAGTGCGGAGTGAATGTATGTCTCCACTGGGGAATATTGTCCCAAAAGAAGACCTGCGATTATGGAAAAATTTAAATGACCGTGACTTTGTAAGGCTGCGTACCTATTATTAGCAGGCAAAACATTGATTTTTAAGGTGGGTGTATCACTTGAATATTTGATTATGAAAGATTAAGAGGTTTTGCAAAATATCAGTAAAGCTGAAATATGGTTTTATCCTTTGGGAAATGATTGTCTGTAACCTTACGTGTATGAAAATTGAATTAGGCTCAAATATGCAAAATGGGTGGTATGGTCCTTTAATGCAAATATTTAAGTACACAGCAGTAGTGTTCAACTTGACTTCATTTACTTGTTTAGTCACAAGAAATTAACATCTCTGCATAAACAATGCATGTTTTGTCATGCTTGTGGCTTCCTTAGGTTTGTTCTTCACCTGATCAGCAACAGGTGTGTGTATGTGTGTGTGTCTAGAAGGCTCACTGTTGCAACTGATATGGATAACGTGAGAAAAGCAGCAGAGATCTGTCTGACCTTTACATAACTACATTTAATCAAGCAGATCAGTCCGGATCTGGGATGAAATATTTGAGTCTATATATTGTACAGGTGTGTTGCTCTTATGCTTGATCCTCTCGTCTCTTGTGTTCACGAGCTGTCCTACCTCACCTATGGGAGAGTATTGTGACAGTGATCACCCATGATCACTCCCACTCTGGAGACTTATGCCTTCCCTCGCATTGTCTGTAGTTTGGTTTCTCTTCTGCTTTATAGTTCCCCACTGCTGTCCACCAGTGACTGACCAGGTAGCTCTGTGCAGAGGATCACTGCGGAGTGGGCGGCACAGGAGGCCAGGAAACACGGCAGTGGAGCTGTGCGCTCGCCACTTCTCAGCCCAACCGCTTTTTCACTTCTGTTCAAGAATGTGAGGAGTGTGCTTATTTAAGAACATGCAAGTGTATGCATGGTGGTGCGTCAGCCAGTTACTTGTCATTTTACCCTGATGTGAAATGAGTAAATTGAAAGGAAAGTTTCTTTTGATGTGCTATTAGATAGTGTAGAATGTATAGAAATGTATTAAATGTAGACCACTTAAAGGCAGTAGTGGTGGGTGGGTATGGCCCATTCTGTATTTTTTGTTGTGTATGAACCATTTCTGTTCTGTCTTGGAAAGCTTTACGTCAGATGCTGGTGATAGTCAGAGCAAACATGAGAGATGGAAGTGAAATCTAACCCAGAAACAATGAGCAAAACTAAAAAAAATATTCACAATAACAGAACTACACATCACAAGTAATCAGATAAACATTGAAAATAGAGAGAGAAAATAGAGCCTAAAGCTGTATAACAGCTCATTTTGTCTGTAGATTGCCTCCCCTCCAAAAAAATCCATATTATCAAAATTAGATTGAGAAGAAATGAAGAAGAGTATGCAGACTCTCAATTTTTAAAAGTAATTTCTGTTTTTTTTAAACCTACAAAGAGTTTTTAATGACAAAGTACTGTGTACTTTTTAACTCAAGACTTTCTATATTAAAAGAGAAAACGTACCAGAAACCAAAAAACCTGTACTGAAACTATACTATTAGTATGATACTGGTGTCGAAAATGTTTTAACCAGCAAATGTTTGCTATTTGTATTTGTAGGAGTTGAGCGATGAATTAATTCTAAAAATTGTCTTTTTTTTTTTTTTTTTTTTNTTTTTTTTTTTTTTTTTTGGTGGATATTACCTATTTCACCCCAGGGAGCTGTAACATTTCCCACATGATAAGGAGATGGTAGTGCTTTGTGAATGCCTTAAACACAGCAGATATTGGAGATTGATTAGTAATCACTATCTCATCTAGTCTTGCTTTACTAAGGGATTTTATCATTATGTGCTTTAATCTGCATAGCTAATTAGATTTGTCAGGCGTATCCGCTATGCTGCTGTGGTTGTCTGTTAGCTTGGAAATGGTGACACTCCCTTGCAGTCCTTCCCGGTCTGCAGCAGTGTTCTCTGTCCTCGTCTCATCCTCCTCTCAGAATCCAAACCCAAACTCTGCAGTTAAGTGTCTCTACCATGTTAGGAGCACTCACAAAGAGGCTTTTGTGCAAAGCGCTGGCCAGGGCATCATTTAAATTTCATGCACTCAGCTTGGTTTGTATGCTTTGGCTGTGTACATATGGAAAGAAAAGCAGTGGTGATTTGCATATTCTAGTATGAAGTGACACCCAAGCTTATGAAAAAACATGTCTTTGCTATTGTCAGCGGGCCAGCGTGTGAAGCGCTCTGAATGCAGATGATTTTTTGCCTTGCATGACATGAGCGCCGTGTCTCAGCTTGCATTCTGGCAGCGAAGACGACCTACTGACAATGTGTGTGTGTGGACATATGAAATCAGTGCCGTTTTTGACATGAAACTTTAACTGTCACAGTCTTAATGTTGGGCTTTGAGCAGCATTTCTTGATTAGAAATAACAATAAATTTTAATGTGGTCTTAAAGGACCATACCAGTGATTTTGCATGTTTGAGCCTGATAAATATGACCTGCATACCAGTTACTTTACTGCCAATCACTTTCCAAAACATAAACCCATATTTTAGTTTTCGCGTTATTTTGCCAAATCCCTTTCAAAATCAAATCATGTAATGTTTCACCTGCTAATATTTTAGCACGGTTGTTTTAATTTCTCTGTAAAAAGCAATCTTCTCCTGAGACGATATTCCCTAATGGAAACATACATTTTCTGTAACTCCATGTGTGTTGAAATGCTAAAATTATGTTACTTTGACAAAATTACTAAATTAATAGATGTTTTGATCACTGTGAAGAATTACCTATTTCAAGCATGTTTCAAGGCAAGGCAAATTTATTGATATAGCATCATTCAAACACAAAGGCAATTCACAGTGCTTTCAAGTCTCTGCAAGTTGATTTTAACAGCATATTAGAATGAATTGATACCAATGGTGGTCTGGAAGGTAGGATAAACAATTCTAATATTTACTGCTCTAGTAGTATGTATTGGAAAATGGTTGGCATTAACGTAGCATATATGTTGATTATATTTACTGGGCTCAAACAAGCAAAATTATCGGTATGGTTCTTTAATTCTTTACATGCTGGATTTTCTGAAGTGATGTAAAAGGATATGGAAATGAGGCTTTAAATGTGGTGTATGTTATATATGACCTAGTTAACTTACTTGGTGCATACTGACATGCTGGATTTCAGCATGGCTTTCATTAAGTTTTTCATTATTAATGGGAAAAGTATAGGAAAGTGAACCAGCTTAGCTTACATTGAATAAGATAAGCAGAGTGAGTTGGTCCTGCTCTCTCTGTCTTCTCCAGGTTTTTAACCTCTCTGCCTGTCTGAGCTGGTGAAGATGGTGAAGCCAGACATCCACACTCTGGCCCACCACCTGAAGCAGGAGAGGCTGTATGTGGCATCAGAGAAGCAGCTCATCCAGAGGCTCAATGGAGACGTGCTGAAGACCGCTGAGAGGCTCTACCGGGCCGCCTGGATCGCCAAGCAGCAGAGGATCAACCTCGACCGCCTCATTCTCACCAGGTCAGAGTCACAGACATCAAATGGCGAATGAGATGAACAAATATAATCTCTTCATTGCGCTGTTAAGTGTTATATAGACTTAAATGTATATATAGACTATTACTTTTGGGGTCATTAAATCCCAAGACTTGCGTTACATGATGAATGAGTCCACAATATAAACTTTCCATTATGCATATCTGTACTTTATTCCAAATACAAATACTATTGTACAACTGCAAAGATGAAAATAACCAAGAGCAGAAATACAAGTGCAGATTTGATTTTGTGTGTGTGTGGTCTTCTGGTGCGCATTGTTAGATCAGGTGTCCTAAAGGGAGATTCACAATACCAGAGCCACCCTTTGATCCCTCAGCCTGTGATAGTTACTTGTCAATCTAGCTACCAGCTTGACAGCCTTGGCTTTATGCATCCATGTTTAAAAGTTGCTGCTAAGCTTGTGTATAGCCTCATACCCTATTAATAATGAAACAATCCTGTCCTACAGTGCGGAGGCTTCTCCAGCTGAATGCTGCCAACATGCTAAAATGCTGGAGGATACACAGTTTGTTGATGGCTACAAGACTCTGGGCTTCCAGGAGACAATCTACGGCGAGTTTTTGGCCAGGCTAAGGGAGAACCCCAGGCTGGTGGCATCCTGCCTGGTGGCTGGAGAGAGGCTGAACCAAGAACACACCCAGGGGGTTATTCATACAGTTTTCACCTCACTGTATGGCAACTGTATCATGCAGGAGGATGAGAGCTATTTGCTACAGGTGAGGGGGGCCTGTTTGTCTTTGGTGTTACACATTTGCTATGTGTTGGTAAGCTGGGACATTTTCAACATCTTTTTCTTTGGTCAACTTCCAGGTGCTGCGCTACCTGGTAGAGTTTGAGCTGAAGGAGAGTGACAACCCTCGTCGTCTGCTGCGACGGGGAACCTGCGCCTTCAGCATCCTTTTCAAGCTTTTCTCAGAGGGCCTGTACTCAGCTAAGCTCTTCCTCACTGCTACCCTCCATGAACCCATTATGCACCTACTGGTGGAAGATGAAGACCACCTGGAGACAGACCCAGCCAAGGTGACGGAGCGCCTCACTCCAGCCCAGCAGGAGCGTTTTGGGGAGAAGGGCTCTGAAGGCTACAGACAGAGAGTGCAGGCAGCTGTGGAGGCCAATGAAGCCAAATTGGTAGCTCTGGTCAACAAGTTTATTGGTTACCTGAAGCAAAACACCTACTGCTTTCCCCACAGCCTGCGCTGGATTGTCTCTCAGATGTACAAGACTTTGTCATGTGTGGAGCGTCTTGAGGTGGGTGAGGTACGCACCATGTGCACGGACCTACTGCTGACCTGCTTCATCTGCCCAGCTATAGTCAACCCAGAACAGTACGGCATCATTTCAGATGCCCCCATCAATGAAGTAGCCCGCTTCAATCTAATGCAGGTCAGTGGCACAGCATTTATTCTGTTCATATGTAAACTATTGAGTTCATTCTGCAGTCTAGATTGATATTGCATCATTACAGGTTGGGCAGCTTTTGCAACAGTTGGCCATGGCTGATGACGATGGAGACCCAAGACGGAAAAGCAGTTTGTCCAAATTTGATAAGGTACTGGAAGAACTGCACAAAGCTGAGACGTGTATTATTTCTGCTCTAAGTGCATGACATTTTTACTTTCTGGGTTTGCCTGGGTTCCTCAGAGTTGTGTCGCAGCCTTTCTGGATGTGGTGATTGGAGGAAGAGCAGTGGAGACCCCACCCATGTCCTCAATGAACCTTCTAGAGGGCCTCAGCAGGACTGTGGTCTATATCACACATAATCAGCTGCTAGCGCTGGTAGGCTCTGGATTTGATTTGATTTGATTATTTGCCGGTGATATCCAAATGAAACATCAGTATTTCAGACATTATTCTGTCCTTTCACCGTGGTACATAGTAAGAACTCAAACACATCACATACTAAAACTGATTACATGACAGACACCCCCTGCAGATTAGGTCATTGATTAGATTTTGAGCATCTAGCTGCATAAATTAGCATATTATTGAGGATGACTATTTTCTTTCAGCTACTATTGTGCTTTCAGATACTCTTTCAGATAGTCCTGTGTAGAGTTTGGACAAAATCATAGAAATGTCTTAGAAAAAATAGCCCTGGGAGGAAAAAAATGCAATTTCAGTGAAATGTTTAGTCTTTGACACTGTCATGTTTGATTTAACCTTTTTTGTAAGGCTATAGATCATAGTTTTAAGCAGATATCCCGTTGAGTCAGCTGGTGTTGTTCAGGGTTTGCGATGAGAATTTCTTGACAGGGTTGACAGGATTTCTTGACAATTCCCGTTGTGTTGTGTTTTGTATATATGATTGTACAGACTTTTTCACATTTTAGTTTACATGATTTTGCATAAACAATACATGCAGCTACTACGTGAATCAGTAACTAAGACAGAGTATGTCATCTAAAATTAAATACCAACGGTAGTATGTGTAAGTTTTAACAGATGAATGACAATCATTATTTTATGTGATTTTTTTTTTTTCAAGGCAGCATACAATAAACCAATATGGAGAAGTACATAGAGACCATTTAGTCATTACTAGAATTGCTGATTTATCAGTTGCAAACAAAAAAAGTGATGTAATCTGCCAAGGGGAGAGTTTTGAAAAAGATAACATCACATGCCAGATATAATATTGTATTTACAGGTAGTACAGGTAGTAAATACAGCTGTCATTTAAATACATGTATGAACAAGAGGCAAGTACAAACTTGTCAAACTCTTACAAAGCGAGAGATGTCACACCCTGTTTAGTGTTGCTTCATGAAGACTGAGAACTATTAAATATGGTTCAGAGTGATGAGCTTAAAAATGATCTCCCATGACCTGCCTAGGTGGACTTTGTACGGAGCGTGATGGCAGGGGACCACCTTCGGGAGGAGGAGCACATGGCTCTGGAGACCCTGCTGGCCAATGTGCCCCAGTCTCGAACTGTGAAGAGCAACAGTCTGGAGCTCACCCCTTCCAACACCCCCCAGCTCTCCCCAGCTACCACCCCTGCCAACAAGAAGAACAGACTTCCCATAGGTACCCACTGCCACAACCTTCTGATTTTGTCGTTCCACACCTAAATCTGCCTTTCAGCCACGTCAGATTTTAAAATCCATCACTGACGTGTTCAGTGTGATGCAACCTCTTGTAATTTCCTGATGTAATGATTTGAAGGACATCACACTTTATAGGAATATCAGAATTTGAAACAAGAACTAGACAGTAGAACTATAATCTTTCCTCTAATGAGAAGTAAAATAAACAAGTTGAGTTGAGTAGTGATGGCTAGTGAAAGGCCTGTGTTTTATAGGGAGCTAATGAGCTTTTTCTCAGCTTGTTATATAAAGATAATTAGCATGGCCTGGATTGAGGCTCAATTACAGAAATGACAACCAATTAAATTGCAAAATATAAATGAACTCATTTTAATTGGAATGGATGGAAAGATGCATAGACTACCTTCATTAGTATTTCCAAGATAAATTATGCTGTAGCAACTCTCTCTTGATTAGAAATAAACCACTTCTGCTTGCTTCTCTGAAACACGATGTCTAGATACACAGTCGTGACTTGAAATGGTTTTCATTGAATTTTAAGTTGTACTCTGTATTATTTTTCCAACCTTACCTTCCTCTTTTTCCTCCTGCGCTGCCAATGAATGACCAGGACAACACTTAGCCGCTATAACATCCTGGGACCCCACAAGCACCACTCTGTCTGCTCACATTCCATTAGTAACCCCTTTTGGTGGGTAGCCTCTTGGTGGTATTAGCACTGGAGAGAACTAACAATGTATCACTGCACCATGTTACTTGTTAGAAAATACTCATCCAGCTCGTCCATGCTCCAAGCTGCACAGTAATCACCCTGCCTCACCACTGTTAGCGTAGCACCGCTTTTGTCCAAATGCTTCTGCCATGCCTGCTTTGCCTTGCACTGTGCTTTGGCTCATAATTAAGGCTCATAATATTATTCACTCATTCTGTTTTCTAAATTTTTCCCTTTGCTTCCTCATTCAGTGGAATATGGCAGTTCACTTCCAGGTAGAGTGGGAGGAAAATCTGTCTTTCTTTGCTTCATCTGATCTGTTCATAAGGTCCAGTCACAATAATGGAAATGCTAGTATAAAGACTTCCCACAAAGCCAGTGATGGTTGGATTAATGGCACAGATGGCATCCATTTATCTGCCAGAGAGCGAAGGCAAAACCCACTGATAAGACCAATACGTCATCTGATGAATTTGTCTATTAATGAAGGGAAATTCCCACAAAGCTTTAAGATGATTGTCATCACCCCAATTTACAAGTCTGGTGCAATGAATGAGGCCAGTAATTACAGACCGATATCAGTTCTTCCAGTAATGTCAAAAGTACTTGAAAAGGTAATTGCTGATCAATTACTGAACTATCTGGAAAGTAATCCGTTTTTTTCATTCCATGCAATTTGGATTCCGTAAAAAATGTTCAACTGAGATGGCGCTGTGTCACTTTCCTGAGAAGGTAAAATGTTCACTCAATTGTGGTAATGTGGTAGGAGCAGTATTTTTGGATTTGAAAAAAGCCTTTGATACTGTAATACTGTAGTATCGTGTGATACTTGTCAGTAAACTCAAACACCAGTTTAATTTTTCGGATCAAGCTGTTCGCTGGCTTAGTTCATACAAGGAACTTCGACAGCGGTGTGTCCGATTAAGGAATGTAAAAACATCACTCCTGAACAGCAAAACTGGTCTGCCCGCATGGATCAGTTTTGGGTCCTATTCTTTTTTGCTTACATAAACAACCTGTCAAGTGTTTGTAAAGAGACTGAATGTTAGATGTATGCAGATGACACAGGGTTGGATTGGGATCCTAATTTTTACCAGAAATTTAAGGTGTCTGGGGGGGAGGGAGAATTAGGCTGGCCAGACAAAAATGACAATGATGACAGGGGCGAATAAGTCTGTAATTGTCCATTGTTTCTCTGGGCCATACTTCCCCTTGTTAGAATCCATTTTTTGTTTAAGCGCCAAGAAAATTATGAAAGAAAAAAAATTATGTTTGCTTAGTTTAAGTTAATTTTAATTAATNCGCCAAGAAAATTATGAAAGAAAAAAAATTATGTTTGCTTAGTTTAAGTTAATTTTAATTAATATTGTATTGTGCAGCGCAAAGGTCACCGGCCAGCCCACCAGTGGCTGCAGCCCACTGGGAAAAGTTCCACCTCTCCCGATGGCCAATCTGACCCTGTTTTTATGTATCAGCAGAGAATCCCCATCTGGCCTCGGAGATCTTAAGTAGACAGATGCTTGCTGTTTCAGAATGGCTACAAAGGAATCATCTAATGCTGAATCACAATAAAACAGTATCAATGTGCTTTTCAATAAGAAAGAAAGTTATCGATGAATTTCACATCACTTTTGACACAAAAGAAACTCAGGTTGTAAATGAGTTTAAACACTTAGATGTCACTCTAGATCCCCAATTAAAGTTTGATATACATATAAAGAAGTTATCCAAAACTGTTAAAACCAGTTTGAACTGTTTCAGGCTCATAAGGTCGTGTTTATCCTTCAAGGCAGCTCATTTATACCTGCATGCCATAACTTGTTCACATCTGTCTTATTGTACTACTGCCTGGAGCTAGGCCTCTGAATCAATAGTCCGACCTTTATCATCACTTTATAAACAAGCTTTGAAAACTTTAGATCAGAAACCACTAAAATTGCCACCACTGCAAAGTTATGCAAAAATATAATCTACTGAATTTTGACAATTTTATAATTTTTTTACTTTTGAAACTCCTTTTCAAGTGTTTAGATGGGCTGGCTTCAGAAACGGTGTCTCAACTCATTAAACAGAGAGATTATAGTGGGAATATGACAAGAGGAATAACTAGCCAGAACTGTAGAGTCCCAATGTGCAGAACAACGTTTGGTCAATCATCCTTTTCAGTAAAAGGAACACACATATGGAAATTTCTACCAGCAGAAATCAAGTCTCAAACAGAATTGAAGGTGTTTAATGCGAAAGCCAAACTCTGGTTCAAGCAGCAACAGAGATGTGAGCATTAATGAGGCACTGACTCACATGTTCACACAAACACAATTTTTATGTCAATTTGATTCTCTTTTTTAATTTGTATTTTGTATGAATTGTATAAATAGTTTTTTATTGTATTTAAAAGCCTAACCAGAGACAAGGACTGCAAATTAGCTTCAGATACACGTCTTATATACATTGCATTTCCACATTTGTCCGTGGCAATGTTGTATGTGTTGTCCTTGCCAAGTAAACAATAAATAAATAAATAAATCAGTCTGACGATAACAAGGATTTTAGGTGATCAGCTTGGCCCTTGATGTTTATGAATGCGACTGAAGAGGACATCAGGCACAGTTTCAGATCTCCTAAAAATAGTCGATTTGGATAATGTGTTATCTTCCTACTGGCGTTATTTAAATGTCTTTCAGGCCTGGAAATGGCTGTTCTTATTTTGATAGAAGCATTGTTGAAAAACACAGTTTGTACCCAGAATGAAATATAACAAGGAAACTTCACTTGTGTAGCTTCGGTAATTTATTTCTGTAGTTTTTGACTGCTTCTTATGGATGAAGCCAAAGAATGACCGCAGTGCTTAACCATGCAAAACATCCTGCTATAGCAACAAAAATATTTGTCTGAAACTCATCAGACCCGTCATGAGAATGGTATGAATGCCATGTGCTGTTTATGTGCTCACTGTTTCTGGCATGCTCTTGTGATTCCTGAAATGTTGTGGAAACAGAGCTGTTATGTCACCATGCACGGATTACTTTTTGTCACCACAGATTATACAGAGTTATAACATATTTTGATGGTAAGAGTGGACTTCCATCTAGTAAAATCTTGCTTCATGTGTAATGGCCTCGAAATGTACAGCAAAACTAATTTTATCTATTTTATAACAAAGAAAAGCTCTTCTCTTTTTAAATTAAAGTGATCATTGTCTGACATGTATCCAGAAACAAGAGAGCAGTTAACTCACGTTTGATGTCAATCCAGT
The DNA here is from genome assembly GCA_014773175.1 of Lucifuga dentata. Lineage (NCBI taxonomy): Eukaryota > Metazoa > Chordata > Actinopteri > Ophidiiformes > Bythitidae > Lucifuga > Lucifuga dentata. The sequence goes on from VXCM01000385.1 coordinate 86,140, forward strand.
GTGTACTGTAGCTACAAACAGAAAGGAACTGGAAAACACAGCAAAGATAGTTTTGACTAGAAGAATTTGCTAGAGGCTGACTTTGTGGAACTGATAAAGCTACAAATTCTGAGAAACAAAGTTACTTTCATAAATTGTGCATAGCAGTTAAAGGCAGTGCATTGGTTTGACATGCGAGGTGAGAGTCTCTGTTCTTAGGTTTCCAGCTTTGGGCTATAGCTGTTTAATTTCAAAAATAATGTTTAGGTTGCCTTAAAATATGGCTTTGAAAATGATACATGAATTCCTGAATGTATTGCCCAAGTTTAACAGTCTAAATTGTGCTTAATGCATATTAACATATATTTTTAGTAGTTAGTGTCCTCACAATATAACAATGAGAAAATAATCCCACTTCCTTTTTATTCCCCTCATCCCCACCCAGCAGCTGCTCGTAGTCGCAGCCGTACCAACATAGCCCAGGAGGGGGANCCCCTCATCCCCACCCAGCAGCTGCTCGTAGTCGCAGCCGTACCAACATAGCCCAGGAGGGGGAGGCAGAGGCTAGCTCCCAAGAGTCCCTACAAGAGCTGATGCCAGAGGAGGTGCTGGTGATGTCAATAGGAACTGGTCCTCAGACTGTCCCTGGGATGATGTCAGAGAATGAGGTAATGCAACTTGACTTAATGCACTCATTTGCTGGAGAGTTGATGTGATAAAGTTGGTGTCATAAAATTTTGTCCTGTTGCTGAAGGGCAAAAAAAGATTTTGTTTAGTGTCGGCATTGTGCATTTTGTTGTGCTTGTAGTGCGGCTGTGCTTACATTGTATTGCAGTTGATAAGAAACCTTGTGTGTCATGTAAAACTGCCTCATCCAAATTTAACTGCCCCCTGCAGTCTTAGCAGCAAAACTGAGTTATGGCAATATGAGGTTTCAGCCAAACATAAATGATGGTGCTGTTCATGCGTGCGCTTGTTTGCCGCACTATAGGTTCTGAACCTGCAGATGGCTGATGGTGCCCAAAGTGATGGCCCTGCTGATGATGCAAAACTGCATGGTAAACCGGACAAAACCCTGCGCTTCTCTCTCTGCAGTGACAACTTGGAAGGCATCTCAGAGGGTCAGTCTACAGACTAAGAACACATAAAGCTAAACAAAAAACAGTACAATGATTGTTGTGTGTTTCTTTTATATTTTAGGGGTCAATCTCAATCTTTCAATTGCACGCATATCTTGAACACTTCTGTTTGATTTTGGAAAAAAATAAATAAATTCAGGAAATTATGCAGCTTATTGCTGCAGTCCTACATGTTCAAGGTTACAGTATGTGACCTAAGGGGGACTGTGTCATTTGTCTAGAACAGCATTTTGACTATTGATTATTTTTTTGTAACTTAGGTCCATCCAACCGCTCTAACTCTGTGTCATCTCTGGACCTGGAAGGAGAGTCTGTTTCTGAGATGGGAGCTGGACCATCAGGGAGCAACGGGGTGGAGGCTCTCCAGCTTTTGGAGCATGAGCAGGGTATGTGTGAATGCGTGTGTTTGTTGTATGCACATATGGTACGTCTGAATGTTGCTTAAAAAAAAAGTTGAGTTGAAAGTGGAAAGAAATTTTTCATTACATCAGTTTAAGAAAATACTAACACTTGTAAGCACATACTCAAAAAAAAAAAAGTTAAAGACTAACTATGTCCATGTTTCCTTTTCTTCAGCCACTACCCAAGACAACCTGGATGACAAACTGCGCAAGTTTGAGATCAGAGACATGATGGGCCTGACAGACGACCGGGACATCTCTGAGACTGTCAGTGAAACCTGGAGCACTGACGTGCTGGGCAGTGACTTTGACCCCAACATGGATGAAGATCGGCTGCAGGAAATAGCAGGTAAGGCAGTGACAGGTTACCCCGAACTATAAATATTTGACAAATAAATATGTGAGTGTTAGTGAGGAAATAGCCTTATCTAATTAGACAGTGTGATCATTGTATATTTTGTTGATTTTTATCTGCAAATAAGGACCTTTTGTGAATGTTCACAAAGTAAATTTAGGGAAATGTCAGCACCTTGTGGTATGTGGCTGATATAGCATTAAAGAGCACGTGCTTGCATTGTCAATGGGTGGCCCATCAGCTGATGACACATGCCCTTTGCATTATGTTTTCCTTTTTTATATGGCTTAGGAAATAATACAATAATGTTTTTAATCTGAGTTTGATTTTTTTTTTTTTTTTTANTTTTTTTTTTTTTTTTTAATGCATATGTTCACATTGGCTTTAAAACAGGCTTCTAGCAAACAGCAAGAAGATGATTGACGATACATTAAATGATTGACATTTACTGTTGCATATTAATTGTGGTGAAATTCTTTCATTCTCAGCAGGATTTTTGAGTAAATGAGATGAAGACTGTAAATTTAAAAAATATCTCCACTGAGGCCTTTTTTATTAGAAAAACATCTGCACACTGCTAATTAGGTCCCAGTAAATTATACATGCAGCATTTTGGTCACATGGACCTTATCAAGCATAAATCAATCTTTATTTCCTCATTGCTTTTTTTTAATACAGTTTTCCTCTCTTAGTCAGGCAGCAAAAAGTAGAGTTACTTTTAACGTTATAATTTCCTGTATTGCTTACATTTATTAGTTACAAACAATAGTTTGTTTATGTTGAGTCATCAGAGCACAAGTCTCAGTTGTCCATTTATTTACCATATTCATTCAACATTACTTAACGACCTAAATGTCAGCCATATTTAGTAATGTCTATGTAATAATTATAGCCTGTACTTTAAGTATTTAGTTGTTTTGTTTCTACTTCTTATTGCTTCTTATTGTAGTTGTTTCCATGGTTACGAAGACTTAGGTTACAAATACTTTGCTGTTGATGTTTTCTCTTCCATATGAGCCACATGCATAGCTGGCCAGAACCCAAAGTAGGTGTCTAATGCAAAACACAGTCATAATGCATTATTTGGGTATTAACTGTTAATGTTTACCTGTTTTTGTCTTCAAGTAACTGATTTTTATAAGATCATATTTGTTTATAAAAGCTGTGCTCAGGCTATATTGTCTTGGTCTCATTGAACTTAGTTTCCAAGTGTGAAACCTAAAATGATGCTATTTCAGGCAAAACATTTCAGTCTTCATGTCATTCAGACTGTCTCACTCTCCTCTACCTCAGTGTCTTTCTTTACACCCCGCCCACTGCTCATCTCTCTCTCTCTCTCTCTCTCTCTCTCTCTCTCTCTCTCTNCTCCTCTCTCCTCTCTCTCTCTCTCTCTCTCTCTCTCTCTGACATTCACTCAGTCCCTGCAGTCTTATTGACCTTGGTTCCTTCTCATTTGCATCCACCATTTTTCATTCTTCGGAATATGGCGTTGGGGGACTTTTCCATCATTAAGTGAATTTACAGCGATTTCCTTATGTGTTTTCTCCAAGGGATTGGGTTATGAGATGCACATTAAATATCCATTAATACCTCATTATCCCACTGATAAGATTACCATGATAATGAGGCAGAAATTCTAATTGTTTCACTTCTTGTTGTGCCACTCATTTAATCATCCACCTGAAAGACAAGTGCTGTGCACCCCTACCTTGAAGACTGTAAACACGGACAGCAGGATACAGCTCTCCTGCTGCCAATGAGAGCCCTGCCCCTGCCAACATCAGTATACACTGTTGCCTGGGTGCTGGCATGCATTCACACTCATGGTGGGTGTGTGCTATGAAGTGGAAGCGTGACGTACCAGGGGTGCAGCTACCACAGGTTGACTTTTGGTCAGCAGCCCCGGCCACTGACTCCCACTCACACCTGCTTGCTCTTTTCCCCATCCTCTGCATTCTTCTGCCTTGTTAAGCCACGGCTTCTTAAATGGAGATGGAGGGCATTGTGCAGAGTTTGTGGGAGGGTGGGCAAAGGGGGTAATTTGGTTGTGAGTAATGCTAGGCTTAATCAGCAGATCAAAGTCATGGCCCTGGAGGCCAGGGTGGGGTGAGATATTACCATTAACCTCTGACCTTTGGCACAGTAGTATATCTGCCTGTGGGTCCCAGCATGAAATGCATGTGACCTCCAGTTCTCTCTACAGTATTTTTGTCATGCACACAACCATCAATTGATTGATATCTGATATTGATATGTCAGTTTTACAGTCCTTTTGAATCAGAGTTGAAGACATTAAGCTGATAGAATGGGTATTTTGCCCAAATTTAATTTTAAAAAGAGATGTAAGATATGAAATTGATATAGTAGGTGATATATGACTTGAAAATATTGTGAGCAATGGCTCTTAGTTGAAAGGTTCAGTGTATTGCCAAGCAAAAACATGTTTTCATTTTTGTATTTTCACAGACTGTTCATGTGTTAAATCAAAATAATTCATTAGAACTAAATACAGACTGGGAATCAACATATTCTAAGAACAAGAAGATGCTTTCAAGCTGACTTTGCAAATTTTGAGGCAACTTCTTGCTGGTTCAGGATTGTTAAAGCACCAAAAAACCATGTTCAGGCTGTGAACTCTTTACATCGTTCTTTGTGCACTCAGGGGCAGCTGCAGAAAACATGCTTGGCAGTCTACTGTGTCTTCCTGGCTCAGGTTCAGTTCTGCTGGACCCTTATGGCTCCACCATCTCAGAGACCACAAGCGAGGCCTGGAGTNGGTTCAGTTCTGCTGGACCCTTATGGCTCCACCATCTCAGAGACCACAAGCGAGGCCTGGAGTGTGGAAGTCCTGCCGAGCGACTCAGGTGGGGAGTTAGATTCATTTTCCAGATGTAACATTCTCCTGTTGCAGACACCTTGTTGCCAATCTGTTGTTTCGGTTATTGTCTTGATTCATGCACTTCATCTCCATGACAGTCACAAATGCGTGTGTTTGCATGCGCACGTGTGTACGTCTGTGTCTGTTTGGATGTCTGTTGTGTATGGTAGAGGCTGGAAACACCAGGTGTGGCTGCACTGCATTCCATACCAAAAATGTGTGCATGCATCTGTCATCATGTTTATGTGCACTTGCTTGTCTTTCAGGGCAGATCTGAATGTGCCAGTAAAAGGCAGCTCAGGGTTTCCTTAGAGAGACCTCCAGGTGTGTTTGCACCTGTAGTGAAGCAGTGGGGAGGAAAGCACAAGGACAGCAGCTGTCCTCAGTCAGTTTACACGGTGTCAGTTCTTCATGTGGCTATAATCACGGTTATCGAACTTAGCATTTCATCGCTGTAAATTTGATCTGGGCTAATAAAGCTGAATAAATTAGCAGATTATATCTTCTTTGTCTCTTCTTGTAAAATTAACATCGTTCAGTCCAAACTTTTTATTAATGAGAGATTATATGCTTAACTCCCCATTTTGAAAACCAGCGTTTTATGGAAATCAGTAGAGTGCTTTATTAACAGTGTTAAGGGTTTCTTGGAAAAGCCTGGGCCTTATGTTAATTGAAGTAGTACAACATTTCAATATGTGCGGCGTCAAAATGACATGCATGAGTGTCTTGATTGCTTTTTGTTCCGTTTGCTACCCCTGTTCTGTTCAGTAATAGCACGACTGGAGGCTTGCTTGGAGTAGAGCGCTTGTTTCATGGGTAGGCAGCAGAAAACTACACTCTGAAGAGCACTTCACCACCACATTATTACTAACGAGCATGCAAATGAGTACTGCTGTTAGTATGGAGCCTCTGGGTTCAACCCAATAGCTCCGTTGGGTAGCCAAAGAATTGGCCGCACTAGCTTTTATGGTTTCATTTGGCAGTTATAAGACATGATCATGTATGCTTTGTTTGATTTCATGCATATGTGCAACACTTGGTTTCCCAATAATCTTATCAGAGAGGGGAGCTGGAGTGAGAGAATGACCATCATCTGAGCAAACGGCAACGTGCACAGTGGATTATGTATTCTTTTAAGCAATATTTTAATTGATGCTTCAAGTGAGGAAAACATACATTCTTGTCTCATGTTACACTCTAAAGATAGATTTTTATTTTTATTTTTTACCCTTTTGTGTTTATTTCCAGAAGCCCCGGACCTAAAGCAAGAGGAACGTCTGCAGGAGCTGGAGAGTTGCTCTGGGGTCGGCAGTACGTCAGATGACACAGAAGTCAGAGAGGTCAGCTCGAGACCCAGTACACCAGGCCTCAGTGTTGTCTCAGGTATAAAAACTACTCTCCCCTGTCTCTCTTACAACCGCTTCTATTGACTCTCTTTTTTTTTTTTTTAAATCGACCTGCATAGATAAATGCAGGTCGAATGAATCTTGCTCCCTTTCTCTTTGATGTCATGTAGAATGGTCATATTGCTGGGAGTGCTGTTAACCAGGATAGTTAGGTCAGCGTGAAGTTTTTGGTTTGACACAGAGGTTAATGCTGGTTGTCTTTTTCGAGGGCTCAGGTGGACAGGCTGTGTTGACATGCATGAAGTAGTATCCCAGATTAGGGAACCAGTGGTGATGTCCCAGGCTCAGCTCACGGAAAAAAAGTCCCACGGGAAACAGCCGAAGGATAGTCTGTGTCTGATGATCACTCTTATACGTGCCTTTCCCCTGACCCATGGGAGCTTACGCTACCAATTTAGAGGTCCCAGCGGGTTCGTATCTGAGAGAGACCGTATAACATAGTCTAAAAAAAGAAAAAAAATCATCTGCTCTTTGAAAACTGAGTATATGCAGGTTCTCTTTCTTGACTTCTGCCAGACTGAAGCATCTCACTGTGTGGATATTGAGTTGCTTTTGTCCCAATGCCGCAGGTATCAGTGCAACCTCAGAAGACATCCCCAACAAGATCGAGGACCTGCGGTCAGAGTGCAGCTCAGATTTTGGAGGGAAGGACTCTGTGACCAGTCCAGATGGGGAGGAAGCAGGCCACGGTAGGAGAGCGTCACCTTCCCTGTAGGCTAGCTAAGCCATCAGTCCAATGTCTACCTGGTCAAAGCATCATCAGCCAGAGCTATCAATCCCTGTCACGTCCACAGCTGCCACCAAGCTAAATCACCGATTTAAGTTATAGTGGATGGTTAAAGATACTTTGTTGGTGGGGTTTAACATTTTTAACATTACTTTATAATGTAGTTTAAAAAATAATAGCTTTGTGCATTTGTGTATTGCCCAATTTAATAAATGCTGCTAATTGTGGTGGTTGTGTTTTTACAGGACACCATCTGACTTCTCCTCCCTCACAGACCGATTCCTTACTGGCCATGTTCGATCCTCTCTCCTCCGGCGAAGGTAATTTGCACTCCCAAAATGCTCAGGAACCAATCAGAGCTGGAAATGAGTATCATTAAACCCTGGCCCTAATGTTGTGGGCTCACAGAACAGCTTGAGCTCTGAGAAATTAACCGAAAGCGCGTCTGTGCCCCTCACCCTAATCTTACCCCAATTACTGGACACAACATTAGTGCAAGCAAAAATGTGCAGGAATGTCATTTCGCATGGCCAATTTAGTATCCAGAATTATCCTTTGCAGGGTTTGTTCCACTTGGGTTTTTGTGTAGTGAGTATTGAGTGGGACTGAATGTGGAAATTATTTGAGAGATGAATGGTAGTGGCTGTGAGTATGTGGCAAGGTGAAGGGATGACAGGTTGAGAGACCTCACCCCAGGCTCTTTGGCACTGTCCCCTCGTCCCACTGTGCTCATGGCACGACGCTGCCATTGGAAGCTTTTCAGGAGAGAGAGTCTACCCTTGGAACAGGTGGTCTAGCTGCACCTAGGGCTCATCTCCCACTAACATCTCTCTTTAGCACTCTCCCCCAATTTCTGTGTTGTGTTCTGCAGTTTTTACAATGTCTGTTTACTACTCTATATATCACTGGTGTGATGTGATGGCACAGAACACTGTTATCGCTTAGTGATATACCACATAATTTCATTCTACAGTCATTAGACTTTAGAAAATAACTAAACACCATTTTTTTCCCCAAAAATATCTCCACTCACTTCATCCGAAATACTTTAAACTTCTGTCCAGTGGGCTGTTAAATGACTAGTTAAAAGATGCAAGCGGCTATAATGAAAACTACTTATATTAAATCTGCAAGGATGTTTAACTACTGCGCCATAGGTCATTGGACAAATTAATCTGAAAAACTTTCATTGAATAAATACACTAAATCTTACAATTACTGTTTTTTTTGTTCCTCTCAGGCTCCTCCACTGGAACAATAGTGAGGCCCAAAGTGCACTATGCCAGGCCTGCTCACCCTCCTCCTGACCCCCCCATCCCTGAAGCCTGTGCCCTGGGGCAGGAGGCACGCCATCCTCTCTTCACGCCCCACTGCCTGGCCCAGGCTGAGCTGGAGCATACCAAGCAGCGCCACTCCTTCCCTGACAGGCTGGTCCGCAGCCGCAGTTCTGACATTGTCTGCCCAGGCCGACGACCCACAAGTGACCCTGGCCTTAATCGGCGGGTAGCAGTTGAAGAGCGTGACCCTGCTGGGGCCTTCACCTTAGGACCATCATCATCCCCGAGCAAGGATTCCCTGAAAGGAGAGGTAACTGAATACAGCGGCGCTGCATTATTGGCAAAGACCGTCTTTGAAAATGCTGCTTAAATCAAATTTATATTTTAGCTTGTGTGTTTAAAGCTACATGCTTGTCTGAAAGTGCAACACTGTTGTTCCCATTCAAAGGCTGAAGACAGGAAAGACAGCGATGATGAGAAGTCTGACCGCAACCGACCATGGTGGAAGAAGCGTTTTGTGTCAGCCATTCCCAAAGGTAAGGAAACAGACCTCTGGATCATTTTAAACACATCCTCTTTACTAAACTGAAAAATGAACTTTTGCACATTCATAAGTGATCCGTTTGACTGCAGTGAGATTTTTTTTGTGTGCGTGCTTGTTAAAAGTTCTCTTAATCACAACTGACAGAAAATATCACACTTTAAAGAGCAGAGCGAAAAACAATTTATAATATGAGAAAGAGAATGATAATCCATGTTGTCCACTCCACTGCTGATGTTCCAGTTGGAAAATGACGTTTCTTGTTGTTTGAAGTTACTCCAGAGACATGTCCAGTCCTTTTTCTCTCACGTCTCACTGGTTGCAGATTTATATAGACTTTTCAAAGCTAATCAGTCATCAGAGGGGCTTTAGCTGTGTAGATTGTATGGCTGTAGCCCTCCCAGCAGTGCTGTCAGCCAGCAGCTAATGGTCATTAGATAGACCTCTCTGTCATCAGCACTGATAGATGACACATCTCTTGTTGCAGTTCTACTCTACAATCATATCTCATACATCTGTCTGGAAAATAATGAGCTGTGCGCACACGAAATGACTGCTTATTACTCTTTGAGATAATGATGGTTCTCAAGTAAACATTAAATTGATATTCATAAAATGGAGGAGTGTGCGCACACGGAAAAGTAGAGTGCCGCAAAGACTAAACAGCCGACCTCCTGCCATGTCGAGTCCATTGTGTTTGTCCTGCTGCTCTGCATGGTGATGCACAGACAGTCGTCCCGCAGAGCAGCAGCCTGTGTGTGAAAGGCCAACCCTGTCTGTTGTGTCCTTCACAGTGCTGTATTGGACGGCTGAGAGTGATGTCCCAGGTAACGCTTTCGTGCTGTCGTCATCGAGCTAGCTTTAGTTGCTGGAGCCAGCGGCTGCGCTCCGTGCTGCTTTGTAGCCATCGCCTTTTGTGTTAGATAGAGCTGTGATGTGACATGACGCAGCCTGAGTTCACATCCCCACACTCCTCATCCATTCTGTCACCCTTCTTCTGTTTTACGCTGTTAACGTTTTACATCATGGAGAAGACAGAATATCAATGTAGATAGTCCATCCAACCATTCCTGTGTAGGGACTCAAATGGTAGACTTGGACTCTCCTGTGTGTCCTGTTAGCACCTTTGTGTTTAATACCGGTGATTTTGCATGTTTAAGTCCAATAAATACTACCTGAATGCACATTACGTTACTGACCACTGTTTTCCAAAACACTAAACCATATTTTAGTTTTCACGTTATTTTTCTAAATCCCCTAATCCTTCAAAATCAGATGTTTAGGTGATACCCCCACCTAAAACTTGAGTGTTTCGCCTGCTAACACGTACGTCCGAATGTAGAAGGAATGGTCATTTTAAATTTCTCTTTAAAAGCCACCGTGATGGATTATCCCATATACTTGAGTGTAAGCCGAGTTTTTATTACCAGATTTCACAAAACAAATTGGGGGGTCGGCTTATACACGAGAAATTCAAATTTGATCCCAGAGAACGAAATTTCCAAGGGTAGAAGTACTACCATTACCACTACCCATGTAAAATAATTTAAATCATACCTTAGAATGAGATATTTCCTTACAAAACATCTTATCCAGCACATTTTGCGGCGCCCAGTAAGCGCTGTTGTGATTGGTCAGTTACAGTAATCAGCTGCTGAAATAAATATCATGTTTACCAGTACGTGGATTATTTTCAGAAAATCACAGGAATACTGTGACAATACCCAGAAAAACAGGTAATTTGCTAAACAAATGAATTGATGGAACAACATCAGGGGGTCGGCTTATATACGAGATCAGCTTATACTCGAGTACATACTGTACTTATTTCAAGCATGTTTCAAGTCTCTATGAGTTGATTTTAATAGCGTACAGGAATGAACTGAAACCAATGTCATCTAGAAAGTAGGAAAAACAATTCTAATATTTACCGCTCCAGTAATATGTGTTAGTAATGTAACATGTATGCAGGTTGTACATATTTGGCTCAAATATGCAAAACCATTTCCTTTAATAGGAAAAGCTGATTTACATGTGGGACACCTGACATTTTAGAATGAATTACAGTAAACCTTCATGATATTCTGTTATGAGCCAATGGTTTTCCTCACCATTTCAATATATTTTTTTTTTTTTTTTNATTTTTTTTTTTTTTTTGCTTTTCTGGCAGAATAGTCTACATACTAAACTTTTATAGTGTTATGACGCCATACATCCCTCATCGAGATTCTTAATCTCAGCACAACCCATGAAAAAGTACCAAAGATTTACCAAAGTGCATTTTTTGATGGGCTGTCAAAGGTGACTCATGATCAGCCTCTAACCCACTGATAACGAAACTAGTGTCACTCCACACAACTCAGTCATTACATGTCTCTCCTCCACAGCTCCGATAGCTGCATTTCGGAAAAGAGACAAGCAGGAGAAAGATGATATGGCCCAGGAGCGTATCCCACAAGGTCTGTCCTTGTTTGTTTTCGTTACACTCCTTATTGGCTGAGCTAAGGACAAGAGGAGGACATATCCACTGTAGCTAGTTTAATTTAAATGTCTTTTGTGTTGCTGGGTTTGACAGATGACCCATTACCAAGACAGAGTTCTCAAGCCCAGGCAGCTGAAGACATCCTGGACAAGTACAGGAACATCAAGAGAACCAGTCCCAGCGATGGAGCCACAGCTGGAGCTGCCTATGATGCCACAGGAGGTTAGAGGACAGACACCCAGACAAACCCACCAAGGCATATTTTCATTTTGCACATGCTTGTAAGATGAAGTGAATGAATTTGTATTTGTTTTTGTACATTTTGACAGATCTTTGTGTCGAGGATAGCGTTCACGGATCTCCAAGAGAGGACATACTGCAGAATATTTCCACAGACGACCTGCCGGATTCAGCCAGCCAGACAGCACAGCAGCATGACTCCAAGTTCTCTTTCAGGTCAGACCTGCAGAAAGTCACAAAGCAAGCAGTCATAACTGCTTTGAACCCCAATTTCCACACACTTTCCTCAACTTTCTAGTTCTTTAAAATATATATATATATATATATATTTTTTTTTTTNTTTTTTTTTTTTTTTTTTTTTTTGTCTTTCAGTGATGCCAAGAAGAAGTTGAGATTGGCTTTGTGTTCTGCAGACTCAGTGGCTTTGCCCATCATGACTGCTGCCACCACACGAAATGGGCTGCCGGACCACATGGACCCTGAAGGTAAACACTGCTGTAACTATTAAAGTTGTATTGCAAGCATCATGCATCTATCATGAATCTGTCCCGCATCATTAGTCGCCTGTTCTTTCACTCGTTTTATAATAAAACCCATGAAATACTGGTGACTACAAAAGAACTGAAAAGTAAACTAAACGACTCAACACTTAGTGTGTTGTCAGATTGTCTCAAAGTAAAGTCTTAATAATACATCTCATTAGTATAGCGCTGTTCTAGATACCCAAAGTCTTGTTTTACTTCTGCTACATTAGGTATTTCTGTCAGCACACTTTGTGTCATATGGGGGCAGCAGAGTGGCACAGTGAGCAGGGAGCTGGGTTCAAGCCCTTATGCTGGCAAACGTCCAACTCCCTGAAAGTGTCCTTAACAAGACACCACATCCAAACCACCTTCACCTTCCCACTCTGTGCTTTGACCTTCTTGGAAAAGGTTGTGGCTTTAGTTGGAAGGGGGGGGGGGATTAAATGCAAATAAAGCATCATATTATTTAACCATTACACACATATGAATTAGCCACAGAATAATACCAACACTATGTTTTATCAGAAAGACAGATCCACACTGAGTATTTGAAGACAGACCTCTTAACCTTTCCTCACTGCTATTCTGCAAGATAGAACCTTCACAAACCCTGAAATAGGACAATGGCAGGTAGAACACAGTGACATCCTGTGAAATGGTTAACAGTGAAGCCGTAAGACTCCATCTTTGTGGACATCAGTCACATTGTCTCGTGGAGGCGGCAGGTTGATCAGATTATAGCAACCAGCCGTTCCTGTATGAGCGACGAGCTGTGTGTCTAACGCCATCTCCCTATTGTCCTCTTTCCCAGACAATGAGATCGTCTGCTTCCTGATGGTCCAGCTAGCCGAGGCCATCAACCTTCAGGATAAGAACCAGATGGCCCAGATCCAGGAGACCACGCGCTGTGTCAGCCGCTTCGACTCGCGCACCTGCAGGAAGCTGCTGGCTGCCATCGCAGAGGATTACAGGTAACTGTGGGGGCCTGGAGAGACGGCGTGAGCTCACTTAGGGCACCCCATGGGTCTTTCATTTTGTTATCTTTTCATTGTTCAGTGCATAATGTTGTTTTAAGCAGCTGCAGAGATGTAGCCTGCAGTACCCCTCCTTATAATTAAATAACTTCTTTCCCTTTGTGTTTCCTTTAGAAAGCGGGCTCCATATATAGCTTATCTAACCAGGTGTCGTCAGGGCCTGCAGACCTCACAGGCCCATCTGGAGAGGCTCCTGCAGAGGGTGCTGAGAGACAAGGAGGTGGCTAACCGCTACTTCACCACTGTCTGCGTTCGGCTGCTTCTTGAACACATGGAGTCCAAGATGCTTGACTTTATTAAGGGTATCGCTACATGTCCACTTCTCTCATACCTTTAGTCTGTTATTTTGACATATTGGCTTCTGTTTTCAGTTGGTATAAGTCCACAAATATAAGAAACAAATACAATGGGAGCTATTATAAAGAGAGACCATGGTATCCTGGGTCAAGAGGATGTAGGTTTTTCATTCCAACTGGATGACAGGTGATATCATTCATCCACAAAAGAAGAATCACTCTCAAACTTGCTATTCAAATAACATGGAAGGTTTGTTATCTGTCCAATTTTAACAACTTAATGTTAGCTAACAATAAGAGACAGTAAGTCTCAGTGTTTGTCCTTGTCAGTGTTAACTCTGCCCTTTCTCTGCGTTCCTCCCAGCGTTCCAGGGATGCACAGCAGCTGATGACAAGACAGCAGCAGTGGAGGATTTTCTGCGCTACTTGTACGGTGCCATGGCCCGTGATGCCATCTGGCAATATGCTAGCGAAGACCAGCTGCAGGACGCCCAGATGGCTATCGAGCGCAGCGTTATGAACCGCATCTTCAAACTGGCTTTCTACCCCAACCAGGATGGGGATGTTCTCAGAGACCAGTGAGTAGCTGGAATGACCACAGCGTCACAAAAACCGCTTCAGACTCACTAAGCGGTCGTCGAGTTTGCTGTTATTTTATCAAAACTTAAACGCCGATCGGACCACAGCGCATCAGTCTGGTCAGCCAGAATAGTAAGAGGACTTTGATATTAATAATAAGAAGTCAGGAGTGTTAAATTAGGTGTGTCGAACAAGAATCTCAGTTTAATGCTCAAAATGAAAAAAGTGCCCAGGTGCAAAAACGTAAATTAAAAAGCAGCCAGTGTTTCAGAGCTGATGGTAGCCTGAGGACTGAAATGTTTGTTGTTGTTTTAATTCACATATCACCTGTTCATTGATGGTTTTTTCTTTTTTTTCTTAGACACTTTATATTTAAAATAATTCTATTTGTGTGTAAGGTGTTTGCACATTTTGAATATACCTGCAGGTTCTTGTCAGTTTGAGTTATGGGGATTATGGTATACATGCATTTACATATTTTTCTGATCGGAAACAATGTACCCCAAACATCAGTTATAAGTTCTACTGTATGAACAGTGGCTGTATGTAAAATATGTAAGAATTTCAGTCAAACTGCTCAATATTTAGTTGTTTCAGCTGTGCTGTTGGGCCTGCACTCGTTCTCTTGTCATGCACTGAGCTGATTCTCTTATTGCAGGCTTTTCCACGAACATATCCAGCGGCTCTCAAAAGTCGTGACGGCCAATCACAAAGCTCTTCAAATCCCAGAGGTATCATTTTACTAAAACTGATGTTTGTTTTCACAACAGCTGTCTCGATACATTACTTAATTTCACAAGTTCTGCCGTACAGGTTTACCTGAAGGAGGCTCCCTGGCCGTCTGCACAGTCTGAGATCAAGACCATTAATGCCTACAAGACGCCACGAGACAAAGTACAGTGTATACTGCGCATGTGTTCCACCATCATGAACCTCCTCAGTCTGGCTAACGAAGACTCCGTCCCCGGAGCGGATGACTTCGTCCCCGTGCTCGTGTTTGTCCTCATAAGGGTGAGACTGAGCTGTATTTTTTAAATTTGTAGCTTTCGTATTGATCTTTTGACTTTTTTTTTGGAAATTTGTGTTAATAAGCATCAGAATATTTTCCCTCCAAAATACCTGAATTTTAATTGCACGGCTTCATACAGATTACTGTCTTATAACCCGTGCGGACATATTTTACATATTTACATATTTATGATTGTAATCTGTATGGCATTGCATGAGGTTCTTTCGGCAGCTAATGTGGGCCCATCCCCACATCTCCTCCCCTCCAGGCAAACCCGCCCTGCCTGCTGTCCACCGTTCAGTACATCAATAATTTCTACGCCAGCCGGCTGAGTGGGGAGGAGTGCTATTGGTGGATGCAGTTCACCGCGGCGTTGGAATTCATTAAGACCATCGACGATCGCAAGTGAAGCAGAACAGCCACCTGTATGGGCAGACTGCGGGGGAAGGAGCCGGGAGACTGGGAGACTTCCCAACCAACTGCTCCCTCTGCACAACTTATAAAACCTGGCCGTCAGCCTGCTCTTTATTTGTATAGCTTGTACATAGCCAGAGACACTGAAAGATTACAAAGTATATATTACTGTACGTACAGTATGTGGACAAATCCATGTTTTAGCCATGGCGGAAAATGGCTTTGGGGAAAATTGAAAAGATGTTAACTTTGAACTTAAGCTGATTTAGATTTTTCCTTTAATCTCTTTGTCATGTTTTGGTTATGGGGTCTGTAATAGGAATTTTATATCCACAGTAACCAGTATAACAATAAATCAACACAAAAGATAATCCTATTGAAAGGGACCAGGCTTCCTTGATGTGATCAGCTTTTTTTTTTTTTTTTTTTTTTTTTTTTTTAGTAATTTGTTTTCCCGAGTGATAGGGAAGGGCTTCCAAGTTACAATGAAATGTTCATTAAATACATTGTAACCTGGGGATTTACAGTGCATTATGGTTACTGATGGGGTACACATTCAGATCAATTCATAATAACCATACTCATAACATTAGCATATCAAATAGCAGGGCAGCTTTTTCATTAAATCGTTCTCTCCGTTCTATTCCCAAACACGCGTCAGTGATAATTTGGACATAAGGGCCAACATATTTATATGAAATAAAATGTATTTATTTCTGTAATTCTATTTAATACTTTGTTTATTAACTTTAACTATGAAAATGCATATCATACCCATGTAAGACGTCTAAAAGGCAAGCGATGTTATTATAACAAGCTTGCTAGAAAGGCTTCAATTTGGAAGGCACCTTATCAATGAGTCGCCCTTAGGTGGGGATGCTGCAGTTAAGATACAGGGTCATCTGAGCAACTCGTGCACAGTTCGATTAGTGGTGTCGTTGAAATAGTGCCTTTGAGGTGAGGCGCTCTGCGTAGTTATTTTTGCGATTTTCCTTTAGAGTACTCTTCACACCCCCTCCCCCACACTCGATTGGGCCAACCACGTCTCACTGAGAGGCCTCTGTCCAGCCCTCGCCGCAGGAGGACAGACACAGCCATGTTACTGATTGTCATGGTTCAAGTCCCTTTAATGCATGTGTGTACTGGGTTTGAACAAGATCCCCTTTGATATTCTAGATCCTACCTCAGAGTAAAAACCGATGAGCCTGATATCAGCCTGCACGCGGTAACTGTCGTACATTGGTTGACAACAGAGTACTGGATCATTTTGCACTGGTCAAAGGTTTGCTGCAGATTTGTAGATTCAGCACCGTTCTGAGGGGAATGTTAGAAAATGTTAGATACTGAACTGGTGGCAAAAGTGCTCTTAAAGGACCATACCAGTGGTTTTGCATGTTTGAGTCCAATAAATACTACCCACATACACGTTAGGTTGCTGCCAACCATTTTCCAAAACATAAAACCCTATGCTAGTTTTTGTGTTATTTTTCAAATCCCTTAATCTTTAAAAATCAAATGTTCAGGTGATACACCCACCTTAAAATTCAGTATTTCGCTTACTACATGTATGCATGATTGTAAAAGGCAGTCAGTTTAATTTCTCGGTAACAGCTGTCTTCTTCTGGGACTATATTCACTGGCAGAGAAATACATTTTTTTCCATGTAGCTCTTTGTTTCTTCTGTTGGAATGATTAAGTAACTTTCCTAAAAACAATAACGTGCAGTTTGCTGGAGTACTGATCTCAAAGCACAGTTCAAGTCTGTACAAGTTGATTTTTTTTAATAGCGTTCTGGAATGAACTGAAACCAATAGCAGTCTGGAAGGTAGGAAAAACATTATAAAATTTATCTCTCCAGTAGTATGTTTTGGAAAATGGTTGGAAGTAATGTAACATATGCAAGTTGTATTTATTGGGCTTAAACATGCAAAATCACTGGTATGCTCCTTTAAGACATTTTAGGGTTAGTTCTGATCTTATTACTGAGCTGCTACATGTCAGCATGTGTAGACTAGTGAACTATTGGATTAGCTCTACCTCCTCATAAGTTTCAAAAAAGGGACTCGTGTTTATGTGCACTTATGTTTCTTTACTTTTTGTTTTTCAGTTTGGTGTGCTATGATCTCCGTGTCCTTGTATCTTTGCAATTATAGTCCAAGCATGTCTGTAATTAGCCCAAATTACTAAATCCCTTTCTCTTGAAATCCTGCTCCTTTTTTTGTGCACACACGTGCCACATGTATTATAGTTTCGATAATTCAATACTTTTCATGCTAAAATGATCTGACGGCACAGATAGAGGTGCAAATAATCGACACGACTGACTCGTTACTGACTTGCAGTGTATGCTAAAGTGGTTTTGATGTTTGTATGAGAGGAATGTGATTGGTTGACCCTCTGCTTCCTCTTGCATGAAGTCACTGAATGGCCTTTACATTCTCAGTCATGCTAAATGCTTAAAAAAAAGATTATTTAGTATGTGTTGCAGGCCAGAAACTGAAACTGCAAGAGGATGCAAAGCTTTTTGTTGTAGCTCAATGACTTAATTTGCACAAAAGAGATGTCATTACCTGAGAATCTGACAGGGAGCAATGCATTTTAGCCTTTTCTACCGCATTATTTGGGTTATCTCGCTAAGATCCTGTTGATGAACACCCATATGTACTAGCAACATCACCATGGTGACATGCGCCAGGTTTGCTGAAGTCCATATGTGTGTGTATGTGTGTGTGTGGAATATACAGTACTTCCTTGCAGAGTTCTGTAATCAATTTGATGAGAAAACCATGCACTGGAAAATCCAGTTGCAGGTTGCATCTATACTAATTAGGTTTGTGTGATGTCACCTTAATTGGAAATACATACTGCACAAATCTGATGAGATTATTTGGACCTGGCTTGTGTTTCGGTGTTTCCTCAGAATGACCCAGTGAACAATAGCTGATAACAAACCACTCTGAGGTGAAAGTGAACTATAACTGTGATATCAACTAGAATCTTAGCAGTGATTGTATGCAAACCGCTGTGCAGGTGTTAATACGACGTGTAAACAGACAAAAAAAAAAAAAAAAAAANAAAAAAAAAAAAAAAAAAGCTGCTCTGCTTCCTGTACAAAAGAGTCGAGCAGAGAAGAATAAATTTTACATCTTAACCCAATTTTACATTTAATTGTAAGCTTGCACATTTATTTGAGGAAACCTGGTTTGTCTTTACTGTGATTAATGCATAATGTAATTCTTTAAAAACAATAAAGCAAGCAGAAGTTTTTCTGTGGAGATACATTATGTATTTCATGTAGTGTTTCATCATTCTGTGGCTTTTTAGACAGTTGTAGGTACATTTGCTTGACAGTTCACACAATAGAATAGATGGTAGGAAAATTTATGCGTGGATTATAATTGTTCGTGGGGGCAGCGGAGCAGCATCATCCAATCTAGCAGCCACAAATAGCAACCTCTCAGCAAACATTTAATTACTGCTGACAAGTGTACGCTGGATTGTAATTGGAGATATCCCCTCATCTAAAACCCTCCTTACTTCACCGATTGCCTTCTCTAATAGTCATCTTTTTTTCATCATAAACTTCTTTGCGGGGTGCTTTGTATCCCTTGATGATATCTCACAATTGTTAATTTAAATTCAAATTTTGGAGTGTGAAGTTAATTAGCTGCATAAACCAGTGACTAGATAGGCCAGATTTAGAGATTGGATCTTTTGACTTGATTTGAAACACACATATGCTTGGTTTTATTTTATATTAAAAAGGGCCATACCAGTGAGTTTTCATCTTTAAGCACAATAAATACTATACCAACATACACATTATGTTGCTGCTAACCATTTTCCAAAACAACATATTTTTGTTTTATGTGTTAATTTTCCAAATCCCCTCATCTTTCCAAATCAAATGTTCATGTTACATCCACCTTCAAATTCAACATTTCACCTTCTGATGCATAATTTAGATGGCATGGCTGTTTTAATTTCTTGGTAAAAGCAGTTCTTCTACTGGAACTATATTTCCTGGTGGAGACATACATTCTTCTGTGTAGCTGTGTTGAATTAAAATGATACTACTTGGACAAAAAATTTAGCAGATGTGTTGTTCTGTGGCAGATTAGCTATTTCAAGTACTTTCAAGTCTCTACAAATTGATTTTTATAGCGGACTGGGATTAACCGAAGCCAGTGTCGCTCTGGAAGATAGAAAAAATTTCTAAAATGTATCATTTTGATAGTATTTTATGGAAAATGGTTAGCATTAATATAACGTGTACGCAGGTTGTATTTATTGAGCTCAAACATGCAATATCACCAGTATGGTCCTTTAAAGTGCTGCACATATGCATCAGGTGTTTGTTTTATTGGTGATGGCAGATGGATCCAGTGGAGAAGAAGAGCATTTGGGCTTGTTTGACTTAACTGAATTTCATACTGATGTCATATTGTTGCATGAAGACGTAAAGAGGCCTGAGGTCTGACCCAGATGGCTGTGCGATAACAGATGATCAGTCCAGCGGGGCTCGTGCATGACTTCACACGGTGCTCTGGTGCTTCCTGACTCTGGGGGGGGGAACAGCGGAGGAAGAATGTTGGCCTCCACCAGCTCAGCATCAGACAAAATGAAGTAAAACAAAAATGTCCTCTCACACTGACTTTGCCTTGTTTGGGATTACAGTAAAACATGTACGTAGAAATCAAATCTCTTCACAAACTTCACTGAGAGCCGCCAAGAACACAGAGGGCATGAATTTGTGTTTTTTTACAGACTGATATGCACATGGTGAGTGATTTTAAGATTTGTACTCATATTTTTTTTTTATTTATCTTCTAATTTGATCTTTTTTTTAAATTTGTTTTTTTACTATGGCAAGGATTCAATATTTCATCACCAGAATGTGCAAGAATTCTTTACAACAGGATATAATCCATGATTTTGAAAAATGTGAAGGGAAGAATACAGTTAACTAAATAAAAAACATGAAAAAGAAATACGAATTCATAGAAAAAATTTTGCAATTTATTGTGTGTGGTGAAAATTATGTTCCTGTGTGGGGCTCTCAGTATGACTTAGTATTTCTAAAATCCTGGCTTTGATCCTGTGTATAAAATTAAGATGTATTGAAAATTTATCAGTATCAGGAGCCTGTGGATTTCACAATAAGACCAAATTTACCACTCATGCCTTTATGAAATATTCCAATTTGTAAATTTTACAAAATTTTGATTCTCTATTACATACTGCAGAAACAATGGAATATTATCACTGGAGTGATTTTAGGTTTGGATGCATGTATTTATTAATTCCACTATAAGCATCTATCCAGGCTGTTCATATGAGCCACACACACAAACAGTATCAGCATTATTATTCTGAATGGCTGCACAAGCCGATCTCTGTAATGTGCATGTGTGTGTGTGTGTGTGTGTGTGTGTGTGTGCATGTTGTTCANAAGCCGATCTCTGTAATGTGCATGTGTGTGTGTGTGTGTGTGTGTGTGTGTGTGCATGTTGTTCATTTGGTGTCCTGCAGATGGCACACACACCATTCAGCAGGACGGTCTCAACATCTCACAGCGGCTCACACAAAGAAGACCACGGGACTCGACAGCTGACATTTGAAGTCAATGGGACTTGTTGGCTGGACCGGAAAAAAATGATCATTATTATTGTTATTATTATTATTATTATTGCTGTTGTGGTTGCTATTATTATTATGAAGGAGTAATGGTGATAATAATAGTAGTATTAGTAGGAATAGCAGTAATAACAGGATGGACACAGACAACAAAGATTAATCGTAGCATTTGATCAGTTATTAAAATTAACATGCGTTTTTTTTTAAAATTCCATAGATTATAGTATTGCAGAATCGTCTCAAAAAATATAACAAACTCCTGTATCCTCCTTTAACCCCTGACATGAATATATAGTGAAAGGTCCAGGTCCATCTTCTGCACCATCCATATTCTTTATGTGATGATGAGAGATCTTCACTAAGGAGAAAACAAACAACACCAGGCAGCAGTACGTCAATTAAATTAAGACTGGGGGGAGGTGGAGGGTCTAAATGAACAAATGTCAAATACACATATTAAAACTTAAATGAAATAGCCGCGAGGATGCAGGCAGACGAGGAGATTAAAACTCAAAGGGATACCAAGTCTCTGTGCCCTGAGGTGGAGATACTATAAGAGATGCAAATAGTAAAACTGAGCACTATTCTCCATAATGATTTCAGCTTTAACTACAGAGACAAAAGGCTGAGAAACATGAAGGAGATTTGTCTCTTGTAACAAATAACAGAATCCTGCAGCTCTGCTTTATTAGAAGTAAATATCAAAACAAAGGAAATAAATGCCAAGGCTATTCTTGATAGAATTTTGAAGCAGATTCATTCAGATACACTGAAATCCTTCCCTTTGCATCCCTTTCATTGCTCATTATACCCACTGGGCTTTGTTTAAAATAAGCGACACGCGGATAAATTAAATTTTTCATGTTTTTCTTTATTGCTCACCACAAAGGATATCAATTAAGCAAAGGTGTCTATTACAATTGTGCTTCTGAGGCTCCTGCTCCGTCCTTATAATGTGCTTATATCATCAGAAAAAGAACAATTTCCACAGGCACGGCTAATCACCTATGAGAGAAAGAGTGGGTGGTGACATCAAACTGAACCGTGGAAATGGAACAGGAATTAGATGCACTTAGCCATCACATGTTAATGGCAGCAATCAACAGCCAATTACCCAGAATACTTGAGTACCTTGACAAGTGCAGGTGTAGCCTATAACTAATACAGGCTTCTTTCGTGCATTTCCATAAATTCAGCAGTGTACTCCCTCTCTGATTGAACCTGCGTGCTGCATTGAGCTCGCAATTAAGCAGTATTGTTAGTGAAGTGTCAACTGTGGATCTTAGGAAAAATCCCTTAAAGGCAACAACACATTGAATGCATATAAATCAATAAAGCTATTATTTCTTTATATTAAATGAGCTATATATGCATTTTTACACTGCAGTGGTGTTTCAAACCAGCATGGTTCTCGGTTGAATACGACCGAGGCTGCTGATGCTGATGATCTGTGTCACTGGGATGGATTTCAGGGCTCGGATCTGGCTGCTGCCCTGACAAGTCTAGGAAAACACCTACATACACACATCAGCCCTTGCGCACACTGTGAGGCCGGCATCCTGCCATGACCCCCTTTGATTATTCTGTCCTTAAGCAACAGGTGATGGGCTTCCCCGGATGTCATCTGTGTCACTGGCCTGCGTTCAGAGACAGCATCCAGGACCCAGGGAGGGCTGGCTGGCAACATGCCCGATCTACAAGTGAGCTGTCCTATCGCTGACATCAAGTAAGCTGAAGATGTCATGTCTTCATCTTATGAGAGTTCAATCCCCCTTTCAGGATGGATCAGGCTCTCTGTCGCTGCAGAGGGGATGTGTAGATAAGTGTAGCGGGTCATGCTTCCTCCCGGGAATGTCTGAAAAAAAACCCTCGGGATGCAGGAATTCCTAATAATGGCAGATTTATTGGTAGTAATTATTCATACTGATACACCTCTGAATTATGTCTGTTTTTAATTGCACGGATAAATATCCAAATCTACAGTTGAATTTTATATTTTACTGCAAAAATAATAAGATGGAGGCAGATGATTCGCTGTGGTGACCCCTGAAAGGAAAGCCGAAAGGAAACGAAGAAGAAGACTGCAAAAGTAATAACTGAGATTTTACCTGCATGTCTGATATTCAGACTACAGTCCATCTGGTGGATAACGCTGTAATCTGCAGGAGCGCCGGGCTGCTAGACAGACTGGGAAAAAAGAAGCAATGGAGAATATGTGAGGTCATACTAATAATCTTTACCAATATTTTTTACCAATATTCAAACAGCAATTCATAAATCTCTTCTTTCCCAAGATGTTGTTATTGTTGATTAAAAAAAAAGTCTCATTTAAATAATGCACAGTCAGTGATTAATAGTGCAATCTCAACATCATGCTATATTTTATAATATTTAATATATTGCAATCTGACCATTGACAGTCCATTAGCTTTTAAGAATGACTCGTTCCTTCCCTCCTCTTTCTCTCCTCTTTGTTTGCCCTCCAGCTACTTGACTTGTTCTACTTGACTCCTGAACCATTTTAATATCAGGCTGGTTTCCTTCCTGTAAGCCCGCGACTCCACATTTTACTTTCTGCCCTCCCAGAACAACAGATTAATAGTGTTAGTGATCCTTTCAGACACCACAGAGACTGTGTGGGTCACACAAATGTTGGGGAAATATTTTGGATTAATTGGACGATGAGATCAGCGTCCCCCTGCTGATGCACACACAGATCCTCGGTCTGTCCATAGTCTAACACACTGGTCTAAGGATTATTTCCTGCAGCTGATCTGAATCTACATTTTAATTTTTATCCGTGCAAAATGGTAGTAAAATCAAAGGAATCGATATAATTCAACGTGCCAGTTCTGTTTTGTTTGGTCTTAAATGCAGCAGCTAGTTAACAGTTCATATTAATCACTTCTGAAATGACATCAATAAAGCAGCCCAACGGAAAAATGGCAATTAAGCATTTATTGGCCCAACGTGATCAGTGTTGTCAGAGGTCATGTGCACACATCAATGGCGGCATGTGCGTGTATGTGTGGTTTTGCATATGTATTTGAGTGAGTGTGTGCATGCTTGCGCGTGTTAAACTTTTGCTTTATGACAAGCAATAAAAGAGCCGGTATGAAAGATGCTTCAGCGAACCTCTTCCGTTCTGTCTGTCTGTCACCAACACTTCATTGCTTACTCAGAGAAGGCCACAATGCTATATATTAATTAAGGCTTTCAGAAACAATAATGGTGACAATAAAGACAGTCCTCCCTCTTTGTCCTCCGCATTCTACCGCCAGGCGACATTAGGAGGCATGTGAGAGCAGACAGAGGAGGAGGAGGAGGAGGAGGAGGAGGAGGAGGGGATGGTGGAGAGATAGAGCTCCTTCTTTCCAGAATGTAATCTCCCTGATGTTACATGGTGCAGCCTAAACTGATAAATGGCAGATTAAATGGCGGCCACACTCCACTTCACCCTACACCCTGCACCACACCCCCTTAGTTCCACACATTTTTGCTATTCATGCCTTCTTGGCCTGTCAATTCTGCCTAATCGTGAGAGGCACTAAAACACCAGGTCTTGACAGAGCCAGATCAAGAATGATGAACATCTCTCAATGGCAAAAGACTCGTGCTCCTAACTCTACTAGAAGGCTCGCATCACTTATGCAGAAATCAGCGGCATCCAGCTCTCCTGCCAGCATCCAGGAATTATGCCTGCTGACAGGAGATGCATGAGGTACGCATTGTGCGGCTAGAGCAGCCTTGACAAGTTATAGTTAACTGCAGCAACGGTGACCCCGAACACAAAAGATACAGCGGCTTATTAATGGTGGAGCATCCATGTCAATAATCCCTGCTTTTGGGTTGTGTCCAGAGTCATGCATCTTGCTGCTACAAGTGATACACACACTAGTTTTTACTGCACACACACACGCACATGTGCAAATACATCCTCGCATACATTTCTTCTGTGTGTATTCTCTAGAGTTTGACTTTCCTTTGCTTTACAATGAAAGGCACACCAGCTGGAAAAAAATGAAAGGTGGATATAAATATCACTGTATATGTCTGTGTTTAATTATTTATCTGTTTTCTCAAAAACCTTGCCTGGGGGGGTCCCAACCTAATCCATACTCATGAATACAAAGAAATAAGTCATTAAAATCCTAACGGCATGTTGCTGATGTCGTCTATGGAAATATTTGTAATGTATATTCTAATTTTTCTGAATAAATTAGGCAGAGATGCATTTCCATGTAAATTTATTCAAGGCGAAAGGAAGAGAGTGTGGGGGTGCGGTAAGATCTGCCAGATTATGCATAATTGTAGTATTGTAGCCTTCATTTCTACATCTAGCTCCGTATTGCGTGGTCATTAAATTCTAAAATAATGGCAAGCTCACAGCTTCTCTGTCCTAATTGCCCCTTCCATACAATTGCCTTCTGAAGACAATATGATGAAGTGTGCTGTAGGATGTGTTAATAAGATGGCATTTCTAACTGAGGAGGACAATCCTTTGGAGTTTTATTCCCAGCGTGGACCAAGTGGAGTGACTTCACTCACTCACTGTCCTTCTTATTTCTTCACCTTTTCGCTATTTGATGTCTGTAGTTCTGACATATCAGGAGGAAACTGGAATTTCAGCTTGTCTCTTCTCATCTCAATATGTGGGGAAATCAAAGAGGGAAAAAGGCTCATTAAAAAAAAAAAAAAAAGNAAAAAAAAAAAAAAAAGTGTCTCTAATCCACTCTGCATTTGGATGGAAAATCTTTTTAATGAAATGCAACATGTTACCTAATTGTGCGGCTGTATCAGGAGTACAGTACACATTTCAAAGGAAAATGTGCATGAATTTCAGATGGGCTATCTCTCAATTGAGACCAGAGAGCTGTGAGAGGAAGGGAAGGAGAGATCAATCTTTGTGATGATGTGTGAAAAGGGCAAGCTCCTCACCCTGCGTGTACTTTTCCTCATTACCTTTCATTTGGCAACTGAGCATCTTCCACTTCATACAAAATAAACAACGTGAATACTGAGCAACACTGTCAACAATCTCTGCCGAACCTGCTCGTCCTCATCTGACCATATTCCTCAATGCACATCTCAGACGTAAAGCTTTAGCTGGACTTTAGCTTATTATGTTCAAAGTGTCCCCCAGTGGACATTTTATCCACGGTCAGACTTTGTGGATTCATCACCAGGCCAGATCTCTGCGTGCTACCCCTCACCACAAACACACAAAACCCCAGAGTCCCACAGCCGAACCCACCTCAGCATCCTCTCCGCTCATTCCATCTCTGACGTTTAGCCATGCTTCATCTCCACATCCTTAAAAGCAGAAATTAATGACAAGCACAAAGCTGCTCATTTATAATTGCTTCATTATACTGTTGTGTTCTCCTGACAATAATGGTGTTGCTGGTGTTTTTCTAATTATATGGCTTTTTTTTTTTTTTTTTTTNTTTTTTTTTTTTTTTTTTGCTCGTTATCAAGGACTTCAGGTAATTGTGGAGAAAATAATGACTGCCTGCTTCCTCTGTCTCTCATGGATTGCACATCACAAACAGTCTCAGTGCAGCCCAGAAGCCTTATCAAGGAGGCTGGTGAGTTGCCTTTTAAAGCTGACTCCATTTACACTGCTAGTCATCAATGGCCCAGTGGCTCAAGTGTCTTTAATGAGCAACTTGTATTCAAGTGTTTAACTCAAGGTTTATGACAGATTACAATTAGTGTCTATTTTTTGTCGCGCTTGAACAGCGGACTTCCTGTGAAATTCTCATTTGGTATTTTTTTTTTTTCCCTCCACACTGAAGGCTTGAGTTGCTCACAACAACTCAGATAAAATAATGTGTTTTAAAGGACCATACTGGTGGTTTGCAGGTTGGAGCCCAATAAATAATACCTGCATGCGCATTACATTAGTATCAACCATTTTCCAAAACATAAACCATATTTTAATTTTTGTGTTATTTTGCCAAATCTGTTAGTCTTTTAAAATAAAAAGTTCAGGTGATGCACCCACCTTAAAATTCAATGTTTCATCTACTAACAGGTATGCATGATTACAGAAGGGACTGTCATTTTAATTTCTCTGTAAAAGCTGTTTTCTCCTGGGACTATATTCCCTGGTGGAGAAATACATTTTCGTCTGTGCAGCTCCGTGTTGGATTAGATAAATTAAGTCATTTCAACAAAAACATTTAATAGACCTGTTCGTTTTAATAGCGTACTGGAATAAACTGAAACCAATGGCAGTCTGGAAGGTAGGAAACACAATTCTAATGTTTAGCGCTCCAATAGCAAGTTTGGAAAATGGTTGGTAGTAACATAATGTGTATACAGGGCTATATTTATGGGCTCAATCATGCAAGACCACCAGTATGGTCCTTCAAAGCACAAATGACTGCTATGAAGCTAGAAAATCCTGCATCAAGCCCCATTCTGTGACCATATAACTCTCATATGAGAAGTCTCAGATATGATAACATCACTAATAATGCTGTCTGTGCAGCGTGATTTCATTCAAATCTACATTTAATACCCAGTGTGCTCTGGTGTTCCTTTTCATGCAACATTGCCGGATATGGATGATGACATTATAATAATTAAAGAACATTATAAGGGCACTTCGCTGTTTGCGACTGCGCGTAATGGCGACCAACACTGTTATTTCTATTTGAAGAATGCATTCATGTGTGAAATAATAGTACTCCCTCCAGGAATACCACTGTCATATTTTATTCGTCAGGATAAAAAGATGAAACAGAAAAACAATAACAACGAACTCTCGCTCTTCATTTCCATCCTTCCCTCTTTTCTTTTTTAATTCTGCTGTTGCAGCATCCAGCACCGTTGCTGTCTGCAAACCTCAGAGGCGGACTTAATTAGTTGCTAAGAGAAAGCTGCCAGTGGTGGGGAGCTAAGAGAGTGGAGCAGATTTTAGTTTGCTCTGAACTTTGCTAATTATCAGGTAGGATGTAATTTTCTCCGTTCCCAAGAGGCGCCCAGCAGAGAGCTGCACCAACTAAACGGAAAGAAGCAGGACTGAGCCCAGAGAAAGCATGAAATATTGACTGTTTTGAACAAATCCTATTTCTTCTTCCAGATCGCTAAGATTTTTTTTTTTTCTGCTATTTCTGGAGGTTTGATTATAGTCTAATGCCACAGCACCACCCGAGAAGCTGTGGGAGAACATTTGCATAAAGTGGTGATCATGGAAAGAAACAGGAAACAGGACGTTGTATTTGCTCAGGACGGGGACGGCGAGCACGGGGTGTATATCATTTATATCCAGCAATGTCGGAGCAGTGACAGGGACTGTGTTTAGCAGGTTCCTATCCCACATGCATCACATTATGATTCTGAAGTGCCTCAGACGAAAGAGGAGGTTGAATTGCCGTTGACCTGAGTGAGCTAAAATGACATAGATTCAGACAAATCGAGCACTGAGCTAAGCAAGAAAACAAGATGGATGTCTAGTGGCAGCACATCTGCACGGACCCTCTCTCTCTCTTTCTCTCCCTCCCTCTCTCTCTCTCTCTCTCTCTCTGTGNACATCTGCACGGACCCTCTCTCTCTCTTTCTCTCCCTCCCTCTCTCTCTCTCTCTCTCTCTCTGTGTTTGTGTGAGCCCAAATTTTTGACATTGTCCACAAATATCCCACATCTACCATCTGAACACACACTTAATGCAATTTAAAGCGATGTGAATTACAGTCATTTGCAAAAAAACAAAAAACAAAAAAAAAAAAAAANAAAAAAAAAAAAAACACAGTGCTTTTAATATTGCAGCGATGCAGAGAAAATCGGTTACTGCACACAGCCTGACGTTACACTTCAGGCCCTTCCACAGAGATCTGTCTGACTTCTAAAATGTGGATGTGAAGTTTTCAGAGCAGCTTTACAAGGCTCCCAGTTTAAATCTTGGCAGACTGCAGCATAAGTGTGTATCACCATGGGTGCAGCATCTAATATGCACGCCCCAGTGCACTGAGAAAAGAGACTACTTCTTCCTCACTTGGTTTAATTGTCCCTCAGAGACCTGTGGAATTGGAATCTAAGTGGAATACCAGTCTCTTTCTGCAGCCTCCCCCCCACATATCCTCTCTGTTTTTCTCTCAGCAGGGCTGGAGTGGCCATTCAGAGACTCTTGATTTGGTCCTGTCTTTATTTCATCACGGGCATCTTCTCGCAGTGCTCCTCGCCATTGGTGCCTCAGCGCAACAGCGTTAGGCTTTATTAACCCCCCTAAGCAAGGAGTACCTAAGGGAGGTCAGACACTGGTCGTTAAAAATCTATTGTGACTTGTCTGAAAAATGAATAAATGAGCACATTATTTCCCCCCGTTCCACAGCCCTGGTGAACTGTTTGTCTAATCAAGTGCGAGAGCGGGCAAAGTCAACCAGGGTTGACATGCACATTTTATTTAAGTTTTTGTCTGTCAGAGGAGTTTAAATGTGTAATGAACAAAGGAGCGGTGATTTGAAATATAATCCCATTACACTGATGAAATTACAAAGACGGCGAGAGTTCACAAATCATGCTCATTGTTTTCTATCATGAGCGATGCCCCTGTTGAGGTTGTGGCGCTCGGAGGAAGGGCAGAGCAGGAATGAATAGTGACAGCACTGTAAGGGGATTGGAGTGCAGAGCGGCCGGGCCTCCTGTGCACCTCCCTGTGCTGGGAGATGCTGGAGGCTTTGTTCCTGCCTCCGCCGTGTTCAGGATGAACCCACCGCAATAAACCCACCTCAAAAGTAGAGCTGGACGAATATGCAGGAAAAGAACATGACTACTATTTGAACTATTTGACCGGTGAAGTGAAATAGTTCCACTGCAACGATAAAGGAAATTTGAAGAAAAAGTAGCATAATCTAATATGTTACACATTTTTAGCCTTTTAAACATTTCTGATGCCTCGGTGAAATTAAAAGATTAATTTAAAGGGGACATAATATTCAGATTCCATGTTGTTGTTTTCAGTTTCAATGTCAAAAACACAATTGAAAAAAAAAAACCCACATTGATCCATTTCTCTCNTTGTTTTCAGTTTCAATGTCAAAAACACAATTGAAAAAAAAAAACCCACATTGATCCATTTCTCTCTCTCTCTCTCTGTCTCTGCAGCATGGTTGTGCACTGAGTGACCGCAGGCCTTTGTAGGTACTGTCTCTTAAGGCTTCCCTCCCAAAATAAGCCTGCTTTGCTCCGATTAGCCAGTCGTGGTTGCGGGATTGTGGCCAAACACACTAATTCACTAACATCGTACTTCATGGTAGGGCTGGGCGATAACTCGATTTAATCGATTAATTCGAGTTTATATTTTGGCACTTTGTGTAAAATGGCTGAATCGCAAAATCAAGATTTTTTTTTTTTTTTTTTTANTTTTTTTTTTTTTTTTTTAACTAATACCTAACTATTTTTAACAGGGAAAATGCAGCAGCGGATCGCTCTCTGTCACTCATGCCCGTTCCCGTTTTGTGCGCGTTAAATCTACCAGCCTTATTTATACTTTCCTAGGGTCCGCTAGGCTCCGCCTCCAGCGGACTGTTACCAACCTTACCAATCAGCATCCATCACGTTCATTGATGCCACGCCCACGAGGCTTTCAGCAGGTCAGACGTGCAAGCAAGATGTTAAACGCTTCGACTGAAGATGAGCTTGCTTCTAAAAAGGTAACGTCACTTCAACACTTCATCATTTGGATTTGGTTTTGCGCTTCACGGCGTGGAGCGAACCAGCGTGGTCTGTAAAGTTTGTAGGAGCTGCAGCTACTAAAATAAATGTATTTCAGCAGCTGCGACAGAAAATCGCAGCTGCGTGGCAGAATGCGGTGAGATGCAGGTCTGCAGTCAAAGCTCCAGCGAAAAAGCAAATGACGTTACTGCATCATTTTCCAGTGTCATGGTGTCTGATCAGAGTCTTCATACTAAAATATTATAACATGTCAGAGCATTAAGCCAGAGGCAGCAGACAGGCTGGTGTTCCTCACAAGGAATCTGTACATTACTGTGAAAACCTTTTAATTATTTATTTTTTTAGAAAGCCCTACAATTTTATTCAAAAGTAGCATTATTTGTGGTTTATTATTTTAATAAAAAAAAAAGTACTTATTTGAATTATGTTTTCTTTTGTTTTTGTTTTTTTTAGTTTAGAGAAAAACAAGAAAAATCGGGATTAAAATCGAGAAGCATCCATCAATGTGAAAAAAATCAAGATTTTATTTTTAGGCCATGTCGCCCAGCCCTGCTTCATGGGTATGTCTAAATACTTTGGTTACATGTTGATGTCATGTTACAGAAGTAAAGTAAGGTTGTTCAGGAAAGTTCAGGACATATGGGTTTGTCTAACTGAATGCATTCATTCCTCAAGTTTCAACACATACGCTAATATATCAAACCATAAAAAATGTCCCCTTTAACCATAAAATGCCCCCTTTAATATGCTAGGAAGTGGAAAATGTAATTGAGATACTGTGTTACCAGTGCTAATCCTACCTTCTGGATAGCATCAAGGAAAATTGATCGAAATATTCATCTCTCAAGTTTATAGGATTTTTGTCTGAAGGATTAATACAGTTTGGAGTGGAAATCCTTTGATGTCTCCCTTTGATTAGCAGCATGCTACAAGTCTGGCCAGTGGCTTCCAAAAAGTTGCATCAAAAACTACTGGAGAAACTTCTCTTTTAGTTTTCTACAGCTTTAATTGGGAACCTCATATGCCCCTTAAACAACATCATCTGAAGCTAATAAGACTTAAAAAGTACATCTGCCTCTAAAATGCTTACCATTTTTAACACTAATGAACTGAGGCATGCAGTAGAGATTGCCAAACTGCAGGGAGATGTACAGTATATTATGGAGAATTCCCTTGCTGCACAGGAGCTCATAAAACACATCTGAAGACAGGAACTTGTATCTGGTTATTTGTGTTTAATTGGAGGCGCTGAGTGATGCAAACTAGCTTTTAATGCCCTCCCCTGCTGCCTGACTACAAGTAGCATCAGTGTTGCCACCCCTCCTTTTCCATCTATCCTCACCGAAATGACCGAACAAGCTGCTAACAGTGTCTGCAACAAACTCTGCTAAATATGATGATATTAGACTCTAAATGCATCTCAGTTCTCATGTTTTGTACACTGGTATTTCTAATGCGACGTTGTTGGGTTTTGGTGGTAAAGCTTGTGCTACTGTTGCAAAACTGACATGTGGTATGGAGGAGGGAGAGCCGGGTGTTAATATTTATTAAATCCTCTGACTTCACCATTTTGTTGTTTGCGTTATTCATAAAAACGGGGCAGCTCCTGTAAACCTGCACACTGCAGGGGACTTTGGATTTATATGCTGTTCAGCTGTCACATGCATTTTCCAGCCAGATTTGTCGAATGTCCAGTTTTTGCTAAACGCTCGCCACAGCGTTCTGTCTTCCCTTGTTACATTCAGTACAAAGCTTTGATCTTCTCCATGTACAATATAATGGCTCATCCTGTAAACATGAGAACAGATTGAATAAAGAATACTTTACTTTCCCTTGGCCCTGGAAAACAGTTCTGTCATCTGCTGTCCACGCTCATCTCAGCTCTGAGCTCACTGTGGAGCCTTTATTCAATGTGACAGAGGAGAGCTGGGGACTCTTTCTCCTGGCACCCCGGTACGTGCCACACTGACACTCTCCTCTGAAGTGCCACATTAATTCTAATAAAGCCGCTGCCTTACCAGGGCCCATGAAGACCAGGGCTGTTGGGGAGGGCAGACACTAGTATAAATACCAGGCTTAATGAAGGGAGGCATTGGTGGCGCAGGTGGTGTGGCAGTGCAGGTGGCACCTCTCGCCTTCAGGCTCCTGGGTGAGTNTTGGTGGCGCAGGTGGTGTGGCAGTGCAGGTGGCACCTCTCGCCTTCAGGCTCCTGGGTGAGTCCGCTGCCACTGCCACTCCAGGGGGCACAGCAGCAGAGATTGCATTTTAATTACCAGGTACACCTTGTCCTCCTGATGGGTCACCGCCTTGGTGGGAGTCAGTCTGCATACGTGCCTGTTTTCAGACCGGCTTTATATTTACCTGCGTGTTTACAATAAGCAACTCGTCCAAACGGTGTAATGCAATGTTCATCCATGAATACAGATCTTATTGTTCATGCTTGAGCTGTCTCCACGCCACATAACTAATTCAGTATATGGGAGAGACCGGCATCTTCCCTGAATTATGTGCACCTCTCTCCCTGTGGGGAGGCATCCATCCAGCTCCAGTCATTGCTAACCCTCCCCTTGAGGAGTTTCATCCAGAGGGAGGTCCACACCTGTTCCCCCCTCCTCACTACGGAAAAAATCATCTCTCTCCCTCTTCCAGAGCTAACTCAAAACTCTTGACATTTCAAATGCTTCTCTACTTGGGGATTTTAGTTTTGTGCAAGTGCTGTACGAAGGTGAGAAATGGATCATGGCTTCAAGTCACCCATCCCCTCTGTGTGTCAAGCCTCCGTACAGATGGGTGATGAGAGGGTTTGCATGGGGGGATGAGTTTGGAGGGGTATGTCCAGGACATATGAAGATCCCCCCCC
>VXCM01000385.1:119629-132908 GCA_014773175.1 Lucifuga dentata
CCCCCCCCCTTCCCCGTCATCTACCATCACACCTCTCTGGGGATGCTTCTGTCAGCACACACCAGCACTCAGCAGCACAGATGTTGTTGCATTGTCTGGAGCACCAAACCCCGGATCAGCCCAACTGGGAGCCTCTACTCATTAGCTATTGTCTCTGTGTGTCTGACTAGGCCTTTGATGAATGCAGCAGTTAGCCGAAGATCAGACACCAGACAGTACAGAAAACAAACCATCTTCCCATCTGCAGCGTACAGTGTGGAGGATAATGTGCAATATGCTCACAGTGCAGAAATGACCACAACAACGCTGCCAATTACACAGTTTTGCTTTTAAATTCTTGCCAGGCTTGACAAAAAGCTATTGGCATCCTTCATGGAGGTGGATCTTCTCCCGTTTTTTTTTTTTTTTTTTTTTGCACTCAGCAAACACACTATATCATTTTAAGCTCTGTATTTACCATAAAGAGCATAGGCTCTAAGCTCTGGAAAATAAAAGGGCACCATGTCTGCCACTTTGAAACTCCACTTTCCTCTTTGCTTACTCACCCAGAGAAAGGCCACGCTATTATTTATTTAATTCCCCCACCTTTCTTTTTCTCCTTTATGCACCCAGCCAGCCAGCCAGCCAGGCAGCCGGGCTATGAACACATTGCGAGGCCTGAGGGCAGTACTGTGGACAACCTGTGCTGTGTTCACATGGCTGAGCAGAGAGCGAGTGAGGAAGACTGGCACGCTGAAACCAAACAGGTGTATGATTCAGAGGCGTGAGCTGTGAAGGGTGAATTTCTTATACAAGGTAATGTTGCTTTTGGAGCAAACAGCGGCTTGGAGCTGTACCAGGAAACATTTACACGCATTGTGACTTTCCCTCTCATAAGCCAAACCGTGTTTCCATTGTTTCATGGCAGGCTTATCAAAGGCTGTGAGAAGCCTTGCGTCGGCCTGTATTATTTCATGACCACATTAACCTGATTTTACTTGTTTATTTGATTTAAATTACATTCCATTTAAATTACATTACATTTGATTTAAATTACATTTAAATTAATGTAATTACATTAATTACATTAAACTTACTGCAGTTTTGTTTTTTACTCCAAATTCAGCTTTACAATCATAATCCAGATGATGTCAGACTGTCAGATTTTCCCATGATGTGTTTGTGGTGGCATTCTCTCAGCTTACGTCAGCGTTGTAGCTATATTCAAGAAAAGGACTTTGAGGAAGCTAAAAGCGTTTTCACTTCTTCATGGTTCGGTTTAGTCAGACAAGTGTTCATTTTCCCCTTTGGTAGAGTTTGTTTGTGCAGGGCTGAAAACAACAATCAAACCTGGGTGCAGACTTAAAAAAAAAAAAAAAAAAAAAAAGCACATAAAGACTGTTTTGAGGAGTCCTCTCAGTCCGGTTTCAGACAAACTCAAAGCAGTTCATTTGTGGTCTGAACATAATTTGCACTGCTTCTGAACCAACTAAAGAACAAGCTATTGATCTATTGATAGATCTAGAACTAATTAAACTACACCTTTAATTAGCAAACTCAACAGATGCTTTGACAGGGTGCCCTGAAGTCAAATCCAGCCTCTGCTGCTGTAGTTTTCTTGATACAGTATATGGATCAATTGATGAATATGACGAGGAAAGTATCCCAGTTCCATCTTTGTTCCCAGTTTGTTTAGTTTTCCTGGTATAGAAGTTTTGATTGTTTTTCCTCCCACCCCCCACACATTTCTGACCAATGAACTGAGCGAGTGTTCTCACATGACTTTTTGCTGATACATTTTGGTTCTATTGTAATTGGTAAATGCAACATTGTAACGACTTAGGGCCCTTTCACACCTACCTCGTTTGGTCCGGACTTTCGGACTTATCAGTTTGATCCGAACCAAATTTACAGGTGTGAAACCTCCCCTGGACCACGGTCCAGACCAAACGCCCGGACTTTGGTCCGACAAAAAGAGGTGGTCTCGGTCCGGACCAAACTGAACCATGGTCCGGTTTGTTGTAGTGTGAAAACAATTTTTTGGATGATTCGGACTTTCGGACCAAACACAGGAAGTAACTGTCGCGGGGTAACCGTCCGAACCGGAAACAGGAAAAACCTTACAACAAAACAAAATGAGTCGTGGGACCACCTGGGGAGACGAGGAGACCAAATATATAATTAACATTTGGTCCGATGACTTTATTAAAAACTAAATGGAGACTTTCATAAAAATTGAGACTTTCCAGCTGTTTTCGGAGAGGATGAGAGAGGGGGGATATGAGAGGACAGGTGAGCAATGTCACCTAAAAATAAAAAAAACTGAGGCAGCAGTACATCAAAGTGCGCGATAGCTTATGAAAAAGTGGTTCTTCCACCAACGAGAAGGACAAATTTCCTTATTATGACATTCTGGACAACATTCTGGGCACTCGACCAACCAGCTCACCCGTTAAGGTGGTGGAATCAGCTGCAGCTTCAAGTGCGTCTACCGATGTGCTGCCCGGTGCTGAATGTGTCGAAAACACTTCGGAAAATGGTGAGCAGCCGAAAGTTTGATCACTACTCAGCAACGACTACTTTTACCCATGCTACTCATTTTTACTGCCATACTGTAATGACATTTGTTAGCAATTCTTATTATTTCAACGGAGAACGACTTATCCCACCATAAACACTAGCATAGCCTGCACTGTTATTAACTAGGTACACTATGAAATCTTGAAAACAATGAATGAACTAGATTATGATGATTGTATATGATTGTATTATATTTTAGATTAGTGTCAATAGTAGGCTATTGGCCGATCACACTTGTGCATATGTAGCAGGCCCAGATAGCCCCTGGGTTTGGAGCCGGTAACACGTATGTTTTTAATTTATTATTATTATTATTATTATTATTATTATTATTATTATTATTATTATTAACTAACTGTTGCCACTCACCTTAATGGTCTCTCCAAAGACGGAGTTGCCAAGGCTGCCAAGATTGTCTGTAGTCTCCGCCTCCGTACCTGTCGGCGACGGCGCAATTTCCCCGAGAGGAGGGCGTGAACTTGGCGGATTCGGTCTAATCTACAATAATGTTCTTGTAGTTGTTGCTGCTGGCAGAAATGCCATACTAATTTTATTATAGTGGCCATGAAACAAACTTATTCATCCATTTCTCCTCAGATTTGGTAAGGGTAAGTCACGCTGACGTCAGACACATACCCGCTAACAGGCCAATCAGTGTCAAGTACAGGGAGAAGCAAGTCGCATAGGTGATGACGACAGGACGTAGATAACGTTGGTAAAGTTTTTTAGTCCGCTCTCATAATTGCAGTGTGAAACCAAACCTAACAGGACCAAATGTATACAGTGTAACAAAAACATGAACCTTGAAAGTCCGGACCTTGGTCCGGACTTTCAGGTGTGAAAACGCCCTTAGATCCTGATTTGGATCAGAGCAACAGACTATTGCTGCGTTTCCATCCAACTTATTCGCATTTTTAATGCACATTTCTGGTTATTCGATTAAAGGAAATGCGAATTGATGCGCGTTTTGCCCGTTTCCATCAACTACGTCATGGAAATTATCTCAGAGGTGATTTCATACTACATAAACTAATGTCCACAGCAAAACACACAGCATGCAGAGTTTAAATGAAATCCTTGGTGTGGAAGAATACTTATTACAGTCTATATGTAGTTATACATGCCTTATAAGTGCAGCCAACAAGCTAGCGATGCTAATGATAGCGCGTTGGCGCTCTATAAACTCAAGTGTACCGAGTACCATGTGGTAGGTGAAACTTTCAGTGTGGGTAAAACAATCGTTTACGTGGTGTGTCAAGCTGTTTGTGAAAAATTTATACATTTCTGGGATATAGCGAATAACAGATCCATCGTTGTATTTGCTAACGACTACCTGCTCTTCTGAGGTGTGAGTGTGTGTGTATGTGTGTGCGTGTGCGCGCTCACCCGGCAGTGCACGTCATGTCCTCATCTTAATACGAATCAACTGTTTCCATCCACTTTATTCGCATTTCATCTTATGCGAATACTCAGTTGATCCACCTCTGCTAAGCGCATAAATTTTTAATGGGCATTTTGGAGTTAATGCGAATTAAGGGTGTTTCCATCCAGGCTTTCCAATGCGCATATTCATTATTTGCATAAAAAATAGTTGGATGGAAACACGCCTTATGAAAACGCCTTGAGATAAAATCTCTCCACAATCTTTGGTAGAACTATGCTGAGGTGATACTCAGGACTTCTCAATCAGCAATTGTAGAGTTTTATACACTAAGCTCAGAACTTATCAATCAACCCTCATGGTTGATATGAATTTAACAGATCATTTTAATCTTTAATACCCACAATTAATACCCGCAATCCCACATAACCTACTTGCTGGGAACAACAATACCTTTTCCCAATTAATCATTTGTATCATTGGCGAAGCTAACGTGACATGCTATCAGACCACTTGGCTAACTTGGTAATTAAGGTAACTTATCAAATATACAGCATCTAATACTGCAGTACACTCAAGCTTCAGGCTGTGGATGATCATAAAATATGAAATAGGCCAGTGATGTTGCAGTGGGAGTATTATTGTGATGAAAGACATGTTTTGGTTGCATTTGCGTTTGAATATTTCTGTTTCCTTAGCCCTGATGTGTGAAGCAGCGCTCTTTAGAAGAGCAATCATGTCGCACAATTTTAATGTAGTGTTTTTACACACTAACATAAAATCAGAGCCAGTGAAAGAAAGTTAAGGTTACATTCAGACATTTTACATCTTTTCACATTTTACACCTCTTCGCTCCACATCTGCAAAACAGTTCAAGCTGCAAGCTGAGAAAGCTCAGAGTTTAATTATGTGTTTTAACAGGAAGTCCACAGACCTCTCCACACTTTAGAATATAGAAATGACACAAGGTCCCAGAGGAGTCACTAAGAAACTGAACATAAATCTCTACACAGCCAGTTCTTGAAGGATAGACCTTGGGGTTAAGATAAGAGACCATGTTAGCGGTTATTAAGTGAAAGTTTCCGATCGATAGCCAGAAAGATGTAACCGGGGAGGGTTTAATTGCAGCAGGGAAGACATCTATTCACGTTATTGCAGCAGCTGTCCAGAAAAGGTTCATTTTTGCCCCAGTGTCTCCCTCCCACCATCTCCAAACTGACTTCCTGAGAGACGGCTGGTGCGCCATCATTACACACAAAGATGTCATTTTGAGGTTTTATTCCAGTTTTCTTCTGTGATGCTTCTTTCACTCATCTCCGTACAAAAAGCACGTTACTGACGTGAATGCATTGCACATTAATTTGTTTGGTCTAAATTAATGGTTCTCAAACTGTGGTACTTGTACCACTGGAGGACTTTGAAGCACCCCCTAGTGGTATACGAGATGACTTGGGAAATTTCTGCAGAGAATCAAAACAATTGAAATCTACAGAAATTCTCTTCCGATGGAAACTTATTCACAAAGAATCAGTTTAATTAAGAAAATAGTTTATTATTTGCTTTTAATTAGGAATTTGCTTCTTTTGTTGAAAATAGCCCAGCTCATCCCTCATCCCCATCACTCTGTACTTCCATTCTACATTGACATTAGTAAGTTTTTGCACTAATACTGTAAAATTCTCAATTTTAGTACGGAACACATGTATGAATGAGATTTTTTTATGTGAGTTTTTTCTTCTTTGTTTACTCAGACTTTACTCAAAAACTTCAATCTCACTTGTTTCCCTAAATCATTATCATTGAGGAAAAACATCATTGTATGTCGGATAATATGTAGGTCAAATTTCAAATAATACAAGAAATCTTTTAGATTTTTTTGAAATTTCTTATCTGATTCTGTGCTTTTCTTTGTGACACAGACAAATTGAAGTGATGTGGAAAGAAACCTCGTCGCATGGAGTCTGCATGGCGCCTTTTCGCTTGTCCGTGCATATCCAAGATTTTCTAACTATGCAGATGTGGATGTTTCAAAAATGGAGGAGGATGTTGCCGTTTCAAGGATGGAGGAGTTGCTATCTCCTCGATCTCTCTTCTCTCTGAAGACAGAAGAAGGCACAGAGTCTAAAAGCTCTATATCACGTTTTTGTCGGCTCATGTCTGTGCGACATAAAAGCATAATTCCGCAGTAAGTATGTGAGGAAAAGTTGATCATTTTTGCAGAAAGAAAAGGAAATAAATACAACTCTGCTTTTTTATGACTCTTCTCTAAAGTATTAACCTTTAAGAATTAGATCTACATCTGCATTTGTCAACATCCACCAGGTCAATCTGCCAATAAAGAAAAACCTTAGAGACTCCAAACATCTCCCATGATCTCAGAAAATATTTCACACCAGTTATATATCAACCATCAATTACTACTCATGCAAAATTAATCGCTGACGGCTCTAGTCACATTACCAACATTTTAACATAGAACATAAGGTACATTGATGTGGCACCAATTAATAAAGTCAATATTCCACCTGCTAGGAAAATTCTAAGTATTTTTTTGCTGATAGGGTTATAGTCAAAGTGTATCATTATTACAGAATTAGAGATGCAGTATATTTGTACATTATTCAATATAGTTGTCTTCTTTTTAATATAAAGAAACTCTGTTACAGTATGTCATAATGTACATAAAAAACCATTTATTCCTAAAACCATCCTATTCGTATTCCATCCTAAACCATCACATTTACATATTCCTGGTTCTGCAGCCAGGTCATTTCTAGCTCCATGTGCTGCTTGATTATCAAAATCCAAAGGCGACTTACTGCCGGAATTTCATGCCATGAACTGATGATGATATGATTGGATGGCTGATGCCGCATCAAATCCAGTAGATGTCAGTAAATTGGAACATATGTTACTTAAACTATAATATCATGATAATTCTCCTACAAGACGGCTCATAAAACTGGAATTTATTAGCTTAAATCTAGGGTGATGATAACATAGATAATTTTTAATGGAAGGTTAACGTGAGAATCAAAAGATAAAAATGGACCCTTTGGCCTTGTATCAGCTGGATTCTACACTGTCGAGCAAAAATCTGAACAATTTTTATGCACTGTGGGGTGTTCCCCTTTCATTACATTTTATAGCTCAAAGCATAAAAATATACGGAACGTTTTCATGGCTAATAAAATCTTAGATCCTTACATGATAAGCAGAATGGAGACAGTCTAAAGGAAATCTAGCTGGAGCAAAGCTTCTGCAAAATATTCCCTCTGCTATTTGTCCCACCAGAATGAGGAGTGTGTTCAGCTGCTGGCGAGCCAAACCTGATCCCAGC
Organism: Lucifuga dentata; assembly: GCA_014773175.1. Lineage (NCBI taxonomy): Eukaryota > Metazoa > Chordata > Actinopteri > Ophidiiformes > Bythitidae > Lucifuga > Lucifuga dentata. The sequence continues at coordinate 126,910 of VXCM01000385.1, forward strand.
GGGGACCTGGAGCGCCGGCTCTGACACGAGCACAGAGCGCTTCCTCTATTCCCACAGATGCACGTTTAAAATAGGCCACATTGGAGAAAACATGACTTTTCACTATTCTAATAAATGGGAACCTGCCTGTTTATTATTAATGACATCCCAGCACACTTTTCAGATTTGGTTGGTGTTACAGCATGTGAGTAATTTATATTCATGCCAGCGTGAGAGCTGCGTGTGTATGCTTACTGTCTTTTTATTGTCAGCTCTGCGTAGTAGTTCTATGAAATTTTAATGTTTACCAGGTCAGTCCTGACCTTCTTAATCCTCCTGGTTATTAATACAGCAAAGCCAACACAGAGGAACAATTAATCAAAAACACCTCTTTTCTTCTCTTTTTCACCTTTCATACATATTAATTATGTTCGGCTGCTTCGGGCATGCATTAACACATATGCACCAGTGGAGAGAAATAAGTCAGGAAGCGCAGATCCTCTGGCCCTGCAGCGTGAGGTACTTCCTCAGGATTAGCCGTACGAGGCTGAGTGGCAGGAACTTGGAACATGACAGAGCGCTGATACACTTTCTTGTCCAGACAATTATCCGTGCCCTACTTTTAAAGCTAATTCTACACAGGCCCCCCAGGTTGTGTGTGAAGCATCCTGGTGGGGGGCAGCAGTGGAGGGTGTCAGTCACAGGAGGACCAGACTGCCCTGGAGCAAAGCTGCCGGTGCCATCTCAGAGGGAGGGGGGCCAGGATGATTGAAATAGAAGTTGAGATGTAGGACACATAAATAAAGTGATTTTTTTTTTTCCCTGGAATACACTTCCCTCTCCTCACATTTACATAATACTCTACTATGCACACCCTCACTTCTATCAGCCTCAAGGTTTATGGAGTCATGTGATGATGCATGTAGAAACCTGATTGGCTGGTAGAAAATGTAACATTTACTTTCAGAAAAAAATAATAAATCAGAATCAAATAAGAAAACCCGAGGCTCATTTCTTAAAAGAGCATCACATTTGGGCTTGGAGTCGTGCGTGCTGCTCAGGCTGTTGTACTTGCACACTGCATGACCTCCAAGGAGAGACGGAAGACAATGTGAGTGTGCTGGATGAAAGGTGCATCAGAGAGCGGCCACGTCCAGGGGTGGGGGGACGGGGAGGATGGGAAGCAGATGGCAGTGGCTCTGTCCCATCAGCACAACAGAAGGGGGACTCAAGATGGCTACAGGCCCCTCACATTAACTGCGTTCAGGGAGATGCCTTATCATCCTTATCATCCAGCCAGCATGATACATTTTTAACAACGTTCAACCCCCCAACCCCTCATCACAATACTGGAGATGCTGAATCAATCATCTGGGTACTTACAGTATTACATTAAAGTCAAGGGTAGAGCCTATCGCACAGCCTAAAAATGGGATCTAGATGAGGAAATATATTCCTCAAAATGAGACAGAATAAAATCAGGTTTAAGATGACGGGGCATGACCTGCCTGACGTGGCTCATGGTGGACTATGAATGAGCCTGCAGCATCATGAGCGGCTTGTCTGGGAGATAACCTTCACCAGCCTCCCAGCCCTCGCGTCTCCTCGCAGTGTGAGGAGCATCAACTGAATAGATGCTAATTAGGCTTTGTGAATATAAAGGCGAAACCATACTGTTGCAGCCAGAGGATGCACAAGAAAAATCCACAAAACCTTTTCCTCAAAGTTAACGTGAAATATTCAACATCTAGTGTAGTTATTTATTTTAATGTTTTTCTGAAAGTAGCGTATCAAAGGCAGAAATCTTTGTCTGCAGCACGATTGTCTCTAGAACCCGGCACTGTATGAAGTTGAAATTCAGCAGGTTTATTGCCCAGGACCCAAGAACGTGTAGTGTCACGTGTGAAGTTGTTTGGATGAGCGGTTCTCAAATAGAGCTGTACCGGTAAAAAGTAGTCCATGTGGCGGGATACACTCTGGGCGTGGCAGCATATGCTCTGCTCCTCAGCCACTGCAAACAAAGCTAGCTCGTGAGGACGTGCAGAACAAAATTATGGCAGGCTGGCGTACCACAAAGTCCGGCCCTTTCCAAACAGGTTTTCAACGGGCGCTGCACTCATATATTTAAATTTACATTCAGCCATCGGGTCATTCTCAAAATATGGTGACAAACATGTCCCTTGACTTTGAAGTGATGAAAAAGCTTATAATTTTCATGAAACCCAAATTACACACAATAGTGTAGCCTAAGATTTTCCAAAAAAAAAAAAAAAAAAANAAAAAAAAAAAAAAAAAAATTGAAATAGTTTAACGCTATGTTGTTTTGCACATTTTTGTCAAAATGTATGAAAAATTGCTAAATGGTGGAAAAATTGCTTGTCCCCCTCATCAGGTATACGTACCACTTTGGTGACATTTATAGTGATTGTTATTTTTTCTTTTCACTAATTTTATTTCCCCAGGCTAAATATATAAAGCCTATCAAAAGCACATAAATAAACAGACAAAAATAACTTTTAAAATTTGAATGAATTGAAAAGAACATTTGACCCTTAATTTCATGTCATTGGTGTTATTGATATTAAAATTTTAACTTGACAATACAAAAAGTTGTGGTACCATGCACTTCAAAGGTCAAAGTTCAGAGGAAGAAGTAGCGGTTCAAATGCACATATGTTGAGTTTCCTACCACATTCTGAAAGTTATTAATTTAGCTTTAAATTTCATTTTTGTCACATGGTTAATTTAATGTCATTGGTATTACATCGTTTTCTGTTGTAAAAAAAAAACAAAAAAAAACTTTGGGAAAACAAGGATTTAATGGTAAAACATGTTGATTTTAGTGTAATTAATAATGTGTGTGTTCAATCTGCTATTGACGCCATCTTGGAAAATCCATCTTTTATCGGTTGGTGTTAAAGCCTTTACTTCTGATATTAAATAAATGACAATAAAATAAAGATCAAAAGTTAAGGTGTCCCTTATGATTATTTATAATGTCAAGATGTTAATAAACATTTACCATCAAATTTCCATCAGGAAAAAAAAATCAAAATCTGAACATTCTGCAAGGTATAAAGTCACCATATTTTTAGAACGACCCCACAGCAAATCAGCAGTTAAATGTAAATGCTTTTGTTCGATGACTTCTTCTCATATAGCACAGTTCATCATGCAGGGCGATGACGAAGCAGCAAAAAGCAAAGAATCATGCATCTTTGGGAGTACAAATTAATAAAAAAAACACTATGTCAAGGAGCCAGAAAAATGGTTTCCCCTAATGGATTCTCCACAGAAAACAGCTTTTACACAATCAATCTTTTCTTTGAAAGCCCAATTATTTAAGTAATTGTTCCTTACAACTGCCACAGGAATTTGTCCTCTGGACGTTGTAAAAGTAAGCATCTTTTGTCACTCGTAAAATAGCTCACACCATTTTTATTGTGCACATTTAATTTCTTTGCCACAGTTCTACTTAACAGCCTTTCTGTGCATTTATAAATCTATCCGTTCTCTATTTGTCCAAGAAATGACACACACACACACACGCACAGAGAGAGAGAGAGAGATTGTGGGGTTATGGAATAATAAAAATGGATATCCATCACACAGAGTGCAGTGTCAATCATAAGTGGAGCTTTGTTTACAGTGTGCTGTAAACACCTGTTGACTGACATACTGTCATTTCTGCAGCGTTTGGTAATGACTGTACAGCATGATATCTCACTCACCGTGGCACTGACAAGCTTTGATTTAATTGTGCCATCATTCATTCAGTGCATAGCAGTTATTAAATGGCCATTCATGAAACAATGCAACCACACAAATAAATACGTTACTCAGTCTTAGCCTTTTTACGGTTTTACGGTTTCTTTAAGAATTGGTAACAAACATAAGTCCAGGTTTTCGATTGACTTCACAGTTTTCTTTACCGAAAATCTTAACCTTACATCAGAAATGTAATGAAGCTGCCAAAAAAAAAAGAAAAAAAATTACTACAATTACAATTACAATCAGTAATTGTAACCACAATAAGTAATTACAATTACTATCAAGCAACCAGATTCCCTCATTCACAAATGCCTGTTACCAGCATCTTTTAGTGTTTGCCGTAGATTTACATGTTGGGAAAGCTATTCATAAAACACACCATCACATAAAAATATAGAATAAGGTGATATTTAAAGGACCATACTGGCAATCATACATGTTTGAGCCTAATATATTCAATTTTCAGACATGTTATGTTACTGACAATCATTTTCCAAAGGATAAAACCGTATTTCAGCTTTCCTGATATTTTGCAAAATCTCTTAATCTTTCAAAATCAAATATTCAAGCGATATACCCACCTTAAAAATTGATGTTTCACCTGCTAATAGTTATGCAGTCTTATGAAGTCACGGTCGTTGAAATTTTTCGATAAATGCAGGGTCTTCTTTTGAGACTATATACCCCAGTGGAGACATACATTCACTCTATTGTGCTTAAATACTTAAATTACGTAACTTCTAAAAAAACAAAGACCCTGAATATATGTCTTATTCGCGATGATGACCTATCCTTATTACTGTATGTTTCAAGTATCAACAAGTTGATTTTAATAGCGTACCAGAATGAACTGAAACCAGTGGCGGTCTGNTCAAGTATCAACAAGTTGATTTTAATAGCGTACCAGAATGAACTGAAACCAGTGGCGGTCTGGAAGCTAGGAAAAAAATTTTTTAATTCACTGTTCCAGTAGTATGCTTTGGGAAATGACTGTCAGTAATGTTACATGTATGAAAATTTAATATATTAGGCTCATACATGCACAATCGCCAGTATGGTCCTTTAAGCCCACTCAGCTGAACAGTCAGTATATTTAAATGCTGAGTTTTGATCTGATCTCACACACACATTCTCGTGGCGTTGTGCCTCTTCCTCGAGCCTCATTTGCTGCGTTCTGTGTGTGTCTCTCACATGCAACACACAGCACACACACCTCTTGTGCACCGGATTCCCGGTGAGTAAATCTCTCATCTCTCTTATATTAGTGTCAATCTCTTAAAATATGGAGCTGTAAAGCAGAAAATTTAGGTTTCCTTATTTTTTTTTTTCTGTCTGCATATATAGTTGTGGTATATGGTTGTGCCAAGATTGGCACAACCATTTTTTATATATATGCAATTTAATCTAGCAACAGACAGATAATATATAGTGCATAAGTGAATGTGTGTGTGTGTGACCTTCACCGGCCTTCCTTGACCAACTTATTACACTTTATTTAAAACTAACAAACAATTTCTATCAAGGAGGGCTAAACACCTGAACAACAACACAAAGACAAAAACACAGACGAGTAGTGACAGTAATAACCAGTAATAACCAGTGTAGTGGTTTAATCTGTGAAACACTAAAGAGACAACCTACAACACAACAGACCAGGACAAAAAACAACACATAAACAAGCAGTGACTGCAATAAACAGTCTACGTATTTAGATTGTGAAATTCTTTGTACCCAATCCAGATCCAAAAAGTCCTGATCCCCCTGAGAACACCCAGCACTAAGTGGTGGTGACGGCCTCAAACACTGCTCCAGCAACCTCAGAGACCCAGATCACAGCTTAAGATCGGATCACAATAGTAGCTGGTGTGTCGGGCCAGGACCTAAACACAGAACCTTACCAAAGCACGGGGACCTCTCCAAGCCCGACGAAGCCACGCGGCTGGGCGGCACACCCCAGACGGAAAAACACCCAGGACGCAGAGCTCCAGGGGGACAGAGGAGAACCAGGACAACGGACGAGCCCAGGAGCCAGGAAGGGCACCCACATGCACCACCAGAACAGAAAGGCAGACTACCGGAAGAGCAGGCCAGGCAACACCCCGAGGCACACCCCCAGACCGCCCCCCCACAGAAGCGCAAGAGGCACCCCTAGGCCCAGGAGAAGGGGCGCAGGGTGCCAGCAGTGACCCACTGGGAGGGCCCCAGCCCCGCACCACACAGGCCACAACACCACAGGAGTAGAATGCCAG
>VXCM01000385.1:135145-309711 GCA_014773175.1 Lucifuga dentata
AAAAAAAAAAAAAAAGCTCTACTATTTTAATTTTGCTTTGCTTGTTAGTGTCCAGGTTACTGACAGGCTGCAAAATAGTGTAACAATTAGGCCTGGCAGCAGTGCCAGATGTTTGTGTGAGAGGAGAGAGGGAGATGTCAAAACACCTGTCTGATCAGCTCGCAGCACATGCTGCTGCAAGCCGCAACACATAAAAACCACTTCACCGATACTCTGCGTTCCTCCGTAAGGCCCACACAGCTCACACATACATCATGCACACAGGAACAGATAATGCTCTCTAAACAGACCGCATTATTATTATTATTATCTGAACCGGAGCTGTAACTTTTTCTTTTATTCTGCAAAAACCTTTTTACAGTGTTAATACTGAAAACCCTTAAAGTCAAAATATTATCCCAAAACCTCCTAATGAATAGTAAAATTATTTTTATGAGAACAGCAGTTCTCTAACTTTTTGAACCAAGTGCCACCTCTGAGAAAACCAAAACACAAGTAGATAAGTAGATGAGTACATAAGTACGACCTCACCAACAAAATCCAACAAAAATCACAGGAAAAATGCTCCTTTATTTTACTAATTGGCAATAATAATTAAACTTTATCTTGATGAAAACCATTTATTAAAATATTCTACCACAATAACAGAATTGTCTTGGATTTCAATTGTTTTGATTCTTTACAGAGAGTCATCTGGCAAACCACCAGGGGGCACTTCATGTACCAAAAGTGGTGCGTATACCACAGTTTGAGAACCACTATTCTTAAAGTAATTGATAAAATTTCCAAAGTTTGCTGAAGAAATGCTTACTGTTGTGGTAAATTTGACATGTGAAGATAACCACACCCACTTTTGGTATATACACCGCCCACTTCCTGTTCTCAGCTTTACAAAGAACAAATAGATATTATTTTGAAGTTAACAGATACAGACTAAAAGACAATACTCATTTTCTTCATAATAATTAATTAGATACAGATGTTTATTCACTTTATTTATCAGTGTTTGTGCTACATCCTTGACAATAGACACGATTAATTTACACATTCTAATATTTTACATTTTATACCAGTCTTCAAAATTAAGGTGAATGTTTCAAGGCTGAGATAGGAATTTAAATTTCTAATAAATGAAGTATGAATGTTGTCTGATATTTTGTGGTATTTGTACATTAACACTGATTTCATCAGCTGATTAATAACATTGACTAAAAATGTAAACAAACCTTAAAACAAATTATCTGACTGTGCTATTTAAAAAAAAATAGCACTCTAAGAAAATTTATTGAACATTTCCTGCATTAACTCAATATTACATCAGGATTTTATTAGTATCACTGGCCAATAAATTCTTCTAGTAGCTTATAGGCCAGTATACTGTAGTGTTATTCATCCTCTCAACTGTTCAGGTCAGTTACTATGGCAACCTGCACAAACTGGGGATGAGATAAGGGTCGGAGCTGTGGCCTTGAGGGAGTCGTTAAGCATCTGTCTCCTGACTCCCCCCTTCAGTCTGTGTGGAGGAGGCTGCCAGGGAGCAGCAACAAAGGTGGCTCACCCCTGCTCCCCCTCCAAGGGATGACCATCATCATCATCATCATCATCACACCGAGCTAAAAGTGCCACCCATCAACGCTCAGTCTGACCGGGATGGAGGAGATGATGATGTTCAGGTGCGAATCAGAGATTCCAAATCAGAATTTTTCTGTGCTCATATTTTAGGAATATAAAGTGATATTTATATGACAAAATAACATGTTTAATTCACTGATACACCTTTGCTTAAACAATCCTACTTAAATCAATAGCCTTTTCTCCTGAGCTCTCATTTAAAGGGACAATCTGTGATCAAAATGTAAACAAAAGGGTTAAACCCACCGGTCAAAAAGGATTGTAACCAGCTATCACGACCAACCTGCTTTCATATTAACTTACATATATAGAATAACACTTGCAACTGTGTTTTTGTTATTTATGTTGTATGTTTATGGATTCAGCTCAAATTTACATGGTCACAAAATTAAGGATTGGACTCTGCCCTTTAAAGGTTATTTATGTAAAGTAAAAATAAAGCAGTTATCTCTTTTCTTTTTTGGTAAAAACCAATCTTGTCACACAAAGGAAAGAAACATTAATATTTTGGGGTATATTTTCATTTTTCTTGGCTATTAAAAAAGTTGTTTTTTGTGAAATTTGTTCCTTCTTCGGCCTGTGATTCTGTCATGTAACTAATAACACTAAAAGCAATTGTACGTGTTTCATATTCACAAGTGAATGATTTTTTTTTTTTTTTTTTAANTTTTTTTTTTTTTTTTTTAATGTGAAAATTTACAGCTTTTTCCCCACCTATGAAATTGGAATTTGTCACAGGTCAGTTTTTCATGAAGGCTGAATTTTTGAAGGGAAAAAAAAACACACTAAATAACAGCTTTTTAGGGATAAAAAGAAAAAAGAAATACCCTAACTTAAAAAAAAAATAGTTCTGGAACTAGAAAAGTTTCACACAGTAAAGTATTTCTTTATCTGAGTCAAATGAGGATATTTAATGTGCTACATAAGTGTGAGTTTTTGTAATTAATTTTCAAAGTGAGAGCAGGTGAGTGACATCACTATGATACATCAGGCAGGCTATGTTGGTAGTTAACTGCTCGTGAACTCACATGGAGTTACGCGTGCTAAAAAAAAAAAAAAAGAAATACTGCTTTAAATTATTCTGACTCCATCGCTGTACAAGTGTGAAGACAAGAGAGATGTCAGAGGCTAAGTTCATCAGTGGATTGTGATGAGGTTGGAGCTGCTGCTGCAGAGAGTGAGCACGCCTCACTGAGTTTCAATGCAGCTGTGCTTTTCAACATGTTCCAATCAAGATGTTACCGGCTCCTTTAGAAAAGTGAGTTTCGCAACAGGATACAGAACCCCTACTTTGTGCTAAAAAGTTCTAATAAAATGTACATCACATTTCACCATTATTTATTCAAAGATGACTTTTTTTTTTTTTTTTTTTTTTTTTAAAACATAGTTCCATGTTCTTATTTTCATTTAGGGGTCTATTCTGAAACATTTGCAATGCTTTAATGTGCAAAAAACACATCCCTTGCTGAAGCACTGCTGTGCATACTGAGTGAAAACAGGCCATTATAAGTACTGTCTGTAGCCCCCATTCCCTTATAAAAAAAAAAAAAGCCTACTTGGTTCTGATTGGCCAGTACCTAAGACCTGGGCTGGCAACACACACAGACTTTGAAACACGGATACTGGCCAAACAGTCACTCATGAGCTTTGTACGTTAAAGATGTTCTAAATGTGTGTGTAGGTGGGCAGTCACACATTACATGTTGATGTAAACATGTTAGAGAAGTAAAGGACCAATCATAAATGAAGCTTTCAGGGAAGCTCAGGACCTGTAGGTTTGTCTTACTGGACACATTTCTATAGGTTGTGTAACTTTGACAATGTTCAACACACAATCCCTGTTTTATATATATTGACTAAATAAGAGAAAATAACAAAAACATAACATGTCCCCTTTAAAAAGTTGACTTACGCTTTTTATCTTACTGTGCACTTTAGCATATTTCAGTGGAAAACCAGTGACCCACACAAAACATTTTCTCTGTCATGCTTCAGATTACTGCAGCCAGTGTGACAATTCCATTATGGAAGTATAAAAAATTCAGTTTTATTTGTAAATCTATATTAAAGACTTAAGACATGAATATACTTCTGCTCACAACCTCTTTCTCACTCGTCAGCATCTGTCTATGGAACGAATCCATCTTCCCTCTCTCTCTACTGAACGAATTAATCATTCTCTAAACACACAAACAGCAAGAGTCAGCTAACAAGAGGCCCCTGCTGGTTGACCACAGCATGTCAGTGTCAATAACAGCAACATTTACTGGACTCAACATCAGAGCGCGATCGTTTGGAGGGATGGTATTCCTTAAGATATCACCACGCAGGCTCTTCCAGTGATCCCTCTCGTGTTAAAGTGTCATGTTCTAGCCTCACTGTGAGTTTCCGTTTAAACTCCAAACACAGAGTATCAAGGCTACATTTCACCTGCAGCCTCACCTAGCAGACCGGACCTGAAGCAGCCAGCCTTGCTTTAGAAACAGATGATAAATAAATCAAAGCACACTAAGCACTGCTTCCACATGGCAATCGCCTCCTTCATAGCGTCTGCACCTCATCAATCACGCCATTGTCTGCTTGAAAGGCGAGCCTTGTAAATGTCATATCCACTCAAACCCAAGGAGAGGTGGATCAGAATGTGGCTCAGTTTTTTTCTCTCTTTTTTTTAATTGGATACAGTAATTAAACTAAAAAACCCTGCTAGGCTGCCTTTTGACAGGACAGATGAAGACCCCTTTTAATAGGGCTATGAAACATATTTGTTAAAAGGATGAGGCAATATGTACCATATGATTGGGTGCCCTTGTGTGTCATACATTTTATTTATGATTAAAATGGCAGAAAAGTGTCTTTATGAGAAAGAGAAATTGTTAAAAGGGCTCAATATACAAGAATAATTAATACAATTTACCATCCAAATTATAAAAATTCTTGAAATCAATCAAAAAAGAAACCCCTAATATATTAAATACACCAATTGGATGCATATATCAAAGCATATGTTCAGCAGCATTTGTGAAACATTCATCTTGGGACCGAGCGATTAAGAGAGGTAGAGCTTGTTCTTGATTAAAGTAACAACCGAGAGAGGCCAAGCTGTAATATTGATTACATGCACAAACGGAATACGGGTCACTTTGCTACCCACACATGCTTTCTATTTAATTTCATTAGCAGCATTCTTTCCTGATGTACTAATGTTACACAAACACCAGAGGAATACATGCACACATAATACATGCCTGCATACAAAAAAAAAGCACTCACTGTCACATGTATGGGGTCATAAAATCAGTAACACACACAGAGACACACACACATACAGTAGACCTACACACACACTCACATTCAATATCCTGGTGCTTTAGAGTTGATTTTGATGGTTGCTGGTGAGAACCTGGCTGAGGTCCCTCCTGAGAGGCACAGCAAGGCCTCTGTGGAAAGATCGATAGGACAGGGGTGCGCGAATAAATCAGCATGCTCTAGTGACGTCTGTCATAAAGCTCCTGCCACAGTTGCAGCTCTTAGGTTTATGGCTGCGTTGAGTGTTATTGCAATCTTTTGATAGCTTTGGTTAATTTATCTGATTACAAGAGCACCTAAAGAACAAGCTGCAGTGAACCTTTCATTTCACAAGTGTTGCATCAAAGCAATTCTAGCATGTACTTAACCCGTCAATGTGGCGTGGTCCTGGTTAGCAATGAGATGCACCATTCTCTTTCTCTGCATGGAAACCATGTTTATCAACCCCACACAGTCTATAATGGTTTTTAATTTTTTTTAAAATTTGCTTTAAGTTAGGGAACAAAATCTGTTAATTTTATATTTAGCGTATTTTCAAACCTATAGTCAGCTTGCTCTGGAATTTGTCGTCAAATCTAATCGGTGAGCGAGTTACTACATGTCTTTAATTTACCACTTGGTTTCATTTGGATTCGCACAGAAAATTTTCAAGCAAACAAAAATACATCAACAGAAGTCATAAGAGATTGCTAATTCTAAAATATGTGGGGACAGGGATGAGAAAATCAAAACCAGAAGTTTACTGTGCTAGGCTAGCTATGTAACAATGACAGAATTAGCATACGTTCTTTGCCATTGTCATAATTTGGGCCCTGTACAGTACCAGGCAAAACTATGCAAGCACAATTCAGAATTTTACAACATCTGATAAAACGTGTTGCTTCACATTATGTGAAGATCTGCTGCCTTCAGGTGGCACATAATGCCAACCTTCAACATGTTAATCTCATGGTAAATTTCACATTATGACCTTTTAACAGCATCCATTTGATTGCAATAAGTAATCAAAGGTGTAATCAACATTAACCTCTGTTTCTAATCAACCAATCAAATATCGTCTTGCACTTGGTTCAGAACTAGTTGGGACTGAACCAATTGCGCTTCCTTCAGACTTTCCCAAACAAACTATACTAAAGTGAGTAAATCACTCGGTGTGAAAACACCTTTAAAAATAACTGTTCCTGTTGAGATATGGGTGAAATAAACAACTCTAAAAGGTAAACCAAATGTGATAATTGAACATGGAGACCTAAAAGTGTCACTTATAAGCTCCTCATTCTGCTCTTATGTTCACGATTAAAGCACTTAACCAGTTCAATGTTTCAAGTGGCCTATCCACAAATCTTGCAAATTAATGGGAATATGAGGCAATAAAATAAGTAATTTAACAGATACAAGTCTACATGAAGGTGTGTGTGTACATTATGGGATGATAATTGTATTTGAATACTTTTGTAAGGGGTCTTTGTCCACACTGGTGATTAGCTTTCCATTTGTTTGACACTTTAAAAACTTCATCTCTAATACTAAGAATATTTTTCTCAGCACAGATCTGATGTATTATTTCCCTTAAAAGTTTGCAACCTTCAGCTTGGCAAATACATTTACCAGCTGTGTTTATGACCCACAACAATCATAATCATATCAAAAATCTTAAGCTGTTATTTGACAAGAATTTGAAAGGATTTCATTAATAATGTGAGAGCTCGTAGGTGTTTCTACTTGTTGTCAAGACCTAAAGGTCACATTCAGTGAAAGGTCTGACATGTTTTTCTGTTTATTTCTGCAGGTTATGAGTTATGAGGAATGAATAAAAATACAAGAAAGAACTGTTACTGAAAACTGACTTCACATGCTTAAGAGATTTTTGCTAACTACAAAATCGGTGGTAAATTTTGGAAGCCCCAAATCCACCAATTTGTTTTTATTTTAATTAACTATTAACTGTTTTAAATTCTTTTTTTATGACAGTTTTTACAGTCTCCAGCAAAAAAAAAAAAAAAAAAAAACTCCTTGGGGCATGAAAGCAAAACTCTATGCTATTGTGCCCCCACAAAAAAACAGAAAAAACATCATAAATTACAGTCTACAGGTGAGTCCATCTTGTTTTTTTGTGTTAAAGGAACCTTAAAATGTTGTGTAGCTGTATTTTTTTAACCAGTTATATTTCCAACAGAGAGTGCACATTTTCTACTTTATCATTTCATGTTATTTGTGGCCCAAGATCAGCAATGAAACCCACCCAGACAATACGCAGACCCTATCCAAAAGGGGCATTTGCCAAAAGTGAATGAACACGTCAGCTACCTCATGGTTTTAAATGAAACTGCATAAAGGCTTGCCCTGCCATTCTATCTACTGGCAGCCGGCGTGAATTGTGCTGGAAAATCTATTTTGGAGTGCTAGGCCTTTCAATTCGAAGGGAAAAGACTGACTGCTGTAGCGACATCAATCAAACCGGGACGCTGTGGTGGCTTGCTACACAACTGGAAGGTCCAGAGTTCACGGGTTAAAACAGGCAATATAAGAAAAGGTGTAGAGAAAAGGCTGAGCTGGGGGCAGACTGTTGTTGGTCTCTGCTATCTCCTCAGTGCAAGTGTTGGAGAGGTACCCCCCTCCTGTATTAGCTGGACTTCATTAATCTTCATGCCATCTTCTTTAACTAGTCATGTAGAACGGCTCAATAGAAAGCCGTATAATGGGGAAGGCCCAGTGCCAATTACTAGGTTAACATAGTGTTCAGCCCCAGTGCAACAAAGGAATGAGATGGAGGAGGAGAGCGAGCTTTCAGGCAGAGATGCACGGGATTTAAATAGACAAAAGGCATAAAAACAGAAGTTCATGTAAGCTTTTTCAGCTGTAACAAAAGATTCATGATTGACATGATTCAATTATATATTTCTTTAGCTACTTTCCAAGAAATCATACACAGAAGGATGTTTTGACATTCAGTTCCGACATTGTTAAACCTTTAATCATTGTAATCCACCTGACATTTAAAAAGAAGAGCCTGCTAACTTAATCTCACTTGTGCAAGCTAATGTGTTTGGATTGGATTTACCACAGAATGTATTGGTTAGTAATGCTCCAAAAGTAAAATATGATTTACTTTATATCACGACACATTAATTCTGATAATCTTGTACTAATGGTTGGTGATATAGCCTTAACCCTTAAAGGCATAAGTCGGGTCTGTAGCGACCTGGGACTGCATTACACACCTCTAATTCATTCATTTTTTTCAATTAAGCCCTCAACCCCTGGTCAAATTCTTTGATTTTAACAGTTTTACGGTTTCAAGTTGTCAAAATTGATGAAAATAGTTGTTTTCCAATGTTTTTTGCTAAAAAGTATATAGGGTCACCATGGACCCGAATTATGTAACAGTGTCACTTTTTTTTTTTTTTTCCCTGGTATATAGGCAGAAGCTAATAGTTGTGTTTTCAACTTTGGTCCTTAGGAGGTGCTGTAGTATCACTAATATGATGAACAAATGCTGAAACTAGGAGAAGGAAGGTTGTTTACGCTGTAAACTATGTTGCTAGCTTGCTGCTACAGAAAGACGCTGCAGCGCAGAGCAACACTCGCTGTGATGCACCAGCTTTGATGACGGGATCTATATGTCATTGTAAAAATATAATATAAAAAAAATTTTTTTTTTTTTTTTTTTTNTTTTTTTTTTTTTTTTTTGTAGGTTTGTTATTGTTCATAAAATGTTCTGAAAAGTTTGCAAGCAAAAATATTTCAATTTGTAGCTCAATTTGTATTGCACAAGTCGTCTCTAACGACTCGACATGTATGAATGGATGGAAAACGACTCATGCATTTAAGGGTTAATATTCTCATAATATCTCAAGGTATTTTCATGATAACAACATTTGAAGCAATGCAAACAAGAACACTGAATAATGTTGTACTGGTGCTTGTGTAGTGGATAATGCTTTTTTTTTTAAATATAAAAATAGTTGCACTTAAATATATCTATATGCCTTGTTAAACTTCAGTCTAAATAAATTAGTATTTGGTGATGCACTACTTCCTATTTAGAAATGTGAGTTTATTTTGAAATCATTTTATTGTGGAGAATTTCCTGTGCTGAGCAGGAAAGGGAAACACCTGTCCTGCCTTTAGGTCATTACACTAATTGAGACCAGGTGTGGCGGTCCTCTTTTCCCTTCCCTTATTCAGGTAAGAAAGCTATAACTTAAATAATATGTTAATACGATATTAGGTTAACTTATTTTTTATGCGCTTATTTTGTTAAGTTTAAGATGCATGTTGTGAAAGCAGGAGTACTTTAACACGTTAGTATGTGCATGTGTGTTAGCGTGATCATGTGTACAGAGGCTAGAGGTGTGTATTCTATAATATATACATGTGATATGACACATTATAATTTCACATGATTTCCACTTGAGGCAGCATATTTATTGAATGCATTATATACTGTAGTTTCATGCTTAAGCTAACACTCCAGCTAAGCTTGACTGAATTAGCCTCACTTGCCTGCTTGTTTTGGCTTGTAAATCAGCTGCTTTGCTCGACTTCCGACTTTCTTGGTTGTCACCCACGTGTTTTTTCTGCTTCTGGTAGAGAAACAAATCTTTTGTGTTTCCATCTTTGGTTGTTAGCCAGTTAGCCTCGTAATGGAACTATTCCCAGAAAACAGAGGCAGCTCCCTTTTTAGGAACCAGTTTGTCAGGTGTTGCCCACGCTATTTCCAGAGGTTTGGTTTGTTTCTTCTTGTTGTGTATAAAGTTAAAATTCAATCAATACCACACCACAATATAGTTAACATCATATGACAAATTTTAATCATATAAAAACATTGTTCCTGTGAACAATATGATATGACACTGTAAAGTTAACTGATATGCTAGTTGCTATATACTGATTGGAACTTCACTGACAAAATGAAAAACATGCTGTTACAGTATTTATAGCAGATGAATAGCATAAAATATCATTAAAAATCCCAAATATCTTTTCAAAATCTTCCCTTTTAATGTCAGAAAAGTCCTCAGTTCTGAGTAAACATCAAGTGTTCACCTATCATTTGTGTCATCTTCAGCCTTCATGTACTTTGTTTTTACTCTTTATTTGACTAGAGGGGAAGTTTCCTGTGTAAACCACTTGTCATGACTGCTGTCACAACAAGTACCAGAGTTAAACTGTAGTTATTTAATTCCATGTGATTAAAATAGGACTGGGTCAGTTTGGGAATGGCCTGCAGGCTATGGTTTTATTTAGAGGACTGAGATTAAACTCGAGTAAAATGGAAATGTCACACTGTCGTGCAAGATGCTGCGGGAGTTGTGAGAAGGATAATATTATCGTGATGTGAAGTGATAATTCCGCCCTGTCCAGCCTCATTATCCGGCAGCCTAGTGTATTTCTGGCTCGCAGCTCTGTGTGTGTATGTGTGTGTGTGTTTGTAGATGCCCTTTCCTTTCTGCACACACTGACTAAAAATCCACATAACAGGAAACATGGAGGAAAACCACTTGGCACCTTTGCATGTCTAGTTGTCAAGTCGCCCAAATTGGGGCGCAGGAACACTCATATAGCGTGTTTGTTAAGTGTGTGTGAAGGGTGAGGGTGTGTCCCTGACGTTCTGCATTAACGTAGGCCCTGGCTTTTTTTGGGACTGTCCGTGGGTGTGTTGCTGTTGCATTTGTGATTATGGTGCTTGCATATATACATACTGAAGTGCGTTGGGTATCAAAAGCAGTTCCACCCACTACCTCCACCTCCTCAGACAGCCACAATAACAACGATAGCAGACAAAGCAGAAGTATCCATCTGAATTACATGCAGAGCAGCAATACAACAGCAAAATAACAACACAGCCAAACACGGTAACGTCCTATCCAAATTCAACACAAAGAAATTGAACAAGAGGATGATCTGGAGAGGCGCCACATTCATGCAGACCCCAGCAATCCCCGATAAGGTATATTTTTGTCTGGCAAGATAAGGAAGAGAAAGCAAACATATTACAGGGCTCAAAATTCTATATCTATAGCTCCTTTTCGTGAGTCCAATAATTCATTCATTCATGGCCTCTGTTTCCTCTGCCTCTCGGAACATCTGCCTCATACATACATCACCGCACTGATAAAGATCACAGACAGAATTGGTAATACACTGTGAATGGAAGACTGCAGCGCTGATTAAATAACTTCGGTGGCACACTGAAATTGAAGCGGCTATGGGATGAAAGGGGACTTATCAGGGCTTTATTAAAGGCAGCCGGGGATGATTTTTGGTTTAGGGTGATGTATGCAATTTAAGACACAATGTCCTGCAACACTGGCAAGGGATTTAAAAAGGAAAATAGTGCTGACCTTTTGAACTCTGTTGATGTATTTTCTCACTACACACAGACAAAGGAAGGCAGGGGTAGTATTATCCTCTATATGGTAGGAATCAAAATGAGTATTAAGATATACAGTGGCAAGAAAAAGTTAGTGAACCCTTTAGAGTTTCTTGGATTGCTACATTAAAGGACCATACCGGCGATCGTGCATGTTTGAGCCCAACACATACAACCCGCTTGCATGTTACGTTATTGACAACTGATTTTCAAAATGTAAAACCATATTTTAGTTTTCCTATCATTTCTTCAAATCCTCTAATCTTTCAAAATCAAATGTTCAGGTGATACACACACCTTAAAATTCAGTGATTCATCTTCTAACATTATGCATGTTTGCAGAAGTCAGGGTTGTTTTAATTTCTCAGTAAAAGCAGTCTTCTCCTGGCATTAGTTTCCCTGGCGGATATGTACATTGTCTTTGCTGCAGCTCCGTGTTGAATTGGTTAAGTAAAGTTACTCTGACAAAAAAAATAAAAGCCCTAATAAACATGTTTACTGTGATGGATCTCAAGTGTATTTCAGGTCTCTACAAGTTGATTTTAATAGTGTACTGGAATGAACTGAAACCAATGGCAGTCTGGAAGGTAGGNTCTCTACAAGTTGATTTTAATAGTGTACTGGAATGAACTGAAACCAATGGCAGTCTGGAAGGTAGGAAAATAATAATGAAATTTACTGCTAAACTAGCATATTTCAGGAAACGGTTATCAGTAAAGTAACGTGTATGCAGATTTTATACTGTATATTGGGCTCAAACATGCACGATTGCCGGTATGGTCCTGTAATTACTCATCAAATGTCATCTGATCTTTAAAATCATAATAATAGACAAACACATTGTACATGAACTAATGACACACAAACAATTGTTCCTCAGTGCTTTTATTGAGCATATTTTATCATTCACAGTCCAGGTTGGTTAAAGTATGTAAGCTTTATATTTGATAACTGGTGTATAATCTCCTTTAGCAGCAATAACAAAGTGTTTCCTGTAGCTGGTGATCAGACTTTTACAACAGCAAGGAGGAATTCCTCCATACAAAACTGCTTCAGCGTATCAGTATTACTATAAGATTTCTGGCACGAACAGCCCACTCAAGGTCATGCCACAACATTTCTACTACAAATTTACGAATTTAAAAAATCTACAAATGTACTTATTTTAAGCATTATGCATGTCTGCCAAAAGCTTCAACCATTGTTTCATCTTTCTTTCCTACATTCTAACACATGAAGAGAGAATCCAGCAAGTTCTAAAAACTTTTGCAGATCTTCTGTTCTTCTCCTTAGGTTCTTTTTCACCGTCATCATTGCTTGTGTTCTTGGTGGATCTTTGCAGCGTTAAAACTCTTAGACTCTTGTCTCTGTTTTTGGCTACTGCCATGCAGACACTATTATTTAAGTAATGTTGTATTTTTGCATGCATTTTTGTGTACTTTGCATACAATGCATATTTGAATCATCCATTCTGAATGGCCAAAGCCTGCGAGATTTCTATACTTTCAATGCTCAGGTCAATTAACATGTCACAATTTACATTCAAAACAATATGGCCACAAAATGTTACATTCAGGTAGCTGCAGTATGAATTTTGGGAAATTTGACTCTCACAAGATGATTTCTTGAAGTCACAATCAAATGCAAGAGAGCAACCAAAATTTCTGATGTCACATATCCATCCTATCAGCCAACAGCTAAATCATAGATTATTTGGACAAGTAATTTAGTTCTTCAGCCCTCAACCTGCATCACACATAATAACTATCAGAGTAAAATTCATTCTGGCTCAGAATTACTCAGTGATGGCCAAATTTACATTTAATATCAGGAACGCTGCCAGACTTAATGCAGTGAATCAAATACCCAACTAATCAAGGTTCTGCGTTATATTAATAAATTTGTCTTTTCATTTAGAATTTAAAATTAAAACAGGTTGATAATAAACACTGCAGATACATTCAAAATGAACTTATCTCAAAAATTAGTCTTAGTAACTACTTTGCAAATGTGTTCAGATACATACATTAATAAAAAACAATCTGGGCAGCATTAGGTGACATATTTTAGTCATATATAAATGTAATTTATATAAACAATTGCATTTGAGTATGAAAATAAAGTAGATGGTCTTTGTAATTGTAATATAAAATCCCTTTCCTGTACAGCTCTTGAAAAATTACTGGGAAAGTTGTAATTTTATTTAAAATGTTTCTGCAGGGAGCTTGAGGCGTAAAAATTTCACAGTATTTACATATGACACAGAGCCTCAGTGGGATTTACCCAGTGCAGTTAATCCACTCTGATGGTCTAACAGGGATTGTCTGCATGGTATCTCCACAGACAAATCATAGTGTGAGACTGCGTCAAATGAACAGATGGCAGTGACACGAATTAAAAGCACAGAACAATAGTAGAATATAAACCAGAAATGACACCCAAAGTGGCTGTTGATTTATGGCTGTGGTGAGTTTGGTACTGGGCTTCCATGTATATTAGTGCTACAAATCTGGGTCCATTTAGCAGGGAGATGCTCATACATACATCACCGACTCCTGCTCCAAGCCAAGGTCAGTCCTTATTGCATCAATCTTTTCAACAGAGGCTACTCCACGCAGCAGCAGTTTTGTAACTGTCGCAGCTGTAATGGAATCTTTTTTCTTGCGCTTCATCTTTCTCTTATCACATGAAATATATATTCAACTTCTCTTCTTTCCCTCATTCTCCTGATTCTTTTTATTTTATCTGTAAAACATTCCCAGGACCTCATTCCTTTTCTGCGGGACACTCCAAGTAGCAGAAATTTTAACTCTTTCAGCTCTTGATCCACTGGGTCACTTCCCCTTGAGGTATAAAGCTTATGGTATCCACAGAGTAAAATAAATACAATTTTAAAATACATTACAGGCGAGAATAGCCTCATCCCATTTATAGGATGACCTGAATCCTTGGCATGGCATTTTTAAAAATCCTTTCAATTCTTTGTGCTGCATATATTATTCAGAAACTCTTTTCTCAAATGTTGACAGACAAAAGATCTTAATGTCTCTGCACTGCTGAAAGTAGAAATAGGATCTTTGTAAAACATGGTATATTATTTTATTTAAGAGCTTAAATGTCATCAAAAACTGTTTATCCTAATGGATTTGGTCAAAATACTCATAAAGTGAAGAGTTGCTGAATTGTGAAGTGCCAGTTTAAGACATTCATGCTGAGTCAGTTTCTGTTGTCCCGATTGCTCATGCTCGAGCCTCACGTAGTACTTTAATAAATGAAGAAATAATAAAATCAATCATGTTAAATAGCACCGGACCATTTACAGCGAAGGAAAAAAAAAAAAAAANGAAAAAAAAAAAAAAGAGTCGACTTTTAATTGATGAACTTGACCTGCCTTTCCCTGATAACAAATTTCATTTGTTCTATAAAAATTATGCTCAAGTGACATTATTTGACGGGATCTTTATCACCTGCAGAGTAAATAAGAGTAATTTATACTGTTTAATTTTGAGCATGGATTATAAATCACAGCGCTATCATATATTACGGAGGTTGCATTGATGAGGAAGTGAGAAGAGGGCCAGCTGATTGGGTTGTTAAGGCAGCACGATGAAGCAACACCAGCACCAGAGACTCATTCTCTCAGCATGGTTCTTTACAGCCAGGCAGATTGATGCAGATGATAAATGATGATAAACATGCAGCACAGCCAAGTGGTGAACGATAGACTTTTAAATAAATTATAAAGTATGCATCATTAAAAATCAGGTAACAGCTTGATGCAGAAACAGATTACAGGTATGTGTATTGTCTTCCTTTGGAAATAATGTAGCTCAAGTTAATAGTCATTACTGTTGTGTATTCATGCTACTTTGCTTTTGTAGTAATAACATGATCAAATGATTACATTAACATGCAATGTTTAATTAAAACAAACAAACAAAAAAAAAAGATCTCAAGATATATTGGAGTGGAATTCATAAAACACAGTGCCAGACTTAACATTTCGATAAGGGCCAACGTTATCATGCAATCATGTCCCTTCATTCATAAACACATGTTCAGGTAACTAGACTAGACTAGGTATGTTTGAGTATTTGCCTTGAAAGAGGTGTTACTACGATACTTCCTTTACTTTCCTTCATTTACATGTCAGGGAAGCGATTGTCTCTCACACGTGACACACACACACACCACATACACCCCCCATGTGCTGGATTCCCAGTGTGTGGATCTCTTATCTCGGTGACAGTCTCTTAAAATGCACAGCTCTAAAGCAGAGAAATCACGGTTCCTTTGATGATTTAAAATGTTGCTTTGACACCAGATGAAGCAGCGTAAAGCATGATTCTCAAATATGAAACAGTATAAAGCGTGATTCTCAAATATGAAGAAGTATAGGCATGATTCTAAAATATGAAGCAACTCATTAACATGCTGATCTTCATTGGCTTTTACCTGACACACCTTGACATTCCAGTAATGGTACAATAATGCACTGATTAGTGTATGGGAGGCTTTATGTATGAGCTTAAATTATGACAGCTCCTATTTAGTGTAACACTATGTTGTTGGCATGATTTTTTTTTTTTTTTTNATTTTTTTTTTTTTTTGTTGTTAGGAATTCCCCTTGTGATTTCAGATGACAAAATATCAAAAATTACTGACATAATTGTACCTGCACAGGCTGACGCTCTCCTGTAAGTAAACACTGAGGTGAACCAGTCAGAATCGGTCTCTTGGCTGAGGAGACCCTCAGATACTCTGTCAGAGAGAGATGGCTTCTGACAAACATCAGTCTGCAGCGATGAAGACATGACAGCTGTCAGTCATCTCTTAATAACAGGGAAGCAGAACGGCTCACTCCCCATGAGTTTGACCCGTAAGGCAGACCTCACACACACACACACACACACACTTTTTTTCTTTTTTTTTTGTTATTAATAAATAAGAATTACAGTCATATACAAATCATTTGCAGTAGCGAGTTGGGTTGATTTTTGGCAATATTTTGTGCTAAAGCAGGAAATAGTGAGATATTCTTAATGTACAATAAAATTTGGGAAATTTGGGTGGATGTTCAAAATCACAAGTGAAGACCAGGATTCATGTCCTGACTCACACTTCAGCCAGCGTAGCCATTTTGATTTAAAGGACCATACCAGACATTTTGCATGTTTGAGTCTAATATATTCAATTTCAGTACACATGACATTACTGACAATCATTTCTAAAGCATACGACTGGAACGGTGAGTTAAATTTTTTTTTTCCCTACCTTCCAGACTGCCATTGGTTTCAGTTCATTCTGGTACGCTATTAAAATCAGCTTGTTGGTACTTGAAACGATCTTGAGAGAGGTAATCCATCATTGCGAAAAAGATGTACGCTCAGGGTTTTTTCCGAAGTTTCATAATTTTAGTGTTTAAATGCAAAAAAAAAAAAAAAAAAAANAAAAAAAAAAAAAAAAAAACGCAGAGTGCTTCTCCACCGGGGAATATAGTTCCAAAAGAAAACCTGTGTTTATTGAAAAATTTAAAAAGGACTGTGACTTAAGGCTGCATAACTACTAGCAGGCGAAACATGGATTTTTAAGGTGGATGTATTGCTTGAAAATTTGATTTTGAAAGATTAAGAGATTTTGCAAAATATCAGGAAAGCAGAATACAGTTTTATTCTTTGGGAAATGATTGTGAGTAACGTAACATGTATGAATGATGTATGATTGCCAAGTGATTTTATTTGCCAAACCTTAACCACTTAACTGTAACCATGCAACTGTACTTGCCAATTGTTTTATGCTTTCGTGGCCACTTAAATATTTAGTCTTTCAAATCCAGAATTCACCTGATAACGAAGAATGTATTGTTTGTGTTCATAGATTTTGCTGAAGTGCTGAGGGATCTTATTGGGGAAAGACAAACTCCACTCTGCATATGTAAGCATAGTGTTGATGTCACCAGTGTCCTAGCTTTTGCTTTAGCTCTCAACTCACTAAATCACTTGTGGGAAAATTAAAAGCTTTTTTGAGAAGTTTGATAGGCGTTTGCATCTAAAGGCCTATACTCCAAAATGGACACCAGATGTGTCCATTTCCACATCCTCATGTGTTCCACACATGTGCAGTAGAAACCATAATGGCAAACCATTCACAAAAAGAAGAAGAGCTCTTTTGTTTGCTGTATGTGTGCTGCAATCCATTGTTGTCAGAATGTGGAAAAACCTGACCTCTGAAACAGAAAAGTGCAATGGAACGGTCATTCAATGTGGAATTCCCAGTTGCAAACTTAGGCAAGAGCCACCTTTTCTGATTTATCTCACATAGTTGCATTATTTTGTTGTTGATTTTACTTGATATGTAGCTTTTGTGTAGTATTAATTAACGTAGATGTTTATAACATTCACAGACTTGCCATGCAATTATTAACTTGCTGTGGGCACCCGTATTTGTTTGCTGAGCAGAAGTGCTGGATGCAGTTGATCGGCACTCAGGAGAATGGACTCTGAGTACAATGTGTCACAGCATTAGTTGAACAAAAAAACCAAACACATCTTAGAAAGTTAGACATTTTTGTGTGCGACTCCATAGCTATTTTTCCTTTAAATTTTTTTTCTTGTACAAAACTGTTTTGTACATACTTCCAGTTGTGCTTTTACACATTTTCACAATCTGTTTTCTGTAAGATTTTAGACACAGTTGGCTGTCTTTACAGTCTCTTAAAGATGAGTTGTAAAGGTGCAGGGCTCCTTACACAACTCCTCAAACACAGCATCCATTTTGTTTATCTTGTGCATTGCAGTCTGCTCACTTAGGCGCAAAAAGTCCACTGAAGTCAAAATATACTACCGATGAAAAGCCTTGAAAATAGTTTGCTCGATTTGAATTCACTATTGCTGTTTGCACTCTGGAATGACATCAGAAACAACGCCATCTAGAGTCTGTTTGGGGCTTGCATATTTTGCTACAGAAATTAGTTGTGCTGGGACGTAATTAAGAAACAAGCGGTGACTAACATGATTCTCCTTAAAACAATGTTATCACAGCCACAGCAGCTGGTAACAATAAGTCTAAAAGAGTCGTTTCAATTCCTGAGCCCCATTTGTAAATTTACACAGCATGATTGTGATGTTTAAGCCAGAAAAATCATATATTGTCATTTCACCAGTGTCAGAGGTCAGTGATTACTGACTTTAATAGAAACTCAACATGATTAAATGATTCAGCGTAAATTGTTCCACAGCTGTTGAAATTTTCGGCTACGCTTGAAAGCTAAACAAAAGTTTACTTAAGTCCTCCTCAGCCCAAATTCTGAAGTTTACGCCATTAAGTCAGCCGTCTGCAGCCAGTTAACATGATGCAGTGTTATACTGGTCTCAAGCCTGCGCTGCACGGAACGTTGTGTATTCAGATGAAAAAGGATTAATAATTTTCTTCCTCCATCATCCCTTCCTGCAGAGCTTTATGAGTTCCTTCGATCCTTGCTTTCAGAAGCCATTAGTGCTCTTCCTCTTGAGAGATAGAAGGCAAAGCCTGGAGCTATACTCACGGTCGCCTTCCTACTCTAACTAGAAATGACACAATGTCAATAAGCATACTGATTATTCTGCCCGTTTGTTTTGTGCAATGCAGTTAATGAGCTGTATTATACAAAAGACACCGTAAAAACCCAATAACCATTCTTTTTCATTTGTTTTGATGAGTGTAATAGAGTGACCCATGTGAATGGCCTTCAGTCGGTTAGTGAGGAAGAGCACTAGTGTCTACAGGAGGATTTCATCCATACGTAGCGGTTGCAGGACGTATCAGGAGGAACCCACCAGAGTGGGATAGGGAAACCGGCCTCCATCCACTCCATCGTCTTGAAGTGTTTGTGTTCTTACATCAGCTGTCCTCCCAATTCACCATTTATCTTCCCTGAACTGTTCTAACCTTTTCAAGCTTTAACTTATGACAGATTCCAGATACACTGGGCCAAGCCTCACTGGAAGCCAGCTACAATATCACACAACTGTCAGTATAAAGGGAAGCCTACACATGGCCTGGCACACTGGCTTGGCCTCCTCCTATATCTCCACATAAATCTCAGTAGCATCAGACAGGTGGGAGGAGGTTCTGGCAGATGTAGCCAAGAGGAATGGAGGTAGTGATGCTTCAGACAGTTCCTCTTCCCAACCTCTGCCCCTGTTTTCTCTGCACAAGCAAAAGGTTTGTGGGAGTCTCACGCAGAGGTGAGTTGACTAGCTCAGACAAAAATATGGCAGCAGGAATCCAAGTGTGTAAGTGGGTTTATCAGCTGTCAAAAGTCTGGAAACACCAGTCAAACAAAATTAAAATAACCGCAAAATTACTCGGAACACTTGGAATCATAAGTCAGAGATAACGTTTGACAATAAAAATCAGAATCTGAAGTTATGGAATAGTATTTTGAAGGGTTACAAAGCCATGTGTTAGTGAGTCTGTGGCTAAATGTGCGTAGCTTTCCTGACATGAACAAGTCCATTTTTTTTTTTTTTTTANTTTTTTTTTTTTTTTAATTGTGCAAAAGATTTTTTTTTTTTCTGTTAATTGTTCCAATCCCATCAGCTTAAAGTCATGCTTGGGTGGTAAAACGAAAGTGCATAACATCTCCAAAATTTCCTAATTCCTGAATGAAAGCCAATGGGAAATCTTCTCAAACTGAAGTGTTGAAGAGAAATTCAAATACAGCAAACTAAGAGTTTATGAAATGCAAAAGTCACAAACTGAACTAAAGTCAATGCACACCTGTAGAGAAAGTCAGGTGTGTCATAAAACAAATGATGTACCAAGAAAAGAAAAGCAAGACTTCAGTAGTGAAGACTTTAATGAGAGACAAAAACAGGTATATATAGTTCACAGGAGGAGGAGCCTGCTCCAGAGAACCAATCACAGGGCAGCAAACAATGAGAGGAACAGGGAAATTGGAAGACAAACGACCAACACCTGGTAAAGGGCGTGGTCACTCATCCAGGTGAAGCATATCAGTTAATTAGTTAAACAAGTAAAGCAAATATACAGTATTTCATTACTTTGTACAATTAAATATTTAAAAAAATTAGTCACAGCTTAAAAAATAGTTATAATGCATGAGAACAAGAAAAAATATAAATATCAGAAGTTAAATTCACAATAAATAGGAAGTATACAATAAATACATGTAAGTATAAAATACAATATGTATTATTGAGGCTCTTAGAGCTCTCTAGATGACAAGAACTTAAAAAGTGGAAGAAATCTGCATATTTAATTCATTTTTACATAGATATATAAATATTCACCAGTAGTTTTCCCTAAATATATGTAATAGAGTTTAAAAACAAACAAAACATAAGAAATTATAAAAAATTAAAACAAGTTATACTCTAAATAGTACAGAATAAATATATACAAGTGTACAATATAATAACAAATATTATTCAGAGCTCTTAGATGCTCTCTAGAATATAAGAACTTTAAAAGTGGAAGAAATCTACATTTTGTGGTTGAGTTACTACTAGTAAGTTATTTCTCGCTGACATTTGGAGTTGCTAACATGTTTAACATTTCTTTTTACACTTAATTTGATTAAGAGCAATTATAAACACAAATAATGTTAACAATCACAGGGTTTTTATGACTTCTTTCATCAATTACATAATGTAAAACTGTATCCATAATATATTTTTTTTCAGTGTCTTTCTGTCCCAAAGAAAACTGAAGAAATAAGATAAGACAATATTTAAAACTTGTATGTGATTGTTTGTATTGAGCCGAATTTTAGAAGCAGGAGAAATTTCAGAGTACGATCTTTTAGAGTTAAAACAAGTCCAAGTAGAAGATAGAAAAATGAGATCTCTTTGTGGATTTGTGCTGTCCGGTGGGAAAAGCTCAAAACATCATTTCCAACACAGAGCTTCAAATGAGCAGTTGTGAAGCTGACTTGATTGACTGAACCATACAGCTTGTCATCTAATCAGCGAGCTAACCGAGTCTGTGCTGTACTCACCTCACCATTCGCTTTCTGTTCCTGTTGTTGGAAAGCTGATGGACCAATTCACTTTTCTTCCTGCACAGCTAACAATGTCAAAGAACACAATCTGTCCAAGAGGTGGATGATTTTGTGCCTGTCATCGAGTGTATCCCCCTAGATTTTAGTTTCTGAATACTTTATAATCCCAAGTTAAAAAAAAAAAANAAAAAAAAAAAAAAAAAAAATATATATATATATATAAATTAAGAAAACTATTGCAATCATCAAAACTTAATGCATACAATCATGGAAAATACTGCAGCATTGTGTCACTTACATTCATATTTCACAACATGGCAACTTGTCAAGCCACAGTGCTCCGTTCTCGTGCGTGGTCTCCTCCTGTGGGCAAATAGTGAGTGTAATGTGGGTTAGTTACAAGAGACACCAGCTTGTTTACTGCATATCTATGTGAAAGAGATGACAGGCTGACTGACAGTGGCCTACTGTATTTCTTTGCTCCTTATATACTGCCTGGCAAGTATCTGACAAACCTGATTAACATTTATAACACTCAGCCACACTGTAGGCTTTAAAGGCCTGTGCATTAGAGTGACAGAAGGAAAAATCAGGAACGTAATGCCGCAATGTGACAGATACAGAAAGTGAGACTGAAATGTGAGGATGCATTGCACATTTATACCAATCTGTACATTTAAAACACTACTGTAAATATGCAAAAATTGTTAAACACTATGTGCAGAATTATTGTAACACAACAGCAAACCTTGTCACATGACAAAACACAACCTCTAGGATTTTTTTAAATTTTATTTCTTATATATATTTCAATCATAAATTTGTAATCTCAATGATTAAAGAATTCTAGTGTTCTGTGACCGTGAACATTGCTTCACAATCCTTCTCGACAGGGCTTAGCAATGCAGAGGTCAATCTAAAATTTTTAAATTAAAATTCTGAAAAACTGAAAGAGTAAGGCTAAAAGTAAAATGAAGTGAATGTTACAGATGGCTGCATTAGCTCCATAAAGCTTCTGAGGTAGCAGGTTAATAACGCTAAGGATGTATACGATGAGCTGTGGTGGAGATGGGGGTGGANGTTTGAGGGGGTGGGTTCCCTTCAACCATCTCCTTGATGGGTTTGCATTTCAAAAGACCTTGGTCCAATCCATTAGGGGTGTAGGGAAACAAGATGTTCCTCTCCAGTTGGACTAATTAGGTTTTTTTGAGGGAACCTTCCATATCCTTAAATTGCTGTGGGGATCCAGATGTGTAACTAGGCTAATGACTGACTGCCTAACAAAGAAAAATGGGTTATTATCCTTGAGCAGCATAATAAGTCACCTTCTGTGAGGCAGTAGTGAATAGTCATCGTCCACGTAGCTCTGCTCACTGTGCCAGCATACAGTATAGCCAACCTTGATCTACTCTGGGGTCAAAACCTATGCAAGTTTCCCATTAGATATACACTGAATGGAATGATTACAAGTCCATTTACATGGCAGCGTCCTCCGAGCAGAGGCAGAAGAGATGAAAAGTGACCATGAGAGGATGGGAGTGGCCCGGGGGTTGAAGGGTGAGAAGGCGCAGTGAAGCTGGGTGTCTTGTCTGCTTTGAGGAGGAGTAGAACTGACAGAGACCACCTCAAGAGACTCCTCACTCTCCATCAAAGAGCTGAGAAGAAGAGGCAGCCTCTGTCAGGGATTCCCAATTCCTACAGAGCACCCACATGCTGCACCTCCCACCCTAAACACCTTTAGTCAGCCTCACAAAGCTCCACAAGCCTCCAGACTCATTGGCAATGCATGACCAATCCCCACTTCAGGCAGCTAAACATCACCGGAGTTTAGCACTTACAACATGACAGACACGTCCAGCACCTTCATCTTCCAAACATTTGGCATCTTATGTCACTCAGCATAGAGCGTATTTGATGTAATTTTATTATGAGCACTATTAGATGAAATATAAAGTTCCATTGCATGTCACTGTTATCACACAATATTATATTTCTCTGTTAGAATTCCCTAAACAACTGAGACAACGAAGATAAGATTTCTCCCACTGGAAGCAGCCTGGCCATATCCGGACAACCAATTTGACTTGTTACCCTGCAAATTGAGATTCCTTCACCTGTACCCTCTTTTGAACAAGGGCTATCAGTTTTAATTTTCCAAACTTTCTCTTATCCGTCAAAATTGGGTGGGAGGAAAAAAGGAATATAGAGGCAGAGACCACCATTCCAAGTTTTATCTGCTCTACAAAATGCTGTTATCTTAGTGCGGTGTCAAGAACTCTTTTTTTTTTCCAGGTGACAGGCACAGACGAGAGATAAGATTGGAAAAGAATCCCACTCCACTGAGTAAATAAATAATCAATACTCATCTAAATGTAAATGAGAAAGTAGCCCCCTTTGATAGGAGGGTTTTTATCAACCAACCAATTTTCTACAGGCACTCACTGGGCCTCAACCAAATCACCATCATTCAGCTTCCATGTAATGGATAAGAAAAGGGGGGTGGGTGGTGGCTTGGGGGGGAGAAAAAGAGGAAGGGTCATCTGAGATCAGCAACATTCAGGGCCCCCACATCAATAGCACAACTACTGTATGCAGCTCTGTTTATCGATGCATACACACTATACTGTTACATGCCAATTAATGTTAAAGCCCCAATCCTTCATGTTTTGAGTATGAAAATTTGAGCTAATACAGAATTGAAGAATCTGAAATTTAGGTGTTTATCAACTGATCATACCTGAAAATAACAAATGATTCGCAGCATGAGAAACTATGAGTAACCTGAATCAATACTAACTTAACCATTTAATGATTGTTTAAGATATGTAACACTGTACATTTTACATTTTATAGGTGTACTTGACCTGTTTGTTTTCGTATGTATTTATGTGTTTCGATGGATCCCAGGAAGACTTGTGGAAGCTAATCGAGATCCAATAAACTCAATTTAGCTGCTGTCTAGAGTTAGAGTATTAAAATATCTTTCAATCAATGTAATTGTAATAGTAAGGTTCAAGTCTTGTGTTTTAATTTTTGATGGCGGGGCAACACTTTTGTTTACATTTGGATCATTGATTATATCTTTAACCAAGCTTAACACAATAGATTATAACATAATAGTAAAAGTTATAATTGGATGAAATGCCTTTTAAAAAATCCTTAACAAGCCACTTTTGATTTTAAATATCAATTGTTGGTTAGATTACAAAAGGTTCTTCCACAGGTCAGATACACAGAGACAGAAATCTCTGTGGCACCAATATNTGTTGGTTAGATTACAAAAGGTTCTTCCACAGGTCAGATACACAGAGACAGAAATCTCTGTGGCACCAATATCTCTAGAACCCGGCACTATATGAAGTTAAAATTCAGCAGGTTTACTGCTCAGGAGCAAGGTCGTGCAGTGTTGTATGTGAAGTTGTTTGGATGAGCGGTTCACGAATTGAGCTGTGCTGGCAAAAAGTAGTGCGTGGCAGGATACGCTCCGGGCGCGGCAGCATATGCTCCGGTCCAGCGCCAGGTCTCAACCCGACCCCGTACAGCAAACAAAGCTAGCTCACGAGGCGCTCACAAGGACGTGCAGAAGTTGTTTAAGAAGTTAAAGTTGTTTTGAAAGCGCTGCGCTGGAAAAAAAAGTAGTTATGTTTCACTATATTGGAAGCTCAACTTTATGTTGTACTGGAGCTAATAGCTAACAATGCTACCAGGACATAATGCTATTGTTAGCAAACCACGATAGCTAGCATTGCTAACCTATGATAGCCATGCTGCTGCTGTTAGCCACCAAACACAACTACGCTANTAGCTAGCATTGCTAACCTATGATAGCCATGCTGCTGCTGTTAGCCACCAAACACAACTACGCTAACGTCATATTATCTAGTTACACATCAATAGTTAGTTGTTGAACACTGAATGGAAACTGAGTTGGAAGAGTTTACAAAGTTTTAGCTTTGTATGAAGAAAACAGCAAGTACGGCCCAGTCTGAACAGGCACGTTTTCAACAGGCATTGCACTATGATATAAAATCATCTCATGAAACCTGCTTGGGTTTACTACGGTTAAATATTAAAAATCACAAAAATACAAAATAATAGCATGCCCTAGATGTATTCCTGTTTAAATAAGAAATAAGACAAAATGACACTGCTGACCTCTTCTTCAGAAATATGTTTTTGTATTGACCAATATCCAAACAGACTTTGAAAAATAAAGTGATTATCTGACTGTTTTCCACATAAAAGTTCTGGACCTGTAGTTGAATAATCTGTGAAAAACTGAGCCGATCATTCCATGTTTGCTGAACCTAACGACTCACANCTGTAGTTGAATAATCTGTGAAAAACTGAGCCGATCATTCCATGTTTGCTGAACCTAACGACTCACATTCACTACTGTCAAAGTAAATTGGTGTAGCATCGCTCTCAGAAAATCAAGAAAGACAAGTCTGGGGATGCTATGATTATTTCTCATGCGCTTGATAACATTTTTGATACCTCTGCACTTTTCTAACCTTTTTTGATGATGTATATGGGATCAGATTAGCATTTTATTGTCATCAGAATGCACTGCTCAGACTTTAAATTGATCCAATAAAAACCCTCAAATACTATTTTCCTCATCCTCATTGCATTAGGTTTTATTTCATAACTCATAGATGTCAATAATGGAAACCATTATATAGCAATATACTCAATAACAGAATTTTCCTGCTTGAAATGCATGCAGTATTGATTTCATGTTTTCTGGGTCCATAAGGGCAAGTAGCGTGGCGGAGGTTGTTTTACTGTACTCGGTCAGAATGTGGAAAACAAAACGGAGAGCGTACTGTGTGTCTTACTACTAAAAAATACACTTCCAGCAAAATAATAAATGAGCAAGAATTTTACCCAATCGTATATAAGCTAAAACATTTTAACATAGAGGTAAAATACAGTTTAAAGAAACAAGGTTGATGATAAATAATTAGATAAAGCAAACGATAGCAAGTCTGAAAGTACATATCTGATTTTTTTTTTCTTTTATCAAGGATTAGGAAGATTGTTGAGATCTATAAAAAATAAAACAAAACAATAATGTGCTATTTCTGATCTAATGTCATAAGTCAATGATGCACAATTTAAACTATTAAATCTCTCTTGAAGATTGCCATGAAGGCAGAGTGTGAGTTATGATCTCGCTATACAATAAAAGGCTTATTTTTCAATTATGGGCCATTGTTTTATACACTGTAAAATTAATCTGGAAAGCAAGATACTTTTTTACAAGACATGTATAGTGACGGAATCTGGTTCTATATACTTGGAAGGCTCCAGGTGAAACTGTGGTCTCTGGCCGAGCTGTATTTGATTTCATTGTGCTGAATTGGAATGACAGAGAAAAGCATTTCACATAGTGTGTCTTCCATTTCTTCTCTGGGATCCCTCCAAGCTAGCCTCTCGTATCCCATGGGAAACAGGCCCATCCAGCTAATATGCCATAAGCTGACAGCTCTCCTCTGAATGTGTGTTAAAGAGCTGGGTTTGGAGACATAAAGGCATTCTTCAGAAGCTGACGCAATTCCTTTAGAAAAATCACACCTCTCAGGCTCCATGTGAAAGGCTCCTTAGCTCTTTTAAAAGTACACAGGAATGGCATTTAAAGCACAAACATTCAGTATTACAGCATTGTTTTCAATTAGTACCAATTGATAAATGCTATAAATTGACAATATGTTTCAGATGAACCTCAGGATAGCAGGCAGCAAAGTCAGACTGATGCCTTTAGAGGAAAAAAATATCAAGAAAATGGACGTACAATAACAAATGCCTCTGACTTACTGATATCTATGCAATTTAGCAAGCACATGAAATTGCCCCAAGTTTTCCAACCTCAGCTATAATCCGCTCAGGGAGGATTTGCAGACTGTTCCTCCAAACCCTTTTAAATCAGATGGAACTGCGAGGGAGAAAAATAACACTTTAAACGGAAATCTTGACAGGATAGTGCAACCTTAATGTTATAGCACAGCTGCTTTTGTTTAAATCCAACACATTCACACCTCTTAAAAACTCTGCACCACTGCAGGCCTATAATCTCTAAGCAATTTTAGTCTCTTTGATGGGCTTAAGGAATAAAAGTGTTGTATTCTGACTTATTTTCAGAAGAATTACAAAATACTCCAAATTCACATTTATCACCTAATACAGGGTAGGCTGAATTGCAACATTTAGACGATATCCATACCTACTGAGACTTCCTGTTGTGCCGTTATTCAATTTACAAAAAAAATTCAGGGCAGAACTTTTAAGTATAAGAGGCAATATTGCTGTTTCATACAGCAATCTTTCACAAGCACATTGTTCTACAACAGAATCACCAGCCATTTAAAGACCAATACCAGAGACCATAACGCCTTTATAGTCGGTGTTGTCAACTCAATTTTCAAATTCCACTCCACACTCTGGCTCTTCTATTGAAGTGTCATCTGATCTGCTGAATTACTGACAAGGCCACAGTCATCACCGTATTCTCTGTGCCGTTTTCTCCAACAACACCCATCAGCGGCTACATTACATTCACCTTAAACCTAGGAGATAACAGCTTTGTGGAAAAAAAAAATGGCTAGAGTGAGTGTGCCATCAAGCTCTCAGCATCAGCCTCTTTTTCTTGAAGCAATGCAATTCTGTCTGTGTAGCCTGTACAGCAGAGAAAAGATTTCAATTTTATTTACATTAAAAATCAGTTCAATCGTTAAATCATAAAAATGACAGTCATTGATCATGCAGTGGATAATTTTGTACCTGTACTTGGGTCACTAGCAATGAGTTTTTATTTTCAGTTTTTGCAGCAGTAAGACCAAGATGACCCAGAACTTACTACCTCTGAAGCATTTGGCAACCTCACAGGAGAGTCTGGTCCCAGAGGCAGCAGAATGGCTGAGAGAGGTCCTGTGGGAAAAGATTGTGTCTCATAACCAAACAAAACTGAAGGACACTGAGTATGGCAAGGAAAGGTTGCTGATAGGACCACAGGGGTAGAAGAGCGACAGACGGCCAAAGCAAAGAGAAGAGGTTTCATGAGCTGGCAGCACGCTCACTGCTCATTGGTAAAGTTGTCAAGCACTTGCTGTGATGCAGATTCCGACAGAATCAAACAAGGACACGGGGACACGTTGTCTTTGCTGGTCACTAGTGAGATTGTTTTTTCCTGCCGTGGCATCTTCCAAACAGCCATGTCTCCTGCAAATTATGTTCAATGTATTGGTCCCTCTTTACGTTCAATAGCCTTTGTTGCTGAAAATTCATAGAGGAGATTGACAGATGGTTAGGTCTACAAAGCACAGGACTTTCACACAAGAAACTAGGGCTCACGTCCCACGATCAGACTTTGCAGGAAGATAGTGTTTATTTTCATTTTCATGATTGTCAGTAATGTAACATGTATGAAAATTGAATATAGTAGGCTCAAACATGCAAAATGGCGGTATGGTCCTTTAACCTTAACCAAGAAGTTTATCTAACCTAAATCATTTAGCTTTAATTGTACCTTAAGCCTCCTGTAAATTGTACAATAGTATTTCATTGCTTGTCACAATGTGTAATAAAATCTTGCATCCGTATAAGGCTGTACAATGTCAAGTTTGATGCATGTTAGATTGTGCGATGAATATCTGATGAATCGCAGTGCTACAACAAGCTGGTGTGTCGTAGCAGCAGTCACATTGTGACATTTTGGTCCCAATTATCTGACTCTGTCAAAAATTTGTCACAGGCTGTGTTTGGTCACAAGAGCGCTAAAGTAGCCAGCGGTGAGCGTGTGTCATACTGTGATCTAGGAGACCTGTTTTGGATTGATGGCCTAAAATCTCATCACGATTCCCACACAATTGTTAACTTTCATCTGGGACAGCCTAAGGAGCCTTTAATTAGCAGGCATTTTAGGACAACCCAAAAAAAAAAAAAAANAAAAAAAAAAAAAAAAACCCCGAAACAAAACAAACACTATTAGTAACCATTTTGCTGGCGTGTTGAGACATATTCACTGCAGATATTTTGTGAATTTGTTGATTAAAACACACCGGGTTCTGAGCAGCATTACGTTTTATAGTAATCTTTATAATAATCTTATATAAGGATATGTATATTTTTACATCATAATTAACAATATATACCACAATATAGTGTTGTTTCTGTAACCTCAAATAAAAAACCATGTATAGATTTAAAAAAAAAAAAAGATGGGAATGTGTTGTTTTTTTTTTTGGCAGCTCCAGGGAATTTAATAAGATGAACAGACACCAGGTTAACTGAAAGGAACAAAATCCTTCTTGACAAATATTTCAGATAAGAATCCATTTCAAAAATGGCCCTGTTTATCTGCTAGTTCTAATAAGAATTAAACTTCTAAATACGTCCTCCTGCAGATCAGAAAGTCTCTCTGTTAAATCTCTGGAACAGCCACGCTTGTTTTTTTTTTTAAGTAATTGAACTTTCTGCCTCAGGCGCCATCACATTACAGGTCATAAGAGACCCATGTAACTCTTTTATGGACTTAAGCCTCTTGAAGACTGTGAGCACTTCTATTATTCATCAAATGGCTAAGCTGAATTTGGATGCACTCATGCTGAGAATGAATGAGATATGGGGATAAAATAAAATGCAGTATCACAGATACATGAAGTGTGCTTCTACAGGTTGTGTAACAAATTGGTTTAACAATTTCCTTTAGGCCATTTAGGGTTAGGATTCTTGTTAGGGATTGCTGAGATGCTAGCTTTTTGGTAAACTTTAGCTTTTTAACTAAATCTGACTAGTCCTAACACCAGTGTGTTAGATTCATTTATAGTCCAGAATGTCCTAGTTATTTCAATTTATAAATTTACTTTTGGAATTTTAAATTTCAATTAGTTCAGCTAGCATATTAAAATAGCATATTAGTACATTAGCACTGTAGCATATTAATTTTACTTGTAAGTACCACTGGTTTGTATTTTTTCCTTTCTGTTGATTGCATGTTAATCAGTTCTGAGTCTAGAATAAAAAGCTCTAACAGGTTCTGCATTTATTTATTTTTCAGCAGAATTTCCTTGAAACTCGACACACAATGTTAATAGAAGTCCTTTTCTTGACTCCACAGCTGATGTGACTTCATCTTTATCTGAGACCAATTGTGATCTGGCTGAAGCTTTTTCAGGTTTGGGAAGAGGTGACAGTCTGAGGCGGCCAAATCAGGTTAGTAGGATGGGTGCTGGACCAGTTCAAAGCCATAATAAAGGCTAATAGCTGGCAACTAACAGAGCCTTAGGTATCTCTGGAACATGTACCTTACATTCAAAGAGCAAGCAATGTGCAAAAATGCTAAAGGAAATATTACTTTAACAACAAAATATTACAGCCCTTGCTCCCTTCTGTACATGTCAGGCTCAGAACTAATCAATCAACCCTTGTATGCAAGTAAATTCAAATAAAGTAAATATGCTGTATAGATCATTTGGACAGTGTTAAAGGTGAACTGTTTAAGAACTTGTATGGAGATTTTTACAAAATAAAAATATTTTACCTAACAGAAACCGCAGATTTGCACGGAATAATTTGGGATGACCACATACAATGCAGCCCTCTTCTTCTTCATCATCATCATCATTATCATCATCACTCAAGTAAGCATTTATTAAGGTCTTTTATAGTTTCATGGAGATATTTTCTTCCAGTTTTAGCCATCCACAGAGCTAGTTAGCTCAGGAAAACATACTCTCGTAATCTTATTTTACAAATTCTTCTCCTTTTGCACATCTGCTCCTGGTAATGTTTTGCTCCTACCAGCATTCCTGATGCTCAGGTGAGTGTTCTCCTGGTGTGAATTGCAGACCTTGTGCTGAACATTGATGCACTGCCTCCATTACCGCCCTGCCTCCTTCCGAGGAGTCGACGCTATTGTTTATGACACTGACACATGCAGTAATGGGTATTTCACTTCTGCACCTATACTGAGAGCGTTTTGAAACTGGAAACACAGATAAATATGGTGCGTATCCACAACATCAGTAAATTTCTATTTCATCAACTGAAACATTAGACTGATCTGGAAGACCTCTGAGATGCAATACAATTGCTCACTGAGCACAGTGCAGTTTTAAAAAACGAAGTGAAATTATAACATTGTATATTATACAGATTTCCATGTTTTAATTTTCATTTAGGGATCAATT
Source organism: Lucifuga dentata (assembly GCA_014773175.1). Classification (NCBI taxonomy): domain Eukaryota; kingdom Metazoa; phylum Chordata; class Actinopteri; order Ophidiiformes; family Bythitidae; genus Lucifuga; species Lucifuga dentata. The sequence goes on from VXCM01000385.1 coordinate 166,653, forward strand.
TTGAAACCTTTGCGCTGCCTTAATATGCCAAGGAACACATTTTTTTCCCACTTCTACTCCTCCTTTGCTGCAGCACTGCTGTGCTCATTGAGTGAAAAACTGTTTTAGGTACCGTCTCACTTTCTGGGTGTGTCTAACCAGGTTTGTTATGGAAGTAAATGACAAAGCACAAACAAAGGTTTCAGGACAGTTTAGGACCTATGGACACAACATGCGATCTGTAGCCGGATATATTATCCAGATACTGAAAAACACATGTGATCTGTATCTGGTTATGTTACCCAGATAATGAAAAATGCATGCAAACGCAAGGTATACATACTTAAAGATGCAGTATAATCAGAATACAATCTGATCTGCCAGACCACATACAGATGTGGTCTTTTATGAGATAAAATTGTCCACAAGTTGAAACCATCACCCCACCTCATGTTAACAGCTCCACTTGATCTCATCAATAAAATTATTTTGAATGGGAAATGCGACTTGCTGTAAATAGGTACCTGCACAGCAACAACCCACACAAAATATATTACCTATTTTATAAATGGGCGAAGGACGCAAGGAGGAAGGATGGGCTACACTAGCTTAACAGACCACCTGCAAGGTGTAAATGCAAGGCCCATCAGCTGATGTCACCAAGCAGATAACCTGTCCAGATACGAACATCACATTTTAATGTGAGGTGTAAAAGAGGCCTATGAGTTTGTCTCGCTGGATGTAATTCAATAGGCATCAAGCTCATCAACTTTCAATGTTCAACATGTACTCCCTACTACATTATAAAAATGATCTAAAATAACTAAAAGAAAAATATTTCACTTTAAAATATAGAAAGAATCTCACAGGATAAACAGTTGCTATTTACCAGTTCAGTATCAATCAAAAGTATGATTGGGTTCTTGTTTATTTCTGAGATGTAACGTTCAGGGAATTCAAGGAGCAAAACTTCTGAACAGCTTTAACTGGAGTCTCTCTTCAGGAAAATCATCAAACATGTAAAGATGTGTCTCAGGGGATTTAAGGAGCTTCAGACATACTGTACGAGTCAGATGAATCCTGCTGTACGGTACGTCCCAGCAGACTGGGGAACATGGCAGCTGTCACTAACAAAGAACGTCACGTGCCAGTCTTTTCCTTTATGTTCAAATACAAACACAAACAGTAGTGTGTTAGTGCCAGATACTTTCAATTATCCTGTGTCAACCTTTATGTCTTCACATTTACTGCTGTACAGTCGGATTGATGCCGTCCTTTTTCATATTTCAAGTGGCGTTGTACTTCAGAGGAGGAGGAGGAGAAGAAGATCACAACTGTTTCTTCTAACTTTTATGTCGGTGTTTTAGATTCTGTAGCCTGGGGGTATTTGGTGCACACTGTTAAATTCTTTAACAATGCTTTTAACAGTACAATGATTGTAAATAAAAAAAAGAAAGCTCCAAGGAAGTGTTTGTCTTAAAAATATCTTCTATCGAGGCGCTTGTTCACCCAAGACCTCATTCATTTCAAAGACAGAATCTTTTAAAATGTAGCAGAAATTAAAAAAAAAAAAAGATATCGGAAAAACCAAGTCTCTTGCTTGAGTCGCTATGAAGGTATATATTTGTATTACACTGTAGCTGTAGAGCACAGCATGGGTTTACATCTCCTCAGCAGTTTTCTATCACAGTGCAACAAAAAGCCTATTTCTGTTTACATAGCAAGCTTGCATCAAGTGGGGGATTGTGCACATAAAAATTACCATAATAGGCAGCCACCGAGTTTGCTAATGTGGTTCTGTGGATGATAGGGCATGGGGAGACTTGCTGAGGAACAGACATTGTAGCAAAAACAGAAAAATCCTTAGTATATCCTCATTTTTCCAAGCCCTGTTTAGTACATGGCTGTGCAGCCACCCCAGGAGTAGAGAGGTTACCCCCACATCTGGAGAAATGAGTTTGACCCTCTCAAAGGGCACAGGAAGTTGCCCCTGAAAGCTGCAAACAAAAGCAGCAGTGGCGAGCAGGAGCCCAGAGTGCCATTCATCGCGGCTAATGACTTGTTCATTAAGAGTGATGATGGATAAAGACTTCTCACGCTGAGATGAAATCAAGATTTATATGCGTTGTTTCCTCACCCAACTTGTGGGAAGATCATCATCATTTAATTCTATCTCTGCGGCCGGTGATGGGCATCCAGAGAGCGGGCTATCAAACGGTGCAGTCAGCTGGCAAAATCCAAAACGTGCCGTTGGCACATCTGGAGCTTGCCGTCGCAGCTGAGGGTGAGCAATGGCTGCTGGCGGGTGGCCAAATTACAGGCAGAGACGCTTCAGGACTCCACAGCCTCCACCCTGGCTTCTCCTCGTTTAGATCATCATCATTATTTATTTGCTTATTTATTATTTTTTCCATTATGTGTGCTGTGTTGCATTTCAACTGCACTTTTTATTTTTTCCTCAGCATCAGCGTATTATCAGACTGCGCTAGACCCCCGACCCACCTCTCTCTCTAGGTTCTTATCTCTAGCTGGAAATAGGCCCCAAGACACTTCATCAGTGTCCTTCACCCTGCTATCTGCTGCTCCCAACTTTTATTAAAACTTCAGCCTTTATCAGCTCCTGGGTAATTCAGGCATGACAAATTGGGCACCAGATGCCACCTCCATTTGAGGCCGCTGTACATCTCTTGCTTCCCTATCAAGACAATGGGAGGTGGCGGGCTGCAGCATTGTGGGATATTCACCTTTAGCCCACCACATCAGGTTACTTCACCAAACTTCTGACATCCATCTGAATGCTGAATACAGCGTTAGCATTGTAGAAGTTCCTAACTATGCATCTCCTTTAAATCTGTGCAGTGGCAGTCTGCAGCCTTTTCTGTCTGTAATTTCACAGACTTACTGTCACACAAAACCAAGCAAGTATCTTCAGCTACTGGGTCCCACACTATTATTTGTGTCTGTTGATAGCTGAAAAACGAATTGAAAACTTCCCGGTGGAACAAAAGCCACAGTCAAGAAACTGGGGGGGGGGGNGGGGGGGGGGGAATCTTTGACTATATCAGTTAGATGTTTTCTCCGTCAATTTTATTTTCTTGTTAAAAAATATCAATATTAAATCAAGAAAGTGTGTACATTCTTCACACTAATCAAACAAAACTTATCTTTTTTTTGAGAGAGATACAACCTACTTTGTTTTCAAGAAATTGTTAAATTGTCTTTTTGTGTCCAGCCAAAAATAATTGTCTTATAAAATCTTATTCAGGATCCAGCATTGAGACAAAATCAGTGGCAGCTCATACAGAGCAAGGTGACAAGGGACTTATTTAGTAATGTCAGAATAATTATTTATCTAGAGTGTGTGTGAGTGCCCGTGCTTGTACTTGTGTGCATTTGTCAGCATTTGAGTTGAGAACATTAAAGCAGAGATCCCCTTCTGGGCGAGCAAGGCACATTTGAATGCAATCATCTTGATGACATGGACAAGAAGAGTGCTGGACAGCTCATATTTACTGTCCTCTCCTCCTGCACATTTCATTTTGGGCATGTTTAAAGATAGGACGTAATTTATGATGCATTTAAAAAGAGAGAATGCAGAGCAGAGTTGCTGATCCCTTTGACTTAAATGGCATGTACGCTCTGTTAAATAAAACCACAGCAGCTCAATGCCACTCCATTTATATCACAAAGATTAATAATCTGCAGTGAAATAGACAATACACCACACACATCTGCTCACAGGTAAGATAAACCCAATACTGAAATGAATAAAAAGGTTCTTAAGTTAACAGCATGGACTGCCCACATAGTGAAGCCAGAAGCTGGATCAGTTACAGAAGCTCTGGTGTAGTATTCATAGGATGATAGGATGAGCACATGGGATATGGTCCTTACCAAGACCTGCACATCATCTGCTCCTCAGGGGATTCACTGAGGGTCCTGCCTGTAAATAAGAATCCATGATAGAGGGGCAGCAGGCGTGAAGCATGAGATTGGAAACCAAAGGCATCACACTGGGCTGTTGGATCTTGGTGATGTTTAGTAGCACATAACTCCACGCGTAGACCCTGAATTTGGCATGAGCTCCAGTGCACAGGAGTACACACAGGAAACCATGCATATGAGCATTTTCTCTATTAGGAAAATTAAAAAAACGATGTTGTCTTAGCGATAATCAAAGCCTTTCCTTGCAGGTTTGAGCCCAAACAGGGATATGAAAAGAATACGAAGTGCATGGACATTATTGCATAGATTTACTCTCATTATTCCAGCTGGATTCCATTTTAATTTTCCTCTAACATCCACATTTGGTATTTCCATGCCCAACACAGCTTTGCTGGCCAAGATGCCAGCTGTGTTTCAGGGCTAAAATGTGTTTTAAGAGCTGCTGCAGGACGGTAATGTGTTGTGCAACCTGCCAGCCCACGAGCATCCTGAGGCAAATGGGAGAAGCAGTGGTTAAAAAGCAGGCTTTTTTGGTTCAGAGCCAGGGAGTAATCTACCACATAAAGGCATGGCATAACCGGGGGCTATCATATGGGATATGATTCCCCAATGACATCATTTTTAGGAGACCTCCCATCATTTGGAGCCAGTGGAGTTGGCACTGAAAGCCTCTTTTAGTCAATTAAGATTTAAAATTAAACAGCACTTTACACGGCCATGTTAAGTAAATTAACAAAACAATGCACTCATTTGTCAGTGATGTTGCAGCCATCATGTAACCAAAGCAAGACAAACAGGAAAAGGAAACACACTCCAGTGAACAGGAAATGGAGACTGAAATGTGTTTTTTTTCTCTCTCATTTACCTATTGGTTTGAAAAATATATCAGTTCCCTGGTTGAAAAGCCTTTCATTTTGGCAATTTGTTATGTCAAATAAGTTTGCTGGGTAAACTAGACTTGGGTACAGAAGTCTGTGATGAATAGTATCCATTAAGGTGGAATCTTACAAACCTTAAAGTGAAAACATACCTAAAACAAGAGCATCATTAGGAAAATGAGCAAAGACCTGAACCTGGAGTGTTTCTGAGCAGAGATGAATGATGGCATCACACCTCAGTCCATTATAGACTCTATTTATACACAGGGACGCAGAGGAGCAACACTAGTTAGAGGCTTCTCTCCAATTAGGTTATTACTGGTCTGGGAGCCTTTCTACTTGAAATTTCAAAATAGAAATTTGTCTTTAATCAAGCAAACAAATCAGAAGTATAACAATGCTCTTTTTTTTTTTTTTTTTTNTTTTTTTTTTTTTTTTTTTAAATTTGGAATCAAATGATGTGCTTAATGCTTTGTGTAATTTTTTGTTTACCACTTGCAATAACTACATAAACTACAGTATAAATTAGATGTTTTACTGATTAATGTGATATTCATCCACTGATTGTTTGCTTTACAAAAAAAAAAAAAANAAAAAAAAAAAAAAAGAGTTGCTAAAATGATTTTGGTGGCATTTTCCTGTTTCGTTTTGTTTTGGTTTTTTCCACAGGTCTTAAGATGGAAATTAATAGGATTCCATCATTTGCTGAATATACATGACTTTAATCAACTTACAAAAGGAAGTACGCTGATTGTAAAAGATGGATCATTTGCGTGCTTGACTTAATTGATGTGCAGTTGCATAATTTACGTCTTTCTGTAAATACACTGTCACTTTATACCAATTTCAATCTTATGGTGTTTACGTTAGAAAAAAATCAATATGTTAATAGTAGTATAACTGCAGTTTTAACATGCATGTAAAGGTACTGTACTTAGACATGCTAAGTACTCCAACAAACTGCAGAAAAAGTGAAAAGCATCATTTCCAGAGGATTTCTACTGTTAAAATGCAACAGAACTAAGATACTGAAAAGACCAAATTTAAAAACTGGGTATTGGTTGAATCACTTTTCTGTTCAAATGGTGATCAAGACTAGCAAAAATTGTATTATTTGAAAATGTTATGAATCAACTATGTAGTCCAGATTTTAGTTTATCTGTGTCCTCCTTGTGAAGGGTTAGGATGAGGATCTCAGAGAGCAGATGTGTGGCCAATAAAACTTGTGTATGGTGTGGTCCCGCGCACGCCGCCTGAGTGACAGGGCAGTGTATCGCCCTGGAATTCCCCACGCTCCTCCTCGTTGCAGGACATGGTGGCCTCACTTGAAGTCGAGCGAGGAATAAAGGATTGCCTTCTGTATTTTTTCATTAGACTTTTCTTTTGTTACGGAATACATAAATCCATTGTGGCAAGATGCAATATGTATCATGGCGCTCCACCTGCGGACGTCTCATAATGGCTGCCATGTCCCTCCAGTCAGGGATGATAAGTGAACCCCCCATGAATGTTAATGATAGTGATCATTCTGAACCAGCCCGCCTCTCTGTCTTCGCTCAGAGCCCGGGTGTCACACGGGGTGGCAAGGTTCAAGGGACTAAAATGAAAACAAACACTGATGGAGATATATAAATAAATGAAGACAGAAATGAATGAATGCACATATCAGCACTTGACAAAAACAGGGACATGATGAAGTAGCCGTAGCGTAGCTATACAGGTTCCTTAAAACTTTTGATTACTTGTACTTCATAATTTGGGTTTTCTGGCAGTGGTTCTCTTACATAATGTTGATTCATTATTGTGTCATTTTATTTAGTCCATGCAGCTATAATATTTTTCAGCAGGAATATTTATTTTATTATTTGCAAGGCCAGTAAACACTGGGGAGCAGGTGGGTTCAAACAGATGTGGCTGTTTACATGACCGCAATAGTCTGGGCTTCATATCTGCTCGTTGCGCGTAAATGGCTTTGACAACATGCACACTTGCAGAGGCAGACAAAGGCTTGACTCGGCTAATCAAAACTGACAATATTGAAATCACAATGAGCCTTTTTCTATCAAGCACGATGAGTCAAATGGAAGATGAGCTTAACTATCCCAATAATCTTTAACAGCGACGGAGATAACCTGCAAACTGGGAGGATAGTGAGGTATACAAAGCCGGATCTGCATCAAAACTGCACAGGCAGACAGCTCCATAGACTAATGCAAACCCGATTTATTCCCTTTTAACTGCGCTCTGTGCTCTGCTCTCCGCAACTCCCAAACTCACACTCTTGAATGCATTGGTGGATTGTTTTCACCAACACAGCAGCATCTCCAAGCAACACACCCATCTCAAGTAACAGGCAGGGGAGAAAGCAAACACACAGCCTATGCCAGCTCATCCCCCTCTCTACATTTCACCGCTTCCTCCTTGTCTAACTTTGCCAAAGTCCTTGGAACTTGCCAAATCCGGTCATGCCTGCTTAGCTTGCTGGACTGATTGTGCCAGAAAAGAAAATAAGACACAGATGTATACAAACTCTTGGTGGTGCCAGTGGAGAGAGAGTTAATGGCTTCATTTCGACCCTCCCATTGTAGCTGGGCACAGGTGGGGATAATTAGAGATCTCTCTCTCTGCTCAAAGTTAATTCTTTACTAGTTGTGACAACTGAAAGGAGGCTAGGATGCAAGGCTCTTCCCATCATCAACCTCCTTACCCTCATTACAGCCCAGTAAAAACAAAACATCACAGCCCCTCCATCACAGTCACTGATACCATTAGACCCTGCTGACCAACGGTTTGCATTGGCGAACAATGGAGGAAACTCAGAGTTGTCCAAATAGATGCTAAAGTTTCATTTGGACAAAATGTATTTCTCCAGGGGAGTTTGGATGATTTTATTATTACACAAATTGATCCATTCGGAAGCTTGTGTCCAATCATTCGGTGGTTCCTGAAGTAGGAACTGAAAGAGTTGTAGTTCCTGAACTAAAATGGTTCCTGTTGGGTGAATGGTTCTTGAGTTCCTTTTAAAGGTTCCTGGTTCCTAGAAGAGTTCCTGTGGCACACAAAGGAACCAGGACCCATTTGGTACTGGAAATCTCTTTCCTGAACCATTTTTAAGGTTCATTCTTACAAGCAAAGACATGGCTTATTGGCCAGATGCAGGCTTTCATCCTCCCAGAGAGACTTTGTTGTCCACCCAAAATAAAAAGGTATTTCTAAAGCTCACATTATGTTTGTTGGAACTAAAAATTACTCACAATGGAAATAGTCTCCTCCATTGCTTCTGTTGTTAGATGCATTTGCTGTAATTTCCATAATCTTTGCTGTATTTGAATCCCTGTGGGAGTGAGGAAATTATTGAGGGGAAGTACGCAGCTCCCATGCCAGATAGTTCTGGGTTAGATAGTTCCTAATTCAGTTCTGAACTTCAGGTCTTAAAGTGCCTTATACTTATTAATGGGGCAGTCAGGGAGGTAGAGGAGGAGGGGGAAAAATCACACACATGAGGTCCTGATGAGATTAAAATAACTGACTAGTGCATGTAATAAACCATCCAGCCTTTTGTAGGGGAAAAAATCCCATCCAAATGGATCTTTGGACACACACACATACAGACTTATTCTGTTAGGTCAGGCTGTCACAGCAGTGAAAGACCCACAGCAAAACCACAGGCAGACACTAAGGGGAGTGTTTCATAACTAAGACTAAAGGCAGCTTGAGGACTGTGGACATTAAAAGCAAAAAAAAAAAAAAAAAAANAAAAAAAAAAAAAAAAAAGACAAGATACGTAATGACTCTTTCTCAGCCTTTTTGAAATCAAATACTTTTAAAGCCAACTGCGCCATGAAAAAACAGTTAGATGTCTCAATCCAGATTGATGCCTCATTGAATAATTTATGTTCCTGAACTCCAGATGTTTGAATGAGCTCCAGAGTGTGACCCTTGTCCTCTCCCTGGGAGACTTGTAATGAAATAATCCCGCATGAGCAATTCCTGATGCAAAGCGTAGTACTATCATATAGCCTGTGTGCTTCAAAAGACTTGAAAGCCTTTTCTCTCCGTTAGCCTGAGTGACAGCAGAGAGACGTGTCTTCAGATGAGAGGAGGCGAGTCTCATTACGCCGCATTTGGTTGACACTGAGTGATTCAAGTGTTCCTGGACAATTCAGACACACTGATATAAAACACATTAAATGTCTTTCACAGCACTTTACCTGACACTGTTCATCTGCGCTCATCTGTTATCCCTGACGAGCCGGCTTGTGTCGCTGCTTCAAGTCTGAGATCAGGACTGTGGTGGAAAGGATCCGTAATGGAACACAAAGACAGAAATAGTGTTTGAATTCAGTTTTCAAAGACAACTTTTACTTTCATTGATAAATTATAAATGTAACTAGAATACAATCTTGGTGCCAACTGTCTTTGGACAATCTTAAATTGGGAATATAAAGTTGCCAATCATCCTGCCTTTCCCCTAATGAATGCTGGGATAGGCTCCAGCCCCCACAATCCTGCACAGAATAAACTAATATAGAGAATGGATGAATGGTTGGATCTGAATTTGATAAACCACATGCAGACAAAACAGAAAACATGCTGTGAACTTTGCTGACACATATGGGCAAAGTAAACTGTCCCAAATATTAATCATACATGACATTGCATGATATTATTCTGATATCCTGCATGGAAAAATGGAAGACTAACACAGGGAGGCAGCATGACACTCGTAGAGGAACTGTACATCATGACAACTCAGAGAGACGATGACACGGTGAACTGACCTGATCAACCTGAAAGGAATCACCGTGACAACAAGTCCAGATAGAGACGATGCACTTTGTTTACACATATTGAGCAGAGCTGTGTATTCACGTGACTTACTGAATCAAGGATAAAGTATCCGGCTACTTTGCAAGTATTCTGCTTCAGTGATTCGGCTGTGTCACACTTTGTGGCCACACACATAACAATAAAAAGCATCTTTACTTTTTTTTTGTTCTTTACAATTACCTTTATTTGTTCCTAAACTTGCCAGCTCTGCGAGGTAAAGTCAATAGTACCTTAGTCACTTACATTTAAGGAGAAGGTTTGTCACTTTGCCAGGCTGGGAGGATCAAAAACCAAGCAAACAAAGTCAGCAACTGGAACTGAAACTTGTAAGTCCGCAGTCAGGAATCGTTAGGTTACTTTGCTTTAAATTCCTCTTCCTCTTTGACACCAAGGTGTTGATCCTCATTCTTGCTGCACAGACATCGAGGTGAGAGTGAAGAGAGGATAGAGATACGGTGGAGGCAGTGATAGGGCAGGTGAGCGGAGAGGATGCCAAACCCAGTGGTCAGCGGGTATCAGAGAGAGGGCGGCTGTCACATCCCGCTGACTTAGCCAAGACAGATGAGACAATCAGCAACCCGAGGCCCGGACAGCTTCTCAACCCTGCCTGCATCCAACGTTTCAGGGCAGCTTTCAACAACATTTCAACCTTAACTCACCTTTCCTTCGCTTGTAACAAAAGGTGGAGGTGAAGTGAGAGCTCAGGAAAACTGTTATTCACTGAACAAGTTTCCTTTTAAATTTGAACTAAATGATACACAAATGATGTTCTCTGCTCATAATACCAAATGCTAACATCTGTGTAAGTTACATTTTTATCCTTAAAGGACCATACCACTCACTTTGCATGTTTGAGTTTCATATATTCAATTTTCACACGTTACATTACTGACAATCATTTCCCAAATGATAAAATCATATTTCAGCTTCCCTGATATTTTGCAAAATCCCTTAATCTTTCAAAATCAAATATTCAAGCGATACGCCCTCCTTAAAAATCAATGTTTCACCTGTTCATAGCTGCACAAAATTATGAAGTCACGGTCGTTTAAATTTTTTGATAAATGCAGGTCTTCTTTTGGGACTATATTCNTTATGAAGTCACGGTCGTTTAAATTTTTTGATAAATGCAGGTCTTCTTTTGGGACTATATTCCCCAGTGGAGACATTAACTCTGCACTTTTTTTTTTGTGCTTAAATGCTAAAATTACAAAACTTAAAAAAAAACAAAAAACTGAATACTTGTCTTGTTCATGATGATGGATTACCTATCCCAAGAATGTTTCAAGTATCAACAAGTTGATTTTAATAGCGTACCAGAATGAACTGAACCCAGTGGCGGTCTGGAAGGTAGGAATAATTTTTTTAATTCATCCAGCATTATGCTTTGGGAAATGAGTGTCAGTAACATTATGTGTATGAAAATTGAATATATTAGGCTTAAACATGCAAAATGGGGTGGTATGGTCCTTTAAGCCTTCCTTTTAAGCTAATATCTGTATTTTTTTTTTTGTTTGTTTGTTTAAATATCATTCTATGTCATTTGTCTGATAAACTGCTGCCAGATGTTCTGACTGATTCATTTACTGAAGTTAAAGGACCATACTGGTGGATTTGCATGTTTGAACTCAATACATCTTACCTGCATACACGTTATGTTACTGACAACCCTTTCCCAAAGCATAAATGTATTTTAGTTTTTGTGCTGTTTTGCCAAATCCCCTAACCTTTCAAAATCAAATGTTCAGGCTATAGACTCACCTTAAAATTCAATGTTTCTCCTGCTAACACGCATAACCGAATGTAGAATGGTTGGATGATGGTAGAACTACACAAAACTGTGAACTGACGGTTGTGCTCGATCTCTGCAATTTGTACAAAAAGACTCAGGTCAGGTTTCTTATGTGGTTATTTGTGGCAGTCAAGTTGTAGCAAGTGGAAATGACATGGCTTTCCCACTACAGACATTAATTTCTCTAATTTCCATAATCTTCACAGTACTTGAAGTTTAGATGGAAAGTAAGCAAGGAACTCGACTCCAGATCGTTTCGTTGGCAGTAACTTAGTCTCAAAGTTTAGGTCTAAAATTGTATTTTGAGGTAAAGTTCCCTCACAATGGCAGATGGTGGACAGTAGATGTCTATAATCTGTCTGATCTCTGTCTCTTAATTTCAGAATATAGCTTCATATGTATTCAGATGCAAACCAAAAGTGGGTGGGGTTTTGAAAAGTGCTATATAAATAAAGTTATTATTATTATGTGTCTGTATTTGTGTACATCCCACATGGACAGTAACCAAAGGGGTTTGTGGGTAATGCAGTCTGAATTGGGATAAACACTAACATCAATTAACCTGGCATGAGACAGGAGCAACCAGTCATCTCCACCATTGTCTCATTTGTTTGTGGTAATTACACTAAGGTGTCACAACTAATTTGACAATGACACAGTGATGCTTAAAACACTCCACATTTCTCCGTTTTAAGCATTGATACTTATTGTTCTGACTGACAACTTTATCTGCAAAAGTCTCCAGCTGCAGAGGATGTTACTGCAGAAAAAAATAAAACCGTTTGGTGTGAGTGTGTGTGCGTGTGTCTCTGTGCAGGTGCATGTGTGTAAGTTGTCAAAAATCTCCTAAAGACCATGCTGGACCCCAGGCCAGCTTCCAGCCTCTCTCCTAATTGCATTGATTTTTAGCACAGTAAATCTAGCTGTGTCACAATCTGCACTCCCCAGGCATGATGTACTGCTCTGATGCCAGCCTGCACGTCTGCTCCCAAACTTGCTGGCTTAAAAATTTCCAACTATAATGATGTGATTAATGGTTAAATTAATTAATTGCTAAATGTATGCTAATTGTTTAATTGGTTGCCTGATCTATATAAGATCATTTCTAAATTAAATGAGTAGATTTACAAAGTTTATTGATTAAATGTGACAATGAGTTATATGACTGACTACCTGATTTGCAATTTTCTCAATTAAATTCACAAAGCTCTTTGAAGTGTGGTTTTGCAAAGTGTGCCTTATCCAAGTGATCTATACCAGACCTGACACTGCTGTACTTATTTATGAAATCAGACAGCTGATAATGATGCATTAATATTAATGGCAACTGTAAATTTTCGGATAGTATTGCTCTGCAGAAACCAATCCGAGAACATTTGTCACTATAAATCCATCTTTATTTCACATTTCTAATGCAAATTAAAGTGGAAGTCAATGCTAAGGTCAAGTATCTGGGAGGAATCTGATTTTTTTTTTTTTTTTTTTTTNAAAAAAAAAAAAAAGATTAAATGTTTTATTGCTGTCACACTTATTTTAAAAAATCTAAAGCAAAAATCCTGATAAATTCCAGCAAAACATTTTAACAGCTTCAAAGTCAGCATGTTCATCTTTATCAATATTTGTTTACAAGGCCCAACAATGATGGATGTAAATTTGGCATGGCTGTCTCCTCTGCACTGATTTATAAGAGGTTTTTTTTAAGATGCAAAACAGATAAGCCCTAACAGCATTTATAGCCTCTCAATAAAAGAACCAAGTAGATATTTATCTATTGACAAGTTAGTTTTTGTTTTTTTTTTAGCATTTAAAAAAACTCAAGTGCTAAATTTTTAAAGTTGTTGTTTAAAGTTGAACATGCACTTTTTCATCCTGTAATCTTTCATTGTTTGTTTTTTTTTTTTTTGTCTTTGTAATTTGCCCGTTTCCCCACCTACAGCTCCTACTGCCCACCCGGCCGTTTGAGGAGAGGGAATCTCTCTTTCAATTGCCTCTCCTGAGGTTTCTTCCATTTGTTTCCTTAAGTGATAAGGTTTTTTTAAGGGAGGTTTTTCCTCGTCTTCTTAGAGAGCTTGGGCTGGTCGGGAACCGCTGATGTGTGGGCCTGTAAAGCCCTTTGAGACACTGTATGTGATATTGTCCTATACAAATAATATATAATATATAATACAAATAAACTTGACTACAAATAGCTGGTGTGAAACTTCTGAGTATCCAACAACTCTTCTAAAGATGAATGATCTGCGCTCTTCTCTGCAGAAAACACACCAAAACCTTAAAATGAGCAAAAGCATTGTGTTCACAACTCCTTCTGAGAGCAGAAAATTGCTCTATATACAACAGGGCTTATGTAAAAAAAAAAAAAAAAAAAANAAAAAAAAAAAAAAAAAAATCAATTTTTAAAATAATGCCATGTACATGTTGTAGTTCTTCACGGAAATTAAAAAAGTGTAGTTGTGATAAGACATAGAGATGCTGTCACACTGTTGGTAATGAGCTTCACTGCTTGATGCTGACTTTAACCATTAATAAATAACTGACAGGAAATACTTTTTGCTAATGTTCCCAGATGCAAATATTTTAAATAAATAGGTAATAAATAAGTAGAAGGTTCAATCTAGGTTGCTAAGCTCAGCACTCGATTGATAGGAAGGTAAATTTACAGTACTGAGGTACTGTAAAACACTCTTAAATAAATAAATGGACGTCAGAGCAAAAAGAAAACAGAAGTTCCCATGGAGGCCTCACGTAAACTCCTACTTTGCTTTGCTTGCACACACACTGGTCGTAAATGACGTAATTCCGAGTTCTGGCTTCCCAGTTCCAAGGTACAATGAATGCAACATTAGCGTGTGTGTGTGTGTGTGTGTGTGTGTGTGTGCAGCCCCTGCAAAAATGCTTTGGCAACCCCAACGAGCCAAAGTGGACCAGACACCATAATTGTAGCTATCTTCAACTCCAGGTGGATCTAATTTGTGGCATATCAGTGCTGAAGGTAAGAAGAAGAAAACTAAAAAGTAGCTGACTGCCATAAAATATGAAATTGAATCAACTAGATGCTACAATGGTGTAGCTGTTAACTTTGTTGTTACAGCTTATATACTAAAGGTTTGTTTGTGTAACTAAAGTTATGACTGGTTTGTCTGACTTCTGATTTACCTCAATGGGAATTGAATTCATCCAACTTGGAATGCTTGAGTACCACTTAAAAAAAAAACATTTGTGCTACTTGCATTATGTTGATTAAACTTTATCAGCCTCAGGTTAGTCACCTGGACATATTTTGAGTAGCAGAAACTCATATTTAGTTCAATTAACTCAAAATGTTGAGACAGCCAAGTTACAAATTGCCAAAAAAAAAAAAAAATTCCTTTTTACAGTGCACACACGAGTACCAGAAGAGTTTTGTACAAAAATACTACAACTTTGGAAAATAATCATGTGATTTGGTAACAGACTGCTAAAGCCTCAAATTAGTTGCAGCTGAACTTTGGAAAGCATTTTTGTGCTTAAAAAGGTCAAGAAATTTGGTCCAAATCTTAACATATAGAGCTCAAAGTTGATTTAATAATGTACGATAATGTGTTCTAAATAGGAAAAGTCCACAAATATGGCATAATGAGCACCATTATATCACCCAGAGCAACGTTAGTCCAAATTTTCATCTCCATAGCAACCAAATCTGTGGCACTCAGCTTTTACTGAAATTGCCAGTAGATCCAAAAAATAAAGTACTGTATATATTCCCATAGAGGAAGACAGAATAACAGACAGTCCAACAAAGACCGATTTAGCTAATTTGTAATGGTCCATGGCAAAATATTGAGTGTATAAAGCACACAGTGGATGTACATAAAAGGGCGTCTGGACAAACGTTGGAAGGCTTTTTCGTGTAAATAGATGAATTCCAAAATGAAATCCAGGTTTTGTTGAATTCAGAACTGCCAAGAATCCTACCCTCAGACACATTCATCTTCTTCTTTGTCTTGTCTCCCTCCGTCTGTTTATTCTGGCATTCATCAGCGCCATTTCTGCCATGCTCGTCAGATTTCTAAGAGGGAAATGAAAAACAGCAGTCATTTTAGGTGCAGGCTAAAGGTTAGAACATGTAGAGTGAGACCGGCACATTATTCCTTTTATGTGTCCCTCCCATGCTGGTATACTCTCTGCTGTACAGTGTAATCGTAAAGCTGAAGGTTCATGAAATGTCCCTAAATTTCTGAAAAAAAAAAAAGTACATAAAACTGCAGCAGCATTTCTAGAATTAATGAAGGTAATTTAATTGGATGTTTTAATGCTGAAAAGGCTGTCAGAATGAGTTCACGAAGCTTAAAGAGAGTATACATTCTGCCACGGCAAAACTGTAACACAATATACAGTTATTTCTACTACGTCACCTTTGCACATGACATTTTTACCTACAGATTTACTTGAAAAAGCAAAAGATTTTTTTTCCATGGTGAGAAAGTCATTGTTAGCACTTTAATGCCTCATTAGATCATATCCATCCCTGTGAGCAAATGAAGAGCAATTAGTACGGCTGCTTTCTTAGATGCTCAAAAAGGCCACAGTGGCAATAACATGAAATTATTATACAGGTAACAAACATGCACTTTTGCTAATGTTGCTGGTGATGGTCCTGAGGTTGCATAGGTAGGTTTGGTGAGTTTTTTTAGAGTTCCTTGGAGGTGATAAATGGCAATGGGTAAAGTGCCAGTAGCGATGTCTGTAGAAGTAGCTTATTCTGTGCTGCCAAGCATGATTTATGACAAGAAAGGAGGAGGGGGTGGGGGGGATTCTCTGACTTCACCATTTGCCCTCCCGCACTTTTCCATATCGTCCAAGAGGAGTTTGGGGGTATTGGATTGACACAGCAACTGCACACATCTGGTTTGGAGATGGAGCCAGGCCTTTTTCTAGCCAACAACCATTTGAAAGAAAATAGGTGGAAATGGGAAAACGGAAATATGATGTAGCAATAGAAGAAATGGAATCCATGGCATAAATTATTGCTTTTTTGAAAGGTTTCACATTGTTCATTTTCAGGATTTTGTTGTCAAGTGTTGTGTAGCTCTAAGAATAAAGTGCTTTGTCTACTTGTTTTTTTTTTAAATAGGTAAATGAAGATTATGAATCGGGCTCAACCAATAGTTGTAAGATACTTTCACACTTAAAACTGAACATACTTGTTAAATACTGACTGATAGATATGACCTGAAACTCTCATTAAGGACACAAAATAGGTGAAACACTGCAACCTGCCTAACTAGAAGATTTAAAGGTGAATTTTTCTCTCATTTTTAGTGTAATATAGTACTCTGGAAAAATTTAGGTTCACATCTGCAGAAATGCATCCAGTAGGACAAACCCACAGGTCCTGAACTCCTGAAAGCTACTTTTGATTAGTCCTTTACTTGCACAACATGTTTACATCAACATGTAACACATTTAAATTTAGCGGCCTACACACTCGGCTACACACCACCAAGTACGAGGCTAGTGAGCGAGTGTTTGGCAGCATCTATGTGTTGCTCTCCCTGGAAGTTGCCAGTTCAGGCCCGACTCAGGCCAGTCAGAACAGAGCGTGCTGTTTGGAAGGGAAAGTTTTAAAGAGACAGTACCTACAACAGCCCATTGTCACTCAGCGAGCATAGCAGTGCTGCAACAAGGAGAGTAGAAGCAAAGTGTTTATTTTATTGTAAACATTTCAAAATAGACTCTGAATAAAGGAATCAAGATCAAATTTAAGAATGCAGTTTTTGAAGAACTTTGACTCTAAACACTCCAGTTTTGACCGTTATTATGACACATTTCCAAAAAGTCTTGTAAGAGCCTCCGTATTCCATTCCTGCTAATTATTCTAAAAAGAAATAAGAGCTGAGAATGAGGTAATAGAAGTCATAGTGATATGTGATGCAGATCATATTCCAGCTCATACACACACTGTAAATATTATAAGCTGTGATGACTCAGAGTACAGTAACAGATTTGTAGCATTAAAGAGGAATACCGTCCCTTTAACCTCAGGCCGTTAGTCCCTTCAAACAGGAAGTAAAAATTTACCTCAGTTTGTTTTTCCCTCAACCATAAAGTCCAAATGAACAAATGACCAAGATACAAACAATCTTCAATAATATACAGCAGCTATCATAAATTTAGCACTAATGATGCAAATTTAGAAGTAATTCTAGACGAACACTTTATTGTTCAGACATGCTTTTAAGGACCTCTGTCTCTGTAAATAATATTCATATAAAATCAATGCTGTTAAAATGTTCAAGAAGGATTTTTAACACCATAAGGATGAATTAGACAGTCACAAACTCTATTAATTTTCGCAGTACATGGCGTCATATTTAGATTTAATAGCACATGGCGTCATATTTAGATTTAATAGAAAGTTTTTAATGAAGCAGCTTGGAAAAGGAATCCTCTCCTCCATTACCAGATGATGGATAACCGAGAAAGGTTAGCAGCCGCTCATTAGCACTCTCTTAAATTACTAAAGTACTTGCTGCTTTTTTTGTTTTTTTCACCTTTCATTTTTTCCCCCCTTAAATGAGGTAAAATAATACTGAGAGGATGGTTGTTGAATGAAATCCAACCATAATTAAATACAGTGATGGGTTGAAAATGTTCTGTAGTGCTGGTAGTGTTTAAAAATGATGCTGTGTGTTGAGATCATACCAGGCGTGGTCACTGCCGTGTGACACGAGCGCAATAATGGCAAGTACAGATCTATCCAGAGAGAAAAATGAAAGGCGGGGGGAAGATATTTTAGTGAGTAATGCCGCAACACCATTACACTGTGAAAGATGTATATACATTAAAGGTGTATTTCTATTACAGTCTGATAGATATATTTGTGGGGCTGAAATTATCGACTGATATGAGACAGAATATATCGCTATCGGCATGTATTGCTTGTTTGTTAGCTAGCAGGATATCTCGAAAAGTTATGGATGGATTTGGATTAAATTTGGGAGACGGATAGATAATGTCAAGAGGAAGAAGAGATTAAATTTTGGAGGTCATCCAGGATCCAGGAGCCTACAGTATAAAATCAATGCTACTGGGACGATTTCAATCAAATTTAGCATGGTTGCTCGTTTCTAATAAAAGGAAGATGGGTGATGAATACTGAGGCTTTCTTTTTTTTTTTTTTNTTATTGGGGATTTTGTTGGTCTTGGCGGAGGTATGGATGTGCTCTCAGTGCCTTTTTGTTCAGGTATGTGTGTGTTATAATCTCTCCTCATACTCCGATTGCGCAGTACGTCATGTATACAGTATGTTGATGAATTCTATTATGCCATCCACCTACAGCTTATATATATTTTGCCTTAATTATAGTACAGACAAAAAAAAAAAAAATCTGATTATCCCAACCTCTTCTCTGCAATTTTTGTGGTTTCAGAATGTTCCTACTTCTTGTTATGTTGCCAGAACATAATCAGAGAGCCGTTACGTACGTAACAAATGCAGGTAGCTCTGTATTTTTGTTGTATATAAATGGAATTTGTAGGAAAAAGGCTGAGCGTAGGGAGTAGGGCAGCTTATTCACAGTAAACGTCGCTTTCCTCTACTGCAAAACACCATAACATGCTGAAAAAAAACAAAATAGAATGGGGCTTTAATGTTCTCTATTTGTAAACTTTGTAAGTGTATGGCTTTGCATAAATTTAACCTGTCAGATTTAATTCTCATGGCAGGTTAAGAACTACAGTAGATACAGAGAAGGGANTGTAACAGAGCATCTGATAAAAATAGAGGTCATGAGGTATTCTTCATTTCGCTGAGCGCTACAGAATTGGAACCACTTGGGATGTTGGTATATAGGACACCCGCTGCTAAAACACTGCCATGCAGCACCATGATTACGACTTGATCCTTCCTCCACTGAAAGCTCATGCTGGCGGAAATCAAGTACCCCGAGGCTTACAGCACGCAGCCCAAGGCCTAAAAGGTAGTAGCATGAAATATAGATACGGGGGTGACAGATGTTTACAGTGCGTCGCGAGATGGCATTGAGACAACACGGTGGCTCCCTCCATTGGAGAGGAACTTGATGAGTATAGTAAAGAGATGGAGTGATATAGGAGGTGCTCCGGCAGTGTTTGCAGGCAGATCATTAGGCCTCCTCTTTAACTCAACCCCCAGTGACAATCTATTGCTCTCCTCCCCTGTCAGCGAATCATTATGGGCTGATCATTAGTGACATCGCCACATGCCCATCACTCAGCCTGGTGCTATATTGGCAGATGAACAGCCTCTGCTCCAGGCCCACTAATCTACACGCTTCAGACAGGGAGGATGAAGGAATGTTCGCCCAGCATCAGAAAGACCAGACTCAAGCCTGTGCGTCAAATCAAACACCCTTAACCGTTGTCAATATTCTATGCAATAATCAGAATAATACACATGATGATTCCGTTCAATTCTTTTGCGGCAGGGATCTGTGAAAGAAATCGTAGCTAACACAGAAATCACGCAAATGAGCGGGAAGGGAAACTGATTTCCTTTTTCCATCATCTCACAGAATTACAGGTGAATGTTTTCTACTGTGTCCATCCCTCTTATTGTTGTAAAGTCACCATCTCTAATCGTGAGGGTTGATTGATAAGTTCTGAGCCTAAAACATAAAGAAATATATTTCTGAGGTATTATTGCACACCAACCGCATTTATTTGATCTAAGTAATTTAGAAGTTCTAGACATTACCTGAGGGTTTGCAGATTGTATAAGATTAACAAAATAAGGGATCATACAGTGAGTTTGAACTAGTTTAGTGCTCACCCTAATCACTGTGTTTGGCGTTTATCAAGTTGAGGGCGATAGCAGTTTGTTTGTATTTGGATCACTGATTTTGCCTTTAACATCTGCCATAGACACACCCCCAGTTGGTGATTAACACACAAATTGGCAGTTAATACATTCACTGAGTTTCAACAGTTCAAAAGTTGCTCTTGATGTGTTTCACGAGCAGAAATTTGCTCCACACACACGATAAGCTGAAAACACACAACAAATACAGCCAACAGTGAAAGACTTGTCGGGTGACAACTTAAGTTTTGCTTCAGGAGAAATCAGGAGAGACTGATGAGGGGGTTCAGGACTGGAACTGACACATGATGATTAAATGCATATGACATCAACCTTTTTTTTTTTTTTTTTTTNTTTTTTTTTTTTTTTTTTAATCAATTCAAGCCTTTTAATCAAGTTCCTAATGTGAAATCAAGCAAAAAAACAAATCCAAGTGGAGGATTATACTTGTTTATAACTCCACATATGCTTGTGCACACAGCTGAGTTGCTCACAAACTTTATGTCAATATTTAGGGTTAAATATTATATCCTTTATTATATCCTTTAAGGGCGGAAACATGAATCAGCTCCAGATTTTAGATAATGTAAAAAAAAAAACAAAACAAAAAACTGCTTCTGATGTTGACAGAAGTTGACATTACTGCTCCCATGATGCTAAACCAACGCATGATATACATGACAGCCATCACTTGTGTGTGTTTGTGCATGTGAGTGTGTAGATGTATGAATTGAACCTAACAGCAAATTTTAATGTATTTATACATTCATCATCTTTGTTCTCAAACTTTCTTTGATTTCAACGAGCTAATGTGCTAACATTACAACAGCCTAACAAAAATGAAATGTTTACTGACAAAAAAAATCTGTTTTTGGTTTTGGTAGCAGCTTTATTTATATAATGATTCTTTTTTTTTTTTTTTTTTTNTTTTTTTTTTTTTTTTTTTAACCTTTGGCTGCCAGGTATAATCATCACTGTCTTAACATTATTGATAATCAAATGACTACATGAGCGAAGAAGTCAGTTGCATTCCAGTTTCATCTGCTATATGACAGTCTGAACATCCCTGAAAACAGGCCTTATGTTGTAAAGCGAAAAAAGCATCTTATGATTGATTGGATGACGAATAATTCCGCAGACATTCTGAGCTGTATCCTCTGAGATGATGATGCAACGAGAACAGAAATGCTTGGCCTCTGCTCTGTGACCTGTGAATAATTGATAAATCAATTTTCTTGACTAGAACACCAAATAATGAAGAAATGCAATACTTATCAATTACATTTTCGTCTTAATTGTTGACTTCACTTAGCACAAAGCAGCGCAGCGAAACACCACGCCATTTTTCAATTAAAAGGTCCAGATGTTTTTGGAGGCTTCAGTAGACACAGGCAGTTGTGAGAAATGCTTTATCTGCATTGTAATAATCACTACAACATCAGCTCCAGGCTGCATTTACATACTCATGTTTTATTCCAGCCTTCTTTCTAATGCACCGCTTAATTATACTGAGCGCAGACAGTGTCAGACCCCCATAGCCCCAAATTTATTATTGCACTGTGTGAAGCAGCAGCCATCAAACCCAGAATCCCTCATCACAGCACAGCACACTTCTCACTGCTCTCACGCTTTATTCTTTCAGTCATAAACACATATCACATATCCGGATTTTATTCACACAACAAAGTAACTAATTAAAAATTAATACCCAAAATGACATCACGCTTAAATCCCATTTTTGTGCCTCTAAATGGATGTGAAATGTCTTCTAGTGGTTTATTCATTTGTATTGTTCTAGATGAATAACATGTAATCAAATTGATCAATATGCACCATTAATCTCAGATACATGTGTTAGTTGGGTCATATTAAATAGTAAAATCTAAAAAAATCCCATGATTTATTCATATTTCATACCAGTTGATTTTTCTGAAAAATGGTGCATTTAGGTGCACAACAGAGGATATTATTTTGCTGTGCATCTTACTGTAGATGATTAGATGTTTGGAGAAAACTCAACCTCTCCTACCTGAAAGTATCTGGTCGTACATGATGAACACGGTGCAATAAGCTGAACTCTATAGTGCGTAACTGTACACGCATTAATGTCTGAGATATGTAAATCATTTGTTGATATTGAGATTTGTGTTTTAATTGCACAAATTGTTTTTCATGAGAAAGATTAGCAGAGAATCACAATATAAATGAGATCCAAGATGTATAATCATGAGCTCTCATTACTTTGAATGGGCAAATATTTCTCAAATAACAGTTTATTATTAAGACTGTCTGAGCCTCAAAACTGTTTGCTCATTTATTTTAGTCATTTCCTCCTATAGAAACGATTCAGTCATGAGTAAATATATAGAGACCTTTAATTATATGCCTTTCATCTCGCATAAATGTCTTCTAAAAATGTATCAATACACAGTTGGCATTTGGCAAGACTGAAAAATACACAGAAAGTGCAAAATATTAGAATTATGTTCTTGATACTAAGTTGAAAAATATTTAATCTGCATCTCTTCCTTTGTAAAAGCATGAAGGAAATGAAGAGATGATGCTTTTTTAACAGGATTCATCTTATGATTTTGCTTTACATTGAGGTTTGATGTTTGTTTAACCCCCTTAAAAATGGTTTTTGTTTGTTTTTTTTAATCTTTCCCCGTATAAATTAAAGAACATAATATAATACATTTCACAAGTGAAAGAAGTTAGAAAATTTTCACATAAAAAAAATATCATAATGCAAAATCACATATGTGGCCAAATTAGCAATAAATTTCACAGAATACAACTTAACAAAACATAAATATACCAACAAATATTTTTTCTTGTCTGTTTTGCACAAAATATGATACACAAATCTGATTTTTTTTTTTTTTTTTTTTTGTTTACCAAAAAATTAAAGCATTAATAATTAGCTTTAATTGCACTTTGTGTAAATATTGGCTATAAATAACCTTTAAAGGTCAGAATCAGACTTTATCATAGATTTTATTTACTTATTTTTTACATGTTATGAGCCTAAAGTCATTCATAAAATCATCAAAACAAGATGTTATTAAATGCTGAGACTTTACAAAGTCCACAACACCAAGTACAATTTACCATTGTCTAACATGTATGAGACATAATGTAAATACAGCAAAAGACTAAAAAAACTCATAAATAAATACATGCTGTGTAACTATTGGTACATGTACATCTAGCTATTGCGTATTCACTGCGATTAATGCGGTTGAATTTGGTTTTAGTCATTGCATGAGGTGGCGAATCGTATTTTAGGATTAAACTAGACATTTTAAGTGGACAACATGTAGAAAATCACTTCTTATACCAAAACAAGCCGACGCGTACAGGACGGGAAGGTCACATGTTCCGTTACAGCGAGCAGAGAGTGGATTCCCCCCGTACATCCAACAACTCAGCCCTCCTGCTCTCCAATCGCTGTGAGAACAGCCAAGCATGGAAGAAATATTCTTATTTAGATGAGAGCTCTGTGAGGGGCACAGTATGGCAGAACAGACGAAGAATACAATGTACTGTGGCGTGCATTGAGAGTGACTCCAATACAGGAGGCAATCAAATCTGGCAGTCATGTGTAAAGATACTTATCTGCCTGGAGAGGATTTCAACAGCATATTTCTCGCAGAAATGGAAATCAATGCTGACAGCAGCTTGTCAGTGTTATATATTCCCAACATCTGATCTCAATAGAGAAATTTCCTTGAATAAAAGGAAATAATGAAGAGATATTTGGGACTGAAAGGTCAATCCTACATTGTGAGTAAAGTTAAAATACACAGCAAAGATCCTGCTGGAAGTTTTCAGTGTCTTGATAAAGAAGCATTGCAGGAGTACACTGATCCTACCAGCATGCTGTTACCTACTTTACATTCCATATTGCCTCAGGCTTTTGCTTTTTGTTTAGCAATTTGGCACCTTACATTCACAACGATTCTGAATTCATAAACAAATACCTCTCCTCCCAGACTAGTTATGATTTTCCTGCCTATGGTGTATTCCTTTGACATAACTATAAATTCACTGTCAAAACCAGCTATAGCATCACCTCCTGTAAAAAGCGGATTGGCACAGACAAAGGCACTTTATCCGCTGATATTCCTGCAAATGTGGAATTATCACTCAACCAGCGAAACGACTTCACAATTCCAGCAAGCAGCGTTAATCAGATTTTCCCAGCAGAGCTGTAGTTCATTGTCATTGCTAATGGAGCCTCCTCTGCAGGTTGTTGCTCTTCACTAAATTAGTGTGAAGTCTTATCCCAAAAACATTGACTAATACTGCACTTAATCTTAGAAACTCTCAAGTCCCCTGAAAAATCTCATCTAGAATGACACTGATGCATTGGAGCTTCGGCCTGCATTGCATTCATCATGTTCCTGACAAAATTAATCTTGATAGAATGAAACCAAATTACACCTAAGTTCACACCCATTTCTCACCACAGAGACTGAATAAATATTTATTGATCATATGTGTAATTTCTTCTCTGCATGGTAAAGTTGTTTGGCTGAGAAGATAAAGATGAAATGAGAGTTGAAACTTTTCTGCTCTTTGAACTCTCATAAAGAAGATGCTCCCAGGCAAAATGCGGAAAAATGCCAAGGGCTGTTTTTAGGTGGGAAACTTTAAAGGCTTTATTAAAGGCAAATTCACACTGAAACAATTAAAAAGTCAAGTATATTTTCAGGACAGTGCTGCAATTAGCACCATGCCATGACTGTGCTGAATGCTGGAGTTGAATGATCTCAGGTTGAACTTGCCTTTTAAGTTTTCCCCCTAAAATCTACCCTGATTATTATGGTAGCAGAAATGTATTTGCAAGGTTGGAAAAAAAAAAACCTAACAAAACTTAAACAATTAGCATTTACTTTGTGCTCATTTGTATCATGTAATATAGTAGGAAGTACGTGTTAAAGTTCCAGAAGTTGATGTTCACGCCCACAGAAATGCATTTTTGATTGGGCCTTTACTTCTGTAAAGGACGAGGCTAGCGATCAAGTATTTGCCATGACCTTCAAACATCCACTATATCATGGCTGGCCAATCAGAAGCAAGCTTTTTAGGAGGAGGGCCTTAAAGTGGCAGGATGCCAAATGGCTTAAATAGGGGCATAATAGGCATTTAAAACCAGGAGTGTAATTTTCTCTCCTTTTTATAGCGTTATATTATAGGTAGTATCTGTCAAACAGTGTCGAAGCGATAAAATTTGAGAATCATGTCAATGGAAATGCATTTGGTAAGATAAACCCATAGATTCTGAGCTGCTCTGAAAGCTTTACTCCTTTATGCAAAGCATGTTTATTACTAACACGTTTACATCAACATGCAGCATATTTGAATTTACCCACCAACATATTGCACCTGGTTAGACACACCAAGTACAAGGCTAACTTGAGGACCCAGACAGGAATGACAGTTTGGGTGTTTCCTGGTTAGACCTGACGCAGCTGACCAATCAGAAAAGAGTAGGTTTCACAGAAGGTGGCCCTGAAGACATAGTACCTAAAATGGCATGTTTTCACTCAGTGTGTAGTGCGGTGCTGCAGCAAGGGTAGAAAAGGATCATTCAAGAGTAGAAGATGACCAATGTATTTTTTTAGTACATTAAAGCTTTGCAAAATTTTCAATATAGACCCCGAAATTTGTTGTAAATGCACTTTTAACTGGTAAAAAAATAATAATTCAATGACAGTAAGAAATTATCAAAATGACTGTTTAGACTCGGTGACTGGAGCCATTAATTAACTTTTTAATCAATCAGATATCATTATAATATTACAATATTTTTACAATAATCTGCGGACATTTTATTAAGGATTTATGAAGCCATCACAAGCTTGATTTTGCAATCAGAAAAAAAAAAAAGTTAAAACCAGGAGTGTTCCTGTTTAGCTCCGTCTGCTATGCAAATAGGGTTCTTCTCTCTATGAGAATGCAGAGGAAAACACGCATGTTTAGCCCTGCCAACCCAAAACAGACATGCACAGCTCATGTTATTTATCTTCCAAATGAACTCATTTTTCAAGACTAATTAAAACACGTTGAGATGAGGAGGAACAAGAAGAAGGGAAGCATTTGTTTGAGAACTGCACCGTCATTCATTCAGACGTGTATGTTTAAAGAAACCGAAGTGATATACGAACACAGAACACAAATGGCGAGAGAGGATCATTTGTATCGCTCCAGTAATGCTGACACACCGAACGGATTGACGGGCCCAAAAAATATCGGGAGGGTTGCCAACCTTTTCAGGCGCCAACACTTTAAAATAGATCATCACGTTGCTTCTTTAATGTACCTTAATCTATTAGGCACGCGGCAAACTAACACGAATATTTTTAGATGATGACTTTTATGGCTTTGTGTTGATGATGAATCGAATTAAAAGATGGCATTTCACAAATCATCCCTTTAATTAGTCTGTGAGCGTCAGAGTGACGATGCTGCCTCCGTCTGAGGATGTGGAGGCAGGAGTTACAAGGGAGGGATGGGTACCAGCCAGAGCTCCAGCAGGGCCCGGAGGCCGTTAGGGGNGCCCCGGGCAGCTTGTGCTGTACACCCAGGTGCTGCTGTCAGCTGGAGTCCTGCTCCAGCTGCTCGCCAAAGATTGATTTAATTATTTCCATTCCCTCCGTCCCTGGATTTCTTTAATTCTTTGTCTTCTCCACCTTGTTGCCTTTTTTGCTTCCCTCTCAGCCCTTAGATAATATGACCTGAAAATCAAATGAATATCCACATGCCATGTAGAAATTACTTTCTATACAAATATGTAGGTGTGTTCTAATTTCAACAATAACGCACAGGAAATGAAATTAAAAAGCTTAAACCCTTGATGACTCTCATTTTCTAAAGTCACATTTTTTTAGGCACATATCACTTAATCTACTTGCTTTGATTCGGTTCATTTTCACACATAATGAGATGGATTCCTTTCATAATTGCAAATGTAGTGTATTGTTACAGTCTGTGAGTGCTGAAGGAGATTTCTGCTCCTCTCGCTGACTTTGAGGTCGTAGGACTCGTGTTATCAATTCGCAATGATTGAAATTACGAAAGTTCTTTTTCTCTTATCCGATCTTTTAAAGGGCAATGAAAAGGCCCATCGTTTCTCTGAAACCCATCCTCAATCACTGTTAATGTTAACTCCATGTACACATAAGAGGCCCGATAAAGAATCATTAGTCTCGTTAATGGAATCACAGATCCGATCCCTCCATCCTTTTCTATTGAAAAGCGCTCTTCATTTCAAAGTTGTTCTGCTTTATTAAAGCTCATTACCATTTCTCTTTTAATAAGCACTCTTTAAAGTCATTACCTGCAGTGGAGTTAAAGGCTCAGCTATTAAAAGGTTACTTTAATGTGAATAATGGCCTCCTGATATACTCAAGTTAATTACTATTGGATACTGGTTCGAGTTTAATCTAATGCTTAAACCTTAATGAAAGATATGTCACGGTACAATGAAATGGCTAAAAATTGTTCCCAATCAACACAACTATTTGTGTTATCTCTCTTTATACAGCCAACATTCCTGCATCAACATCAATATTAAAGCTTTTCAATACATGAACCCCACTGCACTGTTTTCCCAACATTTCAAACAGTGAGAATTATAATTATAACTGAAATCTGAACTTTTCTAACATTATGTTGCAGTCAGTTAAAATGATCTGCTGGTGTTACTCATGCAGAGAAATTTGTTAATATTCATTTTTACACACTCATTCAATGCAGCAAATTAGTATTTAAAAAAAAAAAAAAAAAGCCAGTTGCGCCCAAACATATCGGCACATATTTGCAAGAAATATGGTAAAAACACAGACCCACAGTTCCCTGTAATCTTCTCAGTGTATTATGACATTTTTTAACTATATGTTATCTTCTTCTTTGAGGTCAGAGGTCAGATGATGAAAGCTCACCTTCTCACTTCAAACTGTTCTAACTCACATGAACAGCCTAATTGCAGTGATCTGCACAGAAGGTCACAGTTAAAGGCTCCGCAGAAGCATTAACCTTGAGATCCTACAGCATTATGCTTTTCCACACAACTCAGAGAGAGATACACGCTGGACAAATTTAACTTAATTTTATTAATTTTAAATTTAATTTAATAAAATACAAGTAAGGTGACACTAAAATCCATGTTGTTGATTTAAATCTCCTCTACGTATGTTTCTGCATTTTTTGTTTGTTTGTTTCTGATCCTCTAACTTTTCACCATCCCTTTATTAGACTGACTTGCAAAAAATAAAAATAAAAAAATAAAATTTATTTCTACTCTCCATTGTTGCAGTGCTGCTGTGCACACTGAGTGAAAACAGGCCATTTTCGGTACTGTCTCTTTAAGGCCCCCTCCCCAAAAAACCTGCTCTGTTCTGATTGGCCAGCTGTGTCAGCCTGAGCTGGAAAAACCCAGAATGCGAAAAATGGATGCTGGCTAAACACTGCGTGGTGGGTGTGTCTAACCAGGTGTGTAGGCAGGTAAATTCAAATGTGTTAGACGTTGATGTAAACATGTTGCTGAAATAAAGGATCAGTAAAAACAAAGCTTTCAGGATATACCGGATGCATTTCTACATTTTGCAATATTCAACAAATACTTGCTAATATAATGCACTATAAAAATGAGGTAAAATAACAAAAAGCATTATACAGTATATATCCCCTTTAATATGCTCCTTCAGATATCTCAAATCAGCGTAATATAAAAAGTCTCCATCTTATTAAGTCATTTCTGCCTGCTGTTGAATCTAAAAAGTCTGTCTTTCTAAAATAAATAACACATATAAGCTTGTTTAAAGAATTATCTAGAATTAAATGCCTTTTTTATTGATTCTAATGCAGTGATCTGCCTTATTCATGTCTTGTTTTAAGATACTGACACTAATTTCTAGACAGTAAGCTGCTTTATATTGGAACTAGTTTGAAAAAAATCTCACGGCACTATCATAATACTTGAAATATATAAGATTTTTAGCAGTCAGTATTAAAAAAAAAAATCATGTCTGCAGATTGAGGATTTTTTTTGTTGTATAATTTCCCCCATTTCTTATGCCATTGCAAGAAAAATAATTATAACTATGATGATATCATCAGTTAACAAATTTCCCATGGTTATAATTGCTAAAGTGCAGATTTCCTTAATGTTTCAAGTAGAGAAAAGAGCACATCAGTCTAAAGCTCCATTTTTATATTTCAAAGAGTGAAATGTGAATGGTAATCGTGCACAGAATTAATGTGCAGCGAATGCACCACATTAGCATTTTCCAGTGATACGTTTCCTTCTCTCTTAAGGTCATGTGGCTTTAACTGGAGGCTTAAGTAAGACTCATGTACGTCTGTGTGACCCATTTCATAAATCCCATCGCCTCCTCAGCGAGATAGTGAATATTATATGTCACAAGCCAGTGGGTCATCTAATCCCTTTTCCATAACAAACCGCATTAAAACAATGATAAAGAATAAGCCTTGTGAAGTGATGGAAGCCTTCAAAAAGCTAAAATACTCTGATGACAAAAACATTTTCCATCCCGACGACAACAAACGAAGCCTTCGTGAGTAGGTTAGTGGAGACATTGTGGACAGATGTTGTTGTAGTTGTTGGTCTTCGTGGCTGACAGATTATTTGCAGAACTTCAATGTATCTTTGAAGCCCAAGGGTCGCCCACTGCCAGCCAAACAGAAATGACACTGTCAGAGAGAGGATGGACAGGCGACTTCCACCAAAGGACGTGATGAAAAGATGCATTGTTTCTTGATCAAGAGCATCAGGCATCTATCGAGCATCGGCTTTTAAGATCAAATATTTCTGCTGGAAATTGGCTGAAGCACAGGCAGAACAGCAGCGCACTTCATAAATATAATGTAGGTTTCACATTAACGCCTTCCTAACAACAATGAGACGAAGACGTGTTCACCTGAAGATGTCTGAAGACGCTGACAATAAAAAAAAAAAAAAAANAAAAAAAAAAAAAAAAGCATAATCTTGTGACTTCATAGAAGCTAAAAATAAAGATTTTGATTAGAATGCACTTGATTACACAAGCCTGCCTCAGACTGACTGCTGAGACGTGCCTGATCTCCCTTTTCTTTTCTTTGAGCTCTCCATACAGGACACTTTAAAGAAAAGACAGCTTCCACGGTCACATTCACGCCACCACTTGTCAGTCGTCCAACATTAACGAACATTTGAATTGTTCCGTAATACAAGGATTATTTTCTCTCTGGCATATTTTCATTAGAAATAATGGATGACAAATGTTTGGAAAGGGATTAAAAAAACAATTCAATTGTCTCCTCTGCTGCATGATGGGATGCAAATGATTTAAGAGTAAATAACTAGTAAACGTGGTTGGACAGCATGTCAAACAGCAGCGTTACAGTAAATCTCAAGATTCGACATTCAAAAGACTTTATTTGTTTTTTTTGCACAGGTAAATAAGCACACTGGAATTCTTGCATGGTTCCCTCAGTTAATTAAAAACTAGAACAGTCAAGTCAAATCAAGTCAAGTTAGCCCAGTATCGCATACACTGTCTTAAAAGACTTTACAGGCCCACACATCAACAGTTCCAGACCCAGCCCAAGCTTTCGAAGAAACCTTAAAATAACCTTTAGAAACTTTAGCATGTAAGGAAAAGATGGAGGAAACCTCAGGAGAGGCAATTCAGACACATCCCCTCTCCTGGAAAGGCCAGGTGTGCAGTAGGAGGCATATGTGGGGGAGAAAGCAAATTTCAAAGAGCCAACAAAGAGGTAACGATAGAGGAAGATATATTTAGACATATACTGTCGAAGATATAGAATATAGATATAGAATAGTGAGCCCTGATCCAGAGAGAAGTTCCACAAAGTCCACAAAGATGAAGTGAATCTAAGATCAAGATCGACAAAGAATAAGAGAGATGAGACTGACTATATCAAAAAAATGTTTAAGAAATGTCTGATGTGAATTTAAGTAAAACATATAAAAGGTGCAAAAAAGAATGCATGTACAGAAAAATTAGGGAGTATATAAAAGTGTACAATATACACAATTCTTAAGGTCAGTGTTATGTAAAATATGTACAGGATGCTATATATACAGGGTTCCCTGAGGGGGTGTGTGTGTGTGTGTGTGTGTGTGTGCGCGCGCGCGCGCAGTCTGGCTTATGTATGTCCCAAACATGTATTACTCAAAGAATATTTCCAGACATTAAATAGATAAATAAGCTGGTGAATAAATTTTGCTATTGAAATGAAATTTTAAGCTGGCATCGTAGGAATTTTCATTTAAAGGACCATATCGCCATTTTGCATGTTTGAGCCTAATATATTCAATTTGTCATACACATAACATTACTGACAATCATTTCTCAAAGCATACTACTGGAAAAAATTTTTTCCTACCTTCCAGACCACCATTGGTTTCAGTTCATTCTGGTACGCTATTAAAATCAACTTGATACTTGAAACATTCTTGGGATAGATAATCCATCGTGAACAACACACATATTCAGGTTTTTTCGAAGTTACGTAATTTTAGCATTTAAGTGCAATAAAAAGTGGAGTGAATGTATGTCTCCACCGGGGAATATAGTCCCAAAAGAAGACCTGCGTTTGTCAAAACATTTAAATGACTGTGACTTCATAATTTTGTGTAACTATTAGCAAGTAAAACATNGCGTTTGTCAAAACATTTAAATGACTGTGACTTCATAATTTTGTGTAACTATTAGCAAGTAAAACATCAATTTTTAGGGTGGGTATATCGCTTGAATATTTGATTTTGAAAAATTAAGACACTTTCCAAAATATCAGGAAAGTTGAAATACAGCTTTATCCTTTGGGAAATGATTGTCAGCAACCTTACATGTATGAAAATTGAATATATTAGGCTCAAACATGCNATACAGCTTTATCCTTTGGGAAATGATTGTCAGCAACCTTACATGTATGAAAATTGAATATATTAGACTCAAACATGCAAAATAAGTGGTATGGTCCTTTAAGATTGTGGAATAACATAATAAAAATACATTTGTTTGTTTGGTACCATTTTATTGAATCCAGATTTTTTTCATTGTCACTGTTATTTCCATAGCNCATTTGTTTGTTTGGTACCATTTTATTGAATCCAGATTTTTTTCATTGTCACTGTTATTTCCATAGCAATTTTCCATCACATTGAAATATGCATTATGTATCTTTATACATTACATCAGCTATGTTTGCATTTAGCATTGCTTTTATTTGATCCAAAAATGTGGTGTTTGCTTGCACACCGTGACTCATTTATGCACTGACGTTCTTCATTTGGATGCCAACAGTCTAGACTTCAGTTCTACATCATCAAATAAGGGGAAAAACAGCGATATTATATATTTTAAAAAAAAAGAACCGTTGATCCTCTTCTGCTTCTGTGCCAAACCCAACCACGCTACATTTGTACAGTAGGCCAACAAAGCAACAAAGTCATCACTATCTGCAGCGAGCGTTCGCATTATGCTGATGAATGGAGAACCCTGCCAGATTACTTGATTTGATAAGCAGTACAACCCATCGGTAACATAATACATCACAAATTGTTTTGTCAACAATTTATGATACCATTTATCAAATGACCATCGCGGTCGGCTGAGTTATGGTGTCATAGTTGGCATAATGTCAATACTGAAGTTGAGATGAGGGCAGTCTGGCCGCAGTGATTTAGACTCACTCCACCATGACCTCTTTGGAAATTTTCTCTTCATTACCAGATAAATTGATGTTGAAGGGGGGAAAAAAAGTAAAAATTTGATGTTTGAATCTTTTAAATTAGTCAGATGAAAGAGTTAAAGTGAGACAAAATTCACAGTAGTGAGTCTATTGCATTGGTTCTCACACTGCGGTACCACTTGTGCTACTTGATGCACCCCCTGGTGGACTGAATTTCTGTGGCCAGTAGCGAAAATGAAATAGAAAATAGAAACACTAGTTTTGAGCATTTATCCAGATTTGGAACAAATTACATCTATTGATAGCCATAGAATATTGTGGGATAAATATGCCAAAAAAAAAAAAAAAAAAAAAATTAAGATTGGTGTGATTTTTTTTTTCTTCTTTTTAAGAAATTGACAAAAATATCAAAAATATATCCTTGATTCTATAAAATTCTCAGGACAGTTGATTATTATCCAGTTTTGTTTGAATCCTTCACACTTGCTCTATAAATAACAAATGAGGCCAAATTTAATGCAAAGTAAAGTTGTAAAAATTACTTCAGAATTTAGGGTTAACTGCTATCCGTCCATCTATTTTCTAGACTTTCTCCAGCTTTTTTTTTGTTTTTTGTTTTAATTGCAAAAGTTCTTGAAAATGTCTCCGGTGAAGTACAACAAAAGCGTCACTTTCCAGGTCTGATTTTATTCTGCTCATGGGAATCAATTTGGGGCTGCAGCCTGTGTGACAATTAAAATGTAAGGCCCTAAAACGCCTCCTCGAGTCAATCCATGTCTGGTATTGAACAGGATATATGACCCGTGTCCAAGCCGCCACTGCTGGCCAATCTTAAAGGTTACAGCAACCACTACATGTGCCCACATTAACAGGACACTCACCTCTCTGGGTTTATGGCCTGTATAATAATTTTAAGCAAAGAGAGTCGTGCATTCAGCAGAGACAGTAACAGCCAGAGTCCAGGGAGGACAAGTATAGTATGATTGATCATGGTGAGCAGTACAGCTGTGCACACACACACACACACACACACCTACACATACGTCACCCCATTACTGCCTGCTCCTGATCTCTCACATCCGTCCTCACTTCCCAAAGAAAGACACCACACTTTTCAATCTAATTCATTAAAAAAAAAAAAAAAAAAAAAGAACTTTATTAATTTAGGGAAACAAGAGAATGCATGTTTAGATGTTTATTGTTCCAAACTGGAGTGTCGAACCAAAAATTGCAAAGTCACAATAAAAACATACTTCTGTTGAACATACAGTATATATCAGATATGAGGCAATACACTAATTGTGTGTTTAATATTTGTAATGGTTATTAGTTTATATCCCTTACTAAAAGTACATATATCAGAATACACGTTTCCTTCATTGTTTTCTACCTTTTAAGCACCGTGAGGGATGTAAAGTACACATTAGATGGTCTTTTAAACTCTGAATTATAGCTGTGACTCACATTGAAAAGAAAATAGCTGTATTTGTTTAAAATTCAGACCTCGGAATTTCTGACTTCCGACAAGGAAAAGCTATGGAAAATGCCCTCTCGTCAGAATTCTGACTCAGAAAGTCAGGCAAGCTTTCCCACTAAGTTCAGCGTTTCATGGCTGCTCACGCTGTGGACAATAAGTACAACTTCTCTATTTATAAAGCATGAAAACAAGAAAACAAACATATCTTTGCACCTTTCATACTTTTCAATGTGGACTAAATATTCATTCAGGAGCTTTTTATGGTCCAACACAGCAAACAAAACAAAAGCTTTCATGTTGTTTTCTGCTTTGTCGAGCTTGAACACACGGTCATAAATG
This sequence comes from Lucifuga dentata, assembly GCA_014773175.1. Lineage (NCBI taxonomy): Eukaryota > Metazoa > Chordata > Actinopteri > Ophidiiformes > Bythitidae > Lucifuga > Lucifuga dentata. Next base: position 201,437 of record VXCM01000385.1, read on the forward strand.
ATGTAATGATGACTTAAGATTTCCTATTTCTGAGGTACAATGAATGCAGCAAATTCTCCCACATTTTATTCTTGGAAGCTTTTAGTTCTTTAACTCAATTTCAGAAAATTCTTAGTTCTTTAAAGGACCATACCATCCATTTTGCATGTTTGAGCCTAATATATTAAATTTTCATACACGTAACATTACTGACAATCATTTCCCAAAGCATACTACTGGAATGGTGAGTTTAAAATTTTTTTTCCTACCTTCCAGACCTCCATTGGTTTCAGTTCATTCTGGTATGCTATTAAAATCAACTTGTTGATACTTGAAATGTTCTTGGGATAGGTAATCCATCATCGCAAACAAGACGTGTATTCAAGGTTATTTTTTATTTATTTATTTTATTTTTTAGTTTTATTATTTATTTTTTGAAGTTTCACAATTTTAGCGTTTAAGCGCAATAAAAAGCGTGGAGTGAATGTATGTCTCCACCGGGGAATATAGTCCCAAAAGAAGACCTGCGTTTATCGAAAAATTTAAATGGCCATGACTGCATAAGGCTGTGTAACTATTAACAGGCGAAACATAAATTTTTAAGGTGGGTGTATCACTTGAATATTTGATTTTGAAAGATTAAGAGATTTTGCAAAATATCAGGAAAGCTGAAATACGGTTTTATCCTTTAGGAAATGATTGTCAGTACCTTACTTGTATGAAAATTGAATATATTAGGCTCAAACATGCAAAATTAGTGGTATGGTCCTTTAAATCTAAAAAAAGGTGTATTAAAAACCTGAAAAATTATAATTTCTGGAAAAATTCTAAGAAATATCTTGATCTCAGAAAATTCTTCCACATTTGACTATCATGTGACGCCTTTTGGAACACGAACAATAAATGAGCCTTCAAGAATGGCGGCAGAAACACGCAAGAAATGACTTGTCCTGTCTTGCAAAGAATTTTTTACAGTGCAGCAAACAAATCCAAATTCAGTGAAAAGTGAAACTGCAGAAATGCCTTCAGACTGCAGAGGGTTAAAGGCACCGTTCCTTAGATATTAGTTCACTGCACTAAAACAAAGAGCAAATTCAACAAATATTCAGGCTGCCGCTTCACGTGTGCAGCGGTAATGAAGACAAAGTGAGCGTGTACCAGCGACAAATACCAGGAAATAAATAAGAATAAAGTATCCAAACCAAATGAAAGACTGTTCATAATTGGGTTAGTAACGTCTCTGGCACCGTCTGCTCGCTTATTTCCTGTAATCTCCCTGAGCAACAGGGGATCATACAGGCGACACTCAGACCAGAAGCTTTCTCGCTGGCGTGTGGCGGTCCGTCTTTACCAGCCTCCATCTTCCTTTGACTTTCATTTCCATATAAGAAGCTTGGAGAAATTCAAATGCCGCCTTCTGATTGGACGCTTGCTACCAGACAATTTCCACAAATCTTTGAATGATTTGTGACCCCTTTATGGACAGCAGAATTGTTAAATCACGCACCCATAACTTCTCACTTAATCTGTATTACTCTCATCACAACAGAGCAAGCCACTCTATCAGTAAATGCTAATCTGCTAATTAACAAGCTAATTAGGCAATTACAGCTTTGCAGAAGAGGATGCCTAAATGAAATATGACAACACAGTCACTTTCTACAGCACCTGTGGGTCTTTTCAGATGTCACAATGAGAAGCATGATGACAAAGTGTCATCTCTGCGCTCATAGGTGCTTATTCCTGCGCCTCGCTTACCTCATTTGTAATAATATTGTCATTTTATTTAACCTATGCTGTATGTGGAAACAACCTGTCAAATTACACATCATTTCGAGTCATTTATTTCTGCCGGTGCGTCGTTTTCACAGCGAGATAGTTTGAGAAATAAAGTGTAAGGGGGAATAAAAGTTCTAAGCGTGAATAGCATAACCCCTAACTTATGTAAACACGGTCCTGTGAACTAGCAGAGCCACAGTGTCTTACGGTAAGGAGCTGTCACATGCGGAAATGAATTATGTTGACATATGGCTGAAAACAACAGTGAATAGGCCTGCTATGCAATGCAATGAAGAATCATGCACTGCAACAGAGGAGAGGAGCCCGAGCCGTACCTTTGAGCCCTTCCTGACAGGTATGTAGTGTGACTTGACAGCTCAGTATTTCCATGATAAATGCAGTAGTCCTGGGACTCCCATTCACTAAACTCTACAGTGTGCTGCTCCCACACTTCAAGGTCAAATGAATGAGTCGCTAAAGATGTTCTGCTTTTTTTTTTTTCCTTCACACGCCAGAGTCCTTCAGTGTTGAGATTTTAAATTCTAGAGTTTGATTTGTTTCATTGAAGACTTTAATCAAAGCATTTATTCATTTTCTTAGTGAAACAATTGACAGGGCAACGGTTCTCAAATACAGCTCTTACAAGTCCACTTACTAAATTTCCACACCATCATGGGTCCAGGAAGGGTAGATTAAAGGACCATACCACCCATTTTGCATGTTTGAGCCTAATACATTCAATTTTCATACACGTAAGGTNGACCATACCACCCATTTTGCATGTTTGAGCCTAATACATTCAATTTTCATACACGTAAGGTTACTGGCAATCATTTCTCAAAGCATACTACTGGAAAGGTGAGCTAAAAAAAAATGTTTTTCCTACCTTCCAGACCACCATTGGTTTCAGTTCATTCTGGTACACTATTAAACTCAACTTGTGGATACTTGAAACATTCTTAGGATAGGTAATTCATCATTGCAAACAACATGTATATTCAGGTTTTTTTTAGAAGTTACATAATTTCAGCATTTAAGTGCAATGAAAAGCATGGAGTGAATGTCTCCACCAGAGAATATAGTCTCAAAAGAAGACCTGCATTTATCGAAAAAATTTTAACAAGCGTGACTTCATAATTTTGCGTAACTATTAGCAGGCGAAACATTGATTTTTAATGTGGGTGTATCGCTTGAATATTTGATTTTGAAAGATTAAGAGGTTGTGCAAAATATCAGGAAAGCTGAAATACAGTTTTATTCTTTGGGAAATGGTTGTGAATGAACATTTTGTATATGACAATTGAATATATTCAGCTCAAACATGCAAAATGGGTGACATGGTCCTTTAAGTGAGTGATATTCCAAAATTTCCAGCCTCTTTGGAGGGGCTTAATCAAATAAGCAGCATTGCCACGTGCCACTACAAACTATTTTCCTTTAAAAATAAGACTTTTCCGTTGTAAGAGGGAGGATGAAAAGTAATGCTAAATAAAGGTCAGGTTTGAGGTGAAATTTTTGTTTTCTTGTCCAGATTACTTTGTATTTTCGTCCAGATCTGGACCGGGGTCTGCTATTTGAGTATGAGGGTGAGAGATTGTTTATATTATAGTCTTTGTTTATAGAGTCTTGTAGAAAATGAAAGTCCCGATCCTTAATTTCTGAGCATGTAAATTTGAGCTAAGGATTTTGTCATAATGTTGGAAAGCAGATCATAATGGAAAATATCAACCTGTTTCACTGCTTTGTTTAGACGTATTACTGAAGTAAACACAAATCAGAAAACATGAATAACTTACACTTTGTTGTTGTCTGGTGAATTAAAAATCCTATTAATCAAGAGTGAGAGCGGGTTCTGTTCCATTACCAGGTTTTGTTTGCATTTGGATTGCTCATTACATTTATAAGCACGTAAAAATGTCAGTTTGATTAGGGCAGTACATCAGTTTTTAAAATGTCACATAAACACCTTAATCAGATTGAAATGGTGTAAATCAGGGTTGGTGTACTCAGAAAAACAGATGATGTGATTGTAAATTGATTTACTTAAGCATGTAAAGGGTTTCCCATCGGACTAAACATTCTGCTTTTCCTCACCTGGCGTACTTCCTCTCTTAAGACGTTTAAGATATGAGTCTTTAAGGATGATGGAACCCCACAAATTCCATCCATATTAATGGTTAATTCAGTATTATTAGCTTAATCAAGCATAGACAAAAAAATCAGACTATAATGTACATGTAAAGATATTGAAATTGTACCTTTTAAATAAACCAAAATTATGTTATTCATCTTGTTCTGGGGAAACTTTCAAATGTTCTCATTCATACTGTCATTTGAGAACCACTAGTCAGGTTGCAGCATAGTGACACTCATTTCCTTTTCTAGATTTTCTTTCCTTATGTCAAAAGTTTAAGTTTTTTTTTGTTTTTTTTTTAAGTAATGACTCACTATATCCTGGCTAAAACAGAAATTTATTTGGTTTGTAATGATCAGCGTGTTCACAGCTGTGACTCATGGAGATGAATCATATCCTGAGAGCAGGTCCTCCATGCTGAAACACGGCACCTATCTCTATATTCATAAGGATTAAGGTGCTTATAGTGACATTGGAGCTGTTTTTTTTTTTTTAAATCAAATAGCACAATTTCATGAAATTAAGTGGAAAATTTAACATCATCAGTCACATTTGCTCAGAATTGGATGTTACATCATTCTGATATTTTGTCATAATTTCCATAAAGAAATGAGACCAGTGGCTTTATGTTTCATGTCACTGATATTGTTAATGGTAGTTTTTCCTCAAAGTTAAAATCTATATTTCCCCATCTTTTTCACTCATTTTCCACTCGTTTCACTCATTTCATCTTCAATGAAACCACATTTGTATTAAATTCTAATTTTGCGGCAATCTTCCTTTTTGCTGTTCTCTACCAAATCTGACCCAATAATGCCTAAAAATTCACAGGCAACGATTAATGAAATGCTAAAATTAGCACCTTTAAAATGAAAATATTCCATCCTTGTATGTTACATATTTTGTACTAACAAGCTGAATCAAGCCAACATCATCATACATTTAAAAAAAGACTCCAGAAACACAATTTTCAACGATTTTACAGAAAGATTGAATTGCACCACCAACAGCATCACCGGTGACTCAAAAAACGCTCGTTATTTCTTCCACTGGGAGATCATCCTCCTCAGAAGCAGCGGTGGGCCATCAGCTGAAAGAGGTTTGTCTGGACTCCAATCTCTGTTTGGCTCATCAGTGTACAACTTCAAAAAGAGATGAATGAAAGTGAGTTGGAAGAAAGTGGAAAGTGTGGCTGACAGTTGGCAGCTAGATTTTCCAGGGATAAAAGCGATGCACTTTTCCTGGAGTGGAATTGAGAGCTGTCTTATTAAATGTTCTTTTATGGTGGAAATATAGTAGATTGGTCTCTTATTGGCTGTCAATGAGTAACTCTAAGTTACACAGTGAATTAGTAGCTGTTACTGGTTAGTTTGCTGGTTCTCTGACTTCTGCTTTTGGAAGGTTGATATTGACATTGACCTCTAATGCTAAATTACATATTTTGTCTTCTTATTATGTCACCTTTTAACTGTCCTATTTAATTGTTTTTACTTTTTTTTAAAACTATTTTATTGTGTCTCCACTTTCCACTATTTTAGTCTTATTTGGTGGGTTATTTGCACTTTCATTTGCTATCTTGACCAGGTCTTTCTTGCAAAATTGATTATAATCCCAGTTAAACTAACCTGTATAAAGAAAGGTTGACAGAGATGAAAAATATGTTAGCAGCTGCATTCCCCTTTAATCCACATTTGTTTGTGTTAACCTTACGATTTTAATCTATGATCTCTGTTAAATCCACAACTAACCCCTTTTGTGAACAGTTCAGCATCAGGGCCTCGTTTTGTAAAAGCAATAGTCACATCAGGAAAGACTTTGCATAAACCCCACACTCCTGCACCGACAAAATGAAGCCCTTTTTGTTTTCTCTTTTTTAAATCAATGATCTACACTCTCATTGTAGAAGTGTACAGTATTTGCTGCCTTGCATCCAGCTCAACAACTTGTCTGCTGCCATAGCAACTGCGGAGGAGCACCGAGCAGCGCCGCCTGCTTGTGCAATGGATGTCACTCGTAGCAACGACCAATCAGAAGTTCCCATCCTTTTGTACTAGCAGTATGAAGATGGAGGGATGGAGTGGGTGGGCTTTCAGCATCATGTATCTGCCAGTAATAGGACAGGGGGGTCGTCAGTCTTAGTCATTCTGCTCTGGGATTGGTGGAGGAGCTTCACTTCCAATAATATAAACATGTCTACTGCTTGCCTGGCTTGAAGCAAGCCTTACAGAGGACTATGCAGTTCTTCATCAAACTGCATAAAACTCTCATTATGTATTTGCCTGTGTTGTTGCAGGGTTAACCTTTATGATTTTGCTAGAGAATATGCACATAGCTGCCCGTGCACGCGTGAGGAAACGAGGATACCCTGCTGCAGCCGCTGCAAGAAATAGAGAGGGACTCTGCCGTGCTTTCATCATTATAATCACCATCCTAAGTACTAGCTCTTAACATTTTGTTTTTCGGTGTTCAGGCGAGAAGTGACAAGAACACAGACCCCTCCTCTGCAGGGCGGAGCGTGCATTTTCATTTCGTATTTTGTATTTCTATTTTTTATTTTTTTTTTTATTTTTTTACCCCTCTTCCCTGCTCTGACACGTCTGCACTGAGTGAGTGGCATTGGCACACTGTCAATCGCTCACTACTGCTGCCATCAAACAACATAAAACACACACAGGCTGAGGCTGGAGCTCATAAATTTCAGCTGGGCGAGATATTTTTTGCGCATCGCCTTCACACAACGTGTATCCTAATTAATTTCTCCTCCTTGTTGATTTTTCTAAGCAGAATTCTCCCAACTTTTTTTCTACGTTTCCTATTTTTTTACAGTCACATTTGGACACCTATGTCGCAGATTGTGTAATTTTTTTATTTTTATTTTTTTAACGATGTTTTCATTTGTCGCGGGAATCATTTCTGCGCATTTATAGTTGGCACATACAACTATAAGGCTAAGATTTTTTTTTTTTTTTTTTTTTTTTTTTTTTTCCCGTTAACACGTTTGCACAGTGGATATTTTGTTGCCTGCGCTTCACCGGGAGGATTTGGACATTTTGGAGAGGAAATGCGCCGGGAATCCCATGAAGAGCGCTAATAAATGAGAGATCACCAAGGAGCGTTTGTGTCTTTACCAGCCGTCAAATCCCTGAGAAAAGACAGATTGGATACGATGGACAACCGCCGGCAATTTTGACAAAGAAGTTTGAAAAGCAAGAATTAATTTAAGAGCCTTATGTGTTTTTGGACAAACATAATCAGGCGTTTCGACACTTTGGACCGCGCGTAAAAAGGCGAGAGGATAGCGAGAACTTGGACACAAGATTTACGCTAAACCACCACTGCTATCTTCATTTTGAACACGAAAATCGCCGAAGAATCACACAGCCGTGCCGAATTTCAGTCTGTGGTATATGTTGTAGCTGATTTCGTATATGAGTTTTTCAATTTGCGTGGCTCAGTGCACAGACTCTTTAGCGGCTACTATGGACGATCAAGCCCGGATCATGCAGTCTCTCGGCGGTGTCAGTCTGGCTGGCCACTCGGTACAAGGAGGCATGGCACTGCCGCCTCCACATGGACACGATGGGACAGACGGAGACGGAAGAAAACAAGACATTGGTGACATTCTTCATCAAATAATGACCATTACTGATCAAAGTCTGGACGAGGCGCAAGCAAAGTTGGTTAATTTATATGTTTTATTAACTTCGCCCCCCTTCCAAACCGCTGAACGCATCAGTATTGAGATGTGGCCAGTTTAACTCAAGAATCCAATGCATAACAATATTGTGTTAATCTGCGGTGCATTTAGTGGCATACAGAACGTGGTGTTTTAAAGTTTTAATATCAGTGTGAGCCTGCGTGAGTTTGTGATGTTCAGAAAGTGTTAGTGTGCACACATGTCCAAATGTTAATCATAGCATAACTAAAAATTATGGTGAAACACTAAAATTCCTGTTTGTAGGTTCATCATGAAAATTAATTATTATAAAATTATAATGGGGCTTTGGGTCAATATATCCTAATCCACAATTAAATTTATTCTGTTTTACTTTGAGTAAATACTGAGCTACAGTTTGGCAACTTTTGAGAAACGTGTTTGGAATATTACAAGACAGTAAAGATAAAAAGTTAATATCAGAATTAATCCTCTTGCTTGTACATGTCTAACAATGTATTTTAACCGTGAACTTATTTCAATATTTTATCTTGTCTTATACTGAAACAGGAAACATGGACTGAACTGTCACAGAATGAAACCGGCACTCTTCAGTGTTCTCTGTGAAATCAAAGAAAAGACAGGTAAGATCTTTGTGATAAAATCTAAATTTAGTGAAAGAAGAATCAGAGGCTCAGCAGAGTAACTACCTCCATTTTTTACCTCTCAGTGATCTGATGGCAGCCTGCATCCAGGTTTTAGGGGAACTCAGCCCAAATCAGTCAGTCACAGATTTAAAGATGTGTTTATGCCATAGAAACAAGAGATGGCATAGGTTGTGTTTTTGCTGGAGACACCATGCTCTTGTCTGTGCAGGAGCGTCTTGTCCAGCGCTCCAGATTTTCACCCTCAGTATCCTGGCATTTAACAGAAAGGGGAATTCCTGCAGCATATGCTCTACATAGCTGAGATCACACACACAATTCATGGCTTATAACACACTGACATTTACCACATTTTCATCTTAATACACCTCGAAAAGTGCAAATATTACATGGAAACAGTTTACAGAAAGTATTGGGCAATTTAACATTTTGCAAACAAATGTACAGAAATCATTTCTGATATTCTTTTTTTATTTTCAAAAAAAAAAAAGCTTATGGCATATTGGTTCTTCATAAGCATCACACCTCTTGAAATCAGATTTTATATGTCTACAGCTGGAAAAGTTTTGGTGTGTGTTTGTGTGTGTGCCTGTGTGAGAGATTAAATTAGAGCTGTAGTGTTTTCTTGTCCTATAACTTTTCTTATAACTCAAACTCTGCTATAGTTTGTTATATAAAGGTCACCTCTGTACACACACATGCTGTTTTGAGCCTTTACTCTCCTGAAGTTTCTATACTTGTATATGATAGAACAGACTACAACACTTTTAATTCTTAATTAAAAGCATATACCCTTTTTTAAGATTTGCATTACAGGCTTTTACTGACAACATTTAATCTAGATTTTATTTACGCAATTTTTAGACTGAAATTTCTACTAGAAAAAATAAAGTACAATATCACTGTTAATTTTCCAAATAAAAGCAAAAAAATAACATAAGGGAAAAAGGCTGCCGTGGATTTGGTAAATACAATGGTTTGCCGGATTTGTGACTTTATTGTGGTTTATGAGGAAATTGGCTGGTGGAAGATCGTAAAAGTTTATGAACTTCCCAAGCACAGGTGGCGTCCACAGGGACGGCCAAGCGTCCACAGCACTGCTTCTGCTGTGGGTGCCTGTTGAGTTTACGCAATGCAAGAGACAGAAGAAGAGAAACAGAGGACATAAAGTAGATTATACACATCACCGTCTTATGTTTGTGTTTGGATTTGTATGGATTTAATGTTAGAGTTTAACCAGTAGAAGAAATACTGAATTAGGTGTTATTTTTCCAAGCTCAGGTTAAATTTGAAACCTGTTTCACCCTCCAACTTACTCAAATCACATAGTTTACACAGATTCATTTACGTCAACCTGTATGATGGATGTGGTTTGGAAAATTTCAGCTGCGAAATAAGATCTGTAAAATAAGTTTAAATCATCTGCTCAGACTAGCATCTGTACCATGCGGGGATGTGGTTGAAAAAGGAGAAGAAATGGCGATAAACTTCCACCTAAAATAAATACAGTACATGTAGATGTGTATGTGTGTGTGTGGGTGGGTGTGTGTGAAAGACTGTGTGCTCAGGAATACGAGTCAGAAGGGAGAGTTAGAAAGAGCTTGTGTGTGTGTGTGTGTGTGTGCGTGGTTAACCTGTGGTTTAGAGTCACAGCCTCCCCCTCTTAGCATTGACAGAGCTCAGCTGGTCTGGTGGCCTTGTTGACCGGCTTGTTTTTCTAGCACACAGTGAGCCATTCACTGACTCCTGTAGCTCCGTACACTCGGCTTCCTCAGCCCTTTCATGTCCGCTCGAATGGCACAGGGGCCGGTGTCTTTTATAGCCATCAGCCATTTGCTGAAAGTGACTTTTAAGAATGAATTTGAAAGTGTTCCAGCAATCACCGGTGTAATTACTGCATGGTGTGACGTGGTAGCGAGGCATCCGGTGTGTCGAACCAAACCTTTAGATCTTTAGAAATTATTTTAGGATCGGTCTGAAAGCAAAGAATGGCAGAGTTAATGGAATGAACACTATAAAACATTCATTTTCTTTGTTTTGTAGAAAGGAAGGGGTATTCTGAAGACTTTTCAGGATGTATAGAACTTTCTACCACTCTCCTGACTGTTATTGTAGAGCTGGAGCATATTTCTGCATTGCTAATGCCCTAGAAGTATTAATTCACTTTGATATGCTAATTAGAGAGCATTATGCAAGAAATGAGATTAAGTGGCAGCATGAAGTCATTTGCCTGTCACTAAATTGAGTGTTTTTAGCAGGAGGGTTTTTTTCCTCTTAAATTCTCTTGCTTTTGCATTTAGATAAGCTATATGTGAGCTTCATGGTTGTCTTTGTCCTTCAGTCTGTGATGTGTTTTTCTTTTCCTACATGCATAAACAGCAATTATTTTTTATTCTTAGTCATTTTTTTTTTTTTTTTTTTTTTTGCATTATTTGAGGACAAAAGATACATTCATGTATAAGATGCTCTGCTTGCGTGTCCCTCAGCCGTGATGAGAAGACAATGAACGCCTTCTGTTGAAATTTCCTTCCATTCAGATGAGTTTTGCAGTTATTCCTCCATGCTGGTTTGTTTTATCCTGCTGGCTACTCCCTTGTCTTGCTCTCCTGCTGGAAGAGGCTCATAGCAGCAGCAGCAGCGGGAGCAGCAAGAATAACAAAGGTGAAAGATTACCTCCATATGGTATTTCTGACCAGGAAAAGAGAGGTTCTGTAGCAAGACTCCTCTTTGATGTGAGGTTTAATCAATAGAAAGAGATTACAGAAAACTATTACAGGCTAAATCACGGAGTGCCACGGAGAGGCTTAGCCCTCTCCACAGCTCTCTCAGCTGCGTGGCGCTGCTTTTGGCTACATATTGACTTGTTGTTTTCCTGACCTTTGACTCATCAGGTTCAGGAACGGGAGGTCTGGGGAGGGAGGTAGAGAGAGAGTGCAGCAGATTCAGGCTGATAAATGCTCAGATCCAGTGTGTAAAGCAGTGGATTAGCGAGGAAATGAACTAAGTAAGCCAGTACAAACTGCTCCAACATGCTTGTGTGTGTTTATTTGTTCAACCAGGCTATAGGTGATGCTCAGATAGGAACACTATACTAAATACTGTTCAGGATGAGCCTGTAATTAACCACATGCAAGGCTGACTAAAAGCATTACCTGCAGGAAATAGAGTTAGACTGAGGAGGTAAGCATTTCTGAAATCTGTTGGGAACATTAATTTCAATGCTCCCTGACGAAGAGTTAATGAGCCTTCTTATCCCAAACTGTTATTATTATTATTATTATTATTATTATTATTATTATTATTATTATCATCATTGTTTTCTCTGCCAGCTAAGGATAAAAAAAAAATCTGATTTGATATATTTCTATTTTTTCCCCTGTGGTTTTATTAGTGCTGAAAATGTTCCAGTAAATGTGTGACACAGAACAGAAAGCTATTCAGCAGCAGAGACAATTGACTTTGGCTGCTTTTTGTCTCTGAGTGCCCTGGTGATGCGGCTGCACTGACTAGATAGCGTTGTGCAGAATGGCTTGCTCACAGCTGGGTTCCTGACTGGCTCAATGGCAGGGCCACTAGTGCTTCCTCCTCCATAGCACGAGGGGGATTGGGAAGATGTGGCTATTATCTAAGTAGCTCCCAAATACCCTCCATTTCCCCATTAGCAAAGGAGCGGCAGACAAAGAGGGTAGAAAAAACAAAGAGTGCATATNCCCTCCATTTCCCCATTAGCAAAGGAGCGGCAGACAAAGAGGGTAGAAAAAACAAAGAGTGCATATCAGTTTCATTTGGGAGGCTAAATGCTGTTGTTCTGCGGAGATAGATGCCTCCGTGCTCAGCGCAGCTCCTCAGATCAGGTTTTTGTGCAATGATTCAGTGCTGTCCCTCCATCTGCACACGCGAGCACCCATCTTGCACGTCTCTCGTGCTCCCCCCTTCATAGCTCCAAGCATTTTCCGCGGGCTCCTGCACGATCAACAGCTCATAATTGTTTTTTGCACATACGTTATGCAAATGAGCCTTTATGGCAACTGGCATAACAATTAGCATCTTCCAACAATATTGTAGTAGGTTAATTGCGAAATTTCTAAATTGTACATCTGAGTTGTTAATTAGGCATGACAGAGGTGGTGAAATAGTTATCTTCAGGCGGTGGCAGTCAGCAGAGGCTGCTTGGGATGCAAAAAGGAAGGATTGATTGAAATTAGTTTACAGCAGTAAAAGCGTTTCTGCTGGAGACTCTTTGCACGTCCCTGCCTTTTTGTTTCTCTCTGCCACTGAATGCAAAAATAACCAGAATGTAGTAATGTGAAAATAACATTCTTTACCAAGAACAAAATAGTTAAATAGATTAGATTTGAATTACAAGGTTCAGTCTGTGTTCTAGATGGTTTTGAGGTGTTGAGCAATAAACATTTCAGCATTTTGTGTGTTAAATGCAAAAAGGGATATATGTTTGTGAAATTACAAAGTCAAAAATAAATCTTTAAAAAAATAATGCCACATAGACATTACTATACAATTAATATCCTAATCTTAATGATCCTAAAATTAGGATTAATTGACTAAATTTAGACAAAAAAGCACTCAGGGACCCAGAATTAAGTAGTCAGGGTTCTTTTTAAATTATCATATTTATGATTATTTATTTAAAAAAAAAAAAAGACCTTTGACCTCTCAGAACTACTTTTGCAATTTTTTCTATCATGAAAATTTTGAGTTTTTACTGCTCTAAATAATTAATCGTTTCTACCTTTCAGCATTTCTCGCTTCATTTTTACAAAATAATGTGGTTTCCATTTCCTTAGTAATTTTCTCAGCACTGACACAAAAGTTGAAAAGCCATCTGCCTGACACGGTGTTTATTAAACACACCAGCGAAAGCAAAAATTACCCCTTTTCATTCTGTCCACGCTCGCTTTTCATACGCTAATGATGATCACAAATGTGTGATCCTGTATTTTTAGTTTGTGTATTCTTGAACTGGAGTGTATCTTGTTTCAACTTTCTGCTCTTACGTTCACCTATAATTACAATAAAAATGAACCGTGAGATTTTGTGAACAGCCCTGATGTTGTGTATTAGTGTTCAGCAGTGAGTTATGTGTGGCCACAGAGTCGGTTATTAGTGTAAAAAGGGTTAGACTGAAAGACTGGTGCAAAGCAAGTCCTCTGTCTGTAATGATACGGCTATTTATAGGTCTCTATTTCATTAGCTCTAGTGTTTCAGGGAAGAGTTTTCCTCATGGGACAATAGAAAGCATGATGTTCATTTACTCTGTACACATTACATGTGGATGACTAAATGACCTATCATCTGTGAGTGCAGCAATGCTGAAAACAATCCCGTTTTTCATGCTTTTGTTTTCTCTTTTGCTTTCCATTCCACATATTTGATAGATATACACCGTGAGTAAACTGCCTTGTAAGCAGTTAAATGGCTGATTTTAGAAGGAATCGTAAGGAGGAATGTGTTACTCCTACAGGTGATGGATTTCTGCTCACGCTGGACGATTTAGCAGTGTTTTTAAAATCATTTGTAATATTTTGATGCACCAAGTGGCAGCATGCAGATTGTAATCAATTGACAAAAACAGATGGATACACTGCTGTCACCTTTCTTTTCTTTACAAAAGATAGTTTTCCCAAAAAAAAAAANAATCATTGCTGTTTTTTCCTCATTTGTAATCTTTAAATTAACCCCCCTTTTCCCCATTGTTCCATATGCCATTGTTCCACATGTTTATACATTAGAATGATCTATTGAAGGCAGAAATGGGAAAAAGACTGCAATCCAATGAAAATTTAATCAGCGTCTTCTGCTGCTTTAATAAGGCAAATAATTCTTATTGGCTGCTGTGTTAAGATTTCTAATATTTAATTCATAACAAACCTTGCATTATTCTGCCTGAGCCAAAGACAAGCTCCACTCTGCTGCCTGCCAAAAGACAAGTATGGAAAAGAAGAAAGTGCACGCTGAGCTTTATTCACTATCAGCTGTAGCATAATACTATCGTGTCAGGTAATGTAAGAAAAAAATACATTTTTTGTGCCAGTGGTCAGTATAATGTGAGCGTTCTCTTAACACACCGTCTTTTATTTTCTTAAGCCCTTGAAGTTCATTTTTGGGTCTGAAGTAATGGAAAGATGGCGAGGGGCCAGCAGCTAGGTGCTGGCTCATGTTACAGTGAAACGGCGGCCCTGTTTTCGTCTCTTGGTGAAATGGCTTAATTGGTGTCAGAGCCCCAGGGATAAAGGCCTCTTGCTCTGAACCGCAGCCACACAGGCCCTGTCTTCCCTCAGCGAGGAGGAACGGCCAGCGTCTGCTGGTGAATGAGGACTAAGCCGTGGCATAACAATACCAAATGATGTTTGGGATGACAGAAATTAATATGCGCTTGCTCCCAGAAAGCTATGATTAATGACGGTGAGCAGGGGAATGCTGTCCCTCCTTTTGCTCCTCTTTGATGGGGATTGAAAAGCAAAAAAAGGCTGGTTTCTCCTCTCTTTAGAAAGTGGAGGTCATCCAGAGTACATTACTGCTATTCTTCTCCTGCTTTTTCCTCAAGCTGAAGGCAGGAGAGGACTGAGCGCTTGTAATGAATTTTGGGATGACTCACTATCAGCCTGAGTATGACGTCCCATAGCATGTGGCTGGAGTATTCAGAAAGACCCTTCATCAATAAATATACAGAGAAATCCACATACTACTTAACTGTAATAATTTATAATCTGAATATCACAGTAATAATGAGAGCAATATTTCTCTTTTTGAGGCACAGAATGAATTAAGAAGCAGACATGTTTTAACGATGGGTTTAATACCGATGTTCTGATGCTGTCTTTTTTTTTTTTTTTTTNTTTTTTTTTTTTTTTTCTTTTTACATATGGAACTTATACACACATTGATTCCGAGGCAAATGTGTGAACAAAATGGTGGTGTGCTGTTGCCGTGATAATGATCTGTATCTGTTGTGTCCTAGGAGGAGACACATGAATATTTAATTGTGTCTGCTAGAGAGATCCCCAGACCCTTCTGTTCATTTCTTACTTTCTCTAATGTGTTTTCTACCCTCCCAGGTACTTCCTCTCTAAGTAATGGAGAATTAAAGCATGCATTAAAATGATATAAATTGCAATGTAAGGGATTTCTAAGGACATTTGTCTCTGCATGGTGCGGTGAAAATCCAAATGGCAAGTTTTGACAATGGACATTCTGCTGACACGGTGTATTTGGCTCATGTTGGCTTCTCAAATAAGCATTTCCTCTGTCAGAATGATTGATACGTATTAAGCATGCACTTTTTACATCACCATGCTCTGGAAGATGATGTGGGTGCAAGGATATGAGTTTTAAACAGCGGATGAGCTCCCCTCATATTGATCTATTTGTGTTCTGCGAGTGGCAGGTGCTATACGAAGACTGTGTCAGCTTTGATTGTTTGTGTCAGTGATCCGAGCCGACACTGAGCTCTCGTACTGCTCGTCACCACACTTGCTTCCGCTTGATGAATGGCAGCACAGTGCACAGATCCTCAAAAACTCATGTCTACGCCGTCACAAAGCCTGTGAATCAGCAGCGGGCTTCAGAGATTATTTATCGCGCGCACGTCCTGAATTGTTGGACTTACCTGGAAATGTCCTGAGAGGTGTTTTTGGCGCTTTAATGAAATTAGGTGAAAAGCTTTCTGTGGACAGGAGGCGTGGCTCTGCTTCTTCTCTAAATATTACAGACTACTCCCTAAACTGTGTGTGCTGGCAGGCCTGCTCGAATGTGGTGTGAAGGTGAGGTGTGTGATGTAAGTATGCAGAGCACGCCGGGCCTCTCGCGGGTGCTGAAGGAGAGCACGGAGTGGCAGAGTTAATTTATTTAATGACTGAGCGTCTTATATCTCCCCAGCCCTGATTAGAATCCATGCTTGATGAGGAAAGCGATAGAGGGGTGTGCACTGCCCTTAGGCCCTAGCCCGTACATTCATAGTTTTTTTTTTTTTTCCNAAAAAAAAAAAAAAAAAAGACACACCTTTTGTCTGTTGCAATTATTTGTGATCATTTTGTCACAGATTGATGGGAATTGCGGCTCTATTCCTGATTAAACATGTACGTCTCTGTGTGTGTGTGTTCTATGAACGTGGGAAAGCCAAACAGAGCGTGTCACTTTGGCAGCGCTGGCTGTCAGCTTTGGGGGAGCTGCAGTTGTAAAAATCATGACCTTCCTTTTTGCCAGCATGTCTCTGGCGGAGCCAAAGCGCTGCCCTGTAGATGTGGGCTGTGCTGTGGGAGGGAATACAAACAGAGAAAGGACAGACAGTGGAAAAACCCGGTAAGAGCCATAATTGTGAAGTAGTGGGGGGGGGNGAAGTAATGAAATATTTCTTGGAGCTATCATGACGGAGAAGGTGAGGGAGGGAAAAATACTCCTCGGCTTCTAACATTTCAATGAGCCATCATCAGTAATGCTGCTGCTGCCTCACAAACCAGAAATTATTTCTTCAGGCATCGCTGTCAAGTGTTATTCAAATAACACCAGCCTCACATTTGAATAACAGCCGACATTTTGAATTAATTAATCAGACAAGATAGTCTGGGCCTTTTCTCATTAGTCTACAGGTCAGGCTGGGGAAGATATATGCGCTGGTGATGATATACTTGTCTTTAATAGTGATTTATGGAGATTTTGGATTGTACTCGATTTGTCAAAGGCTCTGCTAGCAGAAAAATAGGACAGTGCATATTTCATTACCTAATCTTTGATACAGTCCACGATGCTAAAAGATACAATCCTGTTGTTTAGATGCACTTGGAGCCCTTTTATATTTCCTCTTCCTCAGTGAGTAAGTACGGACGTATGCACACACACACACACACACACACACACACACACACACATTTAATCTCCTCTCGTAGACCGCTCCCATTTTACTTTTCCTATGCAATTAAGCGAAGGCTGTAAATTATAACTGTGCCGTACTTTAATTATCATGGTGTAAAAATAGAGTTCCTGTCTTTGAGAGGATTTCATTAACTTATTCAATATTCCATGTCAAGAATCACAAGATTATAGTGAGCTTTTTAATTTAACATTCAGTGAATGAAGTGTGTTAGTGATATTTGCTTCGTGTTATTTTTACTCTTATGAAAAGTAGGTTATTTTTGGTTTTTTTTTCACGACTGGATAGACTGCTTTTATTTTGGGTTTATGTAGTGGAGTGTACGTGTCCACGAAGGTGTAAATAAAAATATATATATTTTTAAAAGGGCGCCTAATGAAGTGTCGCCTGTTTTAAAAGGCGTTGAAAATTAATGAACACAATCAGACAGTTTACCAGTGTTCTATTTTTAACCTATGTAGGTTTTAATTATCTAAAATGGACATGCATTGACTGTGTATCTGTGAGCTTGTGGTAGTCAGTGTGTGTGTGTGGGTGTGTGTGTGTGTGTGTGTGTGTTTTCCTGGTGCACAAGTGTCAGGAAGCTACGAGCTGTTGCCATTCCGGTGAGCAGCCCACACAAAATGCACCAACACCAGTGTGACAAAACATTCAAATAAATTGCTGTCAGGCTGCCGAAACACCAAGTGCAGCGATTTTTATCTGACATGTGGAAGACCCAGACATGCAGTCCTGACAAGTAACGCCGGAGCACCTGTGAGAGACGGGCGATAAAAATCAGGATATGCCTGATCCTCGGCATAACAATACCTATCATTACTTGATATTATTACTCTTCTTTCAAAGGAAGAGCTCAAGATTGAAAGATAGCATGAATGCGTTGGGTTTCTTAAAGTCTACGTAATAAATGATCTTAAGGCGTCTTTTACGTCGCTGCACGTACAATTTACTTAAATCATTTAAAGTAATCTGATGCATATTTACTGGTTTATTATTCCAAGACTTATTTATTATTTGCATGCTCATCGCAAACAAACACCCAGGTTAGGATGCTTGTTTATTATCGTCTAACATTACCGAACACTAGCAAATACAAATGCAATATTTCTAGAAGATTTAGTAGCTTTTAGCACATTTTGAAATGCAGGATTCTGTTTTGTTTTTCATGCACTGATCTGTGCAGTTTGAATAGAATTTAGACTTCGATTTACTTTTCAAAGCAACACGGAGAGGCAAGCAAACATTAACAGGCTCTGTGCTGCTTCACCTCCATTCATGCAGTCTCCAAAACTGACTCAGTAATGCTTAAATCCAATTGTGAATTGTAAAAAAAAAAAAAAAAAANAAAAAAAAAAAAAAAAATGCTTTTCAGACAATGAGAGACAAAGAAGTCACAGTGGAATGTGCCATCCATTCTCTACTGTATTGTTATTTTCTCCCTTATAGGTTACTAATGAGGAATCGGCCCTCATTATGATTTTAAGGATGAGAGAGGAAAGCTTTTAATTAATGATATGTAAATGGTTCTGAATTGATTATGTTAGAATATCAAGAGAGATGGGTAGAAGCTGTGGTGTAATATATTTTAATTAAGAATTAATTAAAAATGATGGCAATTTTATAGAGGCTCACAGAAAATAGTAGAATTTATTCTCTGTCACAAGTAAATCAGCCCTTGATTAAATAAACAGACACATGCTGTATTCATTGAAGAGTTATATTTATACTTTGCCAGGAAGAATTATCCAGATTATTAAAAAAAAAAAAAAANAAAAAAAAAAAAAGAAAAAAAAAAAGATCAGTGCAGCATGTCAGTGGTCGACCACAAGCTGGGTTCTCTAGGGTTAATGGTGATTTATCTCATTCCTAATTCATGAGATCCTCCTGGTCTGTGTTAGGTGGATCAATAAAGCTGTGTTTCCTTTTGAATTCAATGTCTACAATTAGATTTGCAATGTGAAACGCAATTATAAGTAAGACATGAATGCAGGTTTTTATCACTTGTGGCAAGTAAACGCGCGCCCCCAAAAGATATCAATCTGTTTATGAGGTAAAGAGATTTGTGTGAAAAAGATGAGTTGTGACGAGGCGTAGACCTGAGTTAACCTTTTTAATTGCGATCTGCTTTGTTTCATTCATTCTTCGGTGCAGGAGGGGAGCACAAGACGTTAGCTACATTAGCAGCACGCGCCGCTATTAAAGGCAGAGAGGTCTTTGTTTTCTGCTAACGGTGGTATGCATGCTCTGTGCTAAACTCTGCGATCAATGGCAGAGAGGCTGCTATCACAGCACTCGGAGCGGGCGTAGCTCAGGGGGNGGGTCCCTGGTGGTTCATTTTGATTGGAGCGCAGAGTTTTGTGTTGAAAGGCGAGGGAGAGACAGGCTGTTGGAAGCAAATCCCCCTGGATCAGTTAGAGCTTTGCAACAAAAACACCTTGATATTCCTGGGAACATTTGCTTAGGAAAAGAATGAATTTAAATAAACGGGCAACGAGAGAATGAAATGATCTGAAGCGTTTCTGAGGGTTTGTGTGTTCAGAGAACGCTGGGTGCATCCCAGGTTTAGAATTAATTTAGTAAATCACTCCATTCTTAAAGGGAAAATCAATGTAACCGTATTTTGTCGATACGTCATTTCACATTTGTGTGCAGCTTTTTTTTAATGAATGAAAATGAATAGTAGAATATGGTTTTGAAGTTGATAACACTACAGCAGCAGACAGGCAGAGTGTGAGTCCATGAAGAGGAGGGCTTTTATGAGCTTACCAGTCTGTTATGGGAGGCAGGGAGGATGTGCTGCTTGAGACGAAGGGAGCGCTGGATGGATTATTAGTCCGAGTACCCCCTTACCAAGTCACATGTAAAGGCTTAGACGGATCATAAACGCTCTCACACATATTATATGCATTCACATGTACATACGCACACGTACAGAAACCAACATCAGAGTGCATAACCATGGATATACCCACACATGATTTGCAGAGGGACACAGAAAAACATGCAGGGGCACAGACGTGTGTATGCATGCATATACACAATGCATGCACACCAAGGGCTGGCAGAGCATCTTCTTTTTGACACCTGCAACTAGTTGCAATACATCACTGTCAGGATCGCTTTCTCCACCTATCCGCATTTGCACGTTAGTTATCCACGGAGGCCTTCGTCAAAAAGTTGAGCAGTCTTGACATCAGCTCCCTAGTGGGAACAGAAAAGGTGAGGTTGTGTTGGAAGGTGCCATGGCGGGTGTCATCACTGGCTGAAGTCTTTCTGCAGCCAATAGCAATCTAATGACAACTGAAGGGAGAACCTATAAATAACAGGCAACAATTAATTCTGCATTCAACATCAGAAATTAAATTCTGGATAGCAAAAGTAAATGTTTTGTTGTGTGTCTTTAGATAAGTGAACCGTGCAATAATTACCCATGTGACTGCATTTATTAAACAAACGACATATAAAAAGCCACGTTGCGGTCGGGTGAATGTATGTGGTTGCATAATTGGCAGCGTAGTAGTTGAGGAGGAAGTGAAGGCATGGCACCTCCTGTGTGAGCTCACTGTGGAGATGAGGAGCGTCTGTCAGTGGCAGTGTTAGTGCTGAGCACCACCAGCTCCGCCAACTCCGGCCACGATGGAGAGGAGGGGAGGCGTGTGGGGGGGTCGGCGTCTGAACTGGCTGATGGGAGCCAGAACATGAAACAATGCCGGGGGAACGTCTGGTGGGTTCGCTGCACAGAATTACAAGCGAGGGAGCAGGCCTGCTGAGGCAATTACAGCTTAATGGGGTCATTTGGAAGGCAATTGCCAGGGGTTAATGTAGTATGGAGAGATGAGGTGAGATTGAAGTGAAATTTTTGGCTAGAGAATGTGTTCAAATGAAAAGGGAGCAGGCAGACAAGTCGTGCACTGATGGGGTGGGAGGTTGATTGGGGGAACTGGAATGCAGGCTTCCGCTGCCACACAGATGGACACGGGGCTCCATCACTCGCTCGTATGTACATCTGAGCGAGCTAATGCACGTCTGCAGGCTTACACAGGTGCATGTACAAACATACGTGTAGCACACTGGTGTCTAAAGATACCCTTTTCTTCCTCTCCTCCATTTGTCCAGTAGTCCATGCACTTGTTTGTTGCTAGTTAAACCCTGAACAGGCTGCAGTGATTCACCTCTGCTGCACGACGTACCCAGCCCAGTGTTTTGGATTTATGTTTTGCCAATCATTTCTTCTATTAGATTAAGGCGTTTTATTGTAACGCAAGTTGTTTTTAAGCGCCACAGAAAAGATGTGTCAGAGAAACTCGAATAGGCACCTTAGAGAACGGGGATAAAAAGGATCATTATGCGCTGTTACGTTAGCCAGTTCATTACCTTAATTGCCCAGCATAATCCTGTGTTGGAAGGGTACACCGGAGCTTTGGGAAGGGGGTTTTGCCAGGACCTCCCAGCCCAGGTCTCATCTCCCTGATCCCCTGATCTGTAGCAAGCAGCCCAATCGTGCTAACGCTAAACTTTGATCAAAGCCAAACTTACTTAAGGTCAGCCATGTGAAATCCCCTGGGAGCTGCTATGTGCGGCGGAGCGGGCTGCGGGATAGGAGGTGTGTTCAGCACGGCGCCTTGCTGCTGCTGCTGCCTGCGACTGTGCTGGATCAGTGGGCAGCTATAGCATTCTCATCAGGCCTTTCAAGTCCTCAGCATTTTCACGTGATTATGCTCAAAACTGGAACTTAACATCATCCATGGGTGAAGATTCCTTGAGAGAGTTTTCTCTCTTTCCCTTCTCTCTCTCTCTCTCTCTCTCTCTCTCTCTCTCTCTCTCTCTTTCTCACTGTTCTTCAGCTCCTGGCTCATACTCTCCTGCCATCTCTGTGAAGTCTGTTCTTCCCCTCCCCTCCTCTTCCCCTCTACACAGGGTTTTGGCCACGAGCCGGCCACTTCACTGAGGCAGATTTTCCCAGGCTCCCCAAAGGCTATTTTACCAGGATTCCCATTAGGTCTTTACCCATTACCAATGTTCCAAATCATTTACAGAAGAATCTATTTACTTTATGTGGTAATAGATTCATTTGACATGGCTTGAGCTGAAGAAACCCCGCATTTAAACATGCACTTTCCCCCAAATGAATCTCTTGCTATAATTTCTGTTTATGCTTTCCGTTGTCGTAGTCTTTTCCTCGTATAAGCCTTCAGATCTGCCTCACACTCTCTTCTCCATCACAGCGCAATATTGCACAGCGTAGAGGTGGTGGAGGTTTGTGTCAGTGCTTCAGGAAAAACAAGTATGATGCAACTCTGTTGTCATTTTAGAGTGACAAATAGACAGTGGCAGACCATCAGAACGGGGGAGGGAGAGAACAGAATGGTATCAGTGACAAACTGCTATGACCTTTTGCTCTTTTGGCCTCCAGAGCACAAGGCACATATTTACCTCCGGTCAGCAGTGGTGTGAACATACTGGTCCCCCGTGGAGAAAAGCCTCAGCCTGTTATACTCGACATATTTAAATAGTCAAAATCAATAATCAGGCCAAACAATCAGACATTTACTCAACTTAGATGCATGTATATTTTATTGCTGTTGTATTATTTTCTAAAATACTATAGCTATATGTACCAAATTATACATAATCGCAAAGAATTTACGACAGCAAGAGAAAAAGATGCCTAAAGCCCAGCAAGCACTTCTCCTGCCCTTATTCCATGTCACCAAAGCATCCCATCAAAGCCTCCCTTCTTCCTGTTGTAAGGTAGGAAAAAAAAATCAATGCTGCAATCTTTTCTTTTTGCCTCCTCCAATCCGTAATTGAAATGGAAAATCAAATGAACGGCAAGCAGATAATTGTTTTATCAATATTCCCTGCCTGCCCTACAAGGGTCAGTGCAGAATGATCATGAGTCAGGGATATGACGAGGACAAAATGTGAAATTGAACAGCTAGGAGGCAATAAATCAGCCTTGACAACTAAGAGTGACCAGCATGTAGCTGCAGCGGGCAGCTCTCCCTTCAGAATTTGTCCTAAAGCTGTCTAGACTAAATAGGGAATATTCATCTCATTATTGTTGCACTTAATATTGCTATCAAATATTATTCTTTGAGTCCAGACGAGAAGTCAAGGTCACTTTCGCTATTATTGTTGTCATTGTTAGCGTGTGATATTGAGAGTATAATAGAGGGCAAACCCATATGGCCTAGTAAGCTTTCAAAGAGACCGAAAAATAAATTCTGACATTTGTTAGAATTGTAGAAAGACAGACTACTTATGATAAATAGCATTTGTAATAAAAACCAAACAAAACAAAAGTAATGTAAACAAAAAAAAAAACACCATCATCAACAATAGTCAAATATTCTGACATTTAAAGCTATGTTAGCCCTTTGATGCAGCTGTCAAGAAACGAAAATAGTTCGGCCATATAATTATTCTAATAATCATAGTTGGAATCAGATATAATTAATAGTTAATGACTAATTGTTTTCACTTTCTACATTTTGACCTTGATGAATGCTATACTTTTCGTGCATTCAAGAATATTATCAGCTGAACTTTATTAGTCACTAAATATCACAGGTATTTACTCACAGAAAGAAGTTGCGTTTTCTCTTCTTTTCCATTTTATCCGTTAAAATGAACACATCGTGCTGCCTCTCTAACTCTTGTAAAAACCGCAGATAAAACCGTTGCCAGAGAAATCGACATCCTGAATCATGTGACGTCCCTTTCCATCTGGCTCATCCAGTTGCAAGGCATTGACAAAAATATGAAATTGATTTGGTTGAAGGGTGTTAAAGAGCCGACAAGAGAATGTCACAAACAATGAATGGTCACAGCTTGGAGGAAAATCAATGACAGAGGTTGAAGCCTGGTCTGGAGTGCTACTTGGCAGTGTAACAGTGTTCTGGAAAAGAGCTGTCTTCTGGCAAAGCTTGTCTTGATCGGTTTAATGAAGGAGGATACTTTAAAACTGACCGACGAAATGTCGAGGCTGAAGCAAAGAATGTTGAAAATTTGATGCTTAAAAAGTGGGAAGACTGATTTTTGTACTTAAACCTCCCTTAGTGTATGGCTGATTGTAATGCAGCGTGCCAGTCAGTATGTTTACGTGCACACTACACTTCGATATCTGTTATGGCAAAAAAAAAAAAAAAAAAAAGCCATAATTCATATATATGGATGGAATTAATAGGATTCCGAAATAGGATTTGCGACAGGAAGCATGCCAGGTGAAGCCGAACGTAAACCAATGGATGCTTGAGAAAATCCATAATCTTGGTCTACTCTGATTATACCAACATTGATTTCTGTAGATTTCAATCTGATCATGGCCATTTACATGATGTTTAAAAAAAATCAATTGATTGGGTTTATTGCTTTAATCGTATTAGAATCAAAGTTTTAACGTGAACCTAAATGTGCAGAATGAACAATAATAGCCACCTTGAAAAACCTGTATACATGTATTACGTGTACATATGATTACAGTGTTTACAGTACACTTGCTTTTGTTAGTTATGTTAATTTCACCACATAGATTATGATCCTTGGAAGTAGAAAGATAAATTGGCAGAGTGTCTTTCAAGTGGACAAAGTGATGAAAATCCCCCCTACTTTGTTGAGATTGCAGTTGTAAGCTTTGTACCATATGCTACTTTCCTCTTTAGCTGGGATTATGCCATCATTATTGCTGATAAAAGCTGTTTACTGCCTTGGCTCCGAATCGATGCTCGGGGCGCTCTGAAACTGGCATTCCCTCTCCAGAAGAGTTCATTCCATGCCAGCTGCTCAGGATTCAACCCTTTGTTCAAGATTTCACAGTTTTTTCTAATGTTTGTTTTCTATTTACTTTCCCTCACACACAAGGTTTATCATGCATTAGTATATATGCTTGCAACGATTTGAATTTCATTCCCCTGCAGTGGTATAAAGGTGTAGAAAGCCTACCTGTTAAACACGGAGGAGGCTGTGAAATATATTTAATAATGCTTGTTTTTGCTTGTTACCCGAATGCAATAATGGAGTTGAGATTGCCTTGAATTCAGAGCAATATCCCAGAGCTTCTCTTCTCACCGTGTTAGCAATCAATGGAATAATCAGTCAGTGCAGATTCAGCCCGACAGCTGTGTTAAGATAACAACTGGTTCTCATGACTATAGCGGCCCCAGTGACCTTGTGAGCCTCAAATTAATAATGTAAAATCAACACAAGGCAGCCACCCCCTCCGATCCCCCCCACCCCNTTTTTTTTTTTTTTTTTTTTAACTTAGGCTCCATGTCCCTTAAATAATGTCTCTCACTCTTACTCCACAGCTCCTCAGTACCCAGGGAAATCATACTGATCAATATTTCCCATTTTAGAGGAACTGCAGCAAACATTCACACAGGATTTACTGTAGCCCTCCGTTAGACTTTAATCAAGCTATAATTTAGATCCAACAAACAAAAGGGTCTGTTGAAAATAAACGGAAGGACTATTCGCAAATATCTATCTATCTATCTATCTATCTATCTATCTATCTATCTATCTATCTATCTATCTATCTATCTGTTTTTTACATTTGTTGGTGCATGCATTCTTAATGTCGTCACAGGGCATAAATCAGAACATGCTATCTCAGTACTTCTTTATATTGGTCAAGGGCCATTGAGCAAAACAGCTTAATGCACCCTTAACCATTCCAGACATAGCAGGAACCGGAAAGACTGCTGACTGGCTGACACCCTCTGCAGTCTGTTTATTGTTTAATCATACAGTCTAGCTGATC
Organism: Lucifuga dentata; assembly: GCA_014773175.1. NCBI lineage: Eukaryota > Metazoa > Chordata > Actinopteri > Ophidiiformes > Bythitidae > Lucifuga > Lucifuga dentata. The sequence continues at coordinate 227,300 of VXCM01000385.1, forward strand.
TTCTGAAATATGCATAAAAAAAACCAACATTTTCAAATTGAAAATTGGCTGGATAGCAATGAGCTGAGGTAGCTCACTGTGCTAATTTAACAGGAACGTTAGCCTTGCAGTACATTTTAGGCGTTATACAACGAGCTCGTCTTTTCCTCTCGGACCGTCTGATCACGCTTCAGTTTTCACGTCACAGTGTTAAACGTCGATGCAATGTCTTGACCTGCAAACGATGAAAACAGAAAGAGAAAACACAGTCCTAAATGAAGCGTATATCCAGTATGCTAACGCCAAGGTTTTGGCTGTTGATATTCCTGTCATACCTCTTGGGGATTGTGTAGCAGGTTCTCGTTCATGCATGACTGTCGGCACACAAACTCAAGCTTAACCTCATCCAGGGAGCACTCCCAGTGCTCACAAAAAGGCTCAAAGACTGCACGGAACTGAGTCAAAGCCATAGTTTTATATGTGCGGAATGCTATTATATAAAAAGAGGAATTTTGAGTGGGTGCAGAGTACGAGACATATCCTCCTTGCTTGAACTTGATAACTGGGTGATCATAGCGTGCAGACTGCAGTTGACTGTTCTCTATGGCAGGTGGTGACAGAGCTTGTGTGGTCCCCATCACAGGTGTGTGCATTTAGCCTGACAGCTAGTCCTGGATAGCCATGAAATAGGACCCTACTGTTTATGTGAGCATGCATGCGTCTTCTGGTGTATATGTGTGTGCACACGTGTGCTTAGTAGTTAACAATGCGCCGAGCTGCAGCATTGTTATGCGACGGAGATCCTGGAGCTTGTTGCGAGGTTGGAGAATCTGTATGTCATTTACTCAGCCTGCCGTAATGGGGAACGGACTTGGAAGAGAAGAGAGGGTNGAGAATCTGTATGTCATTTACTCAGCCTGCCGTAATGGGGAACGGACTTGGAAGAGAAGAGAGGGTAATGTATTGGAAAATCTCCCTTTCAGCACCTCAGCATTACTTGTCATAGGTCAGGCTTAAAACGTAGCTTGATACAGTTATTAACTCTAATCCGGGCATAAACACAAATCCTCAAGCACCAGCCCAATTAATAATTTGCATAATTAACATGCATTTTAAATAGAGGCTGCTGTTGTCGTTGCCAAAGCAGGGATGGGGGTAATTAGGGCTAACGGAGCAGCGCCTCAGGCCCTTACCCGAGGACGTGTTGCAGTCATTTCCAGCAGAGGGATTGACAACTGCAAGACAAGCTCTCTCGGCTTACAGCGAAACCCCCTTTGACAGAATTAATAGTTGACAAACTGCTCCTAAAGCCCTGGCATTGTTTCTGTCAGTTGTTTGGTTTGATGTCACTGTTAGACATTATAAATCAATAGTGTCAGGATTTAGTAATGTTTACAGCCAGCCATGGTTTATTATTTCATGTGACTGTCATGGACAAATAGTATTTATCATAGCTGCCTATAAATTACTGCAGACAGACTGTTGGTTTACCCAAACCCACTCTGCTCTTACAGGGCCCATTCCAACGTCCACTTACATATTTAGAGTAATTTATTTTCTCAGCTGCAGGTCCACATTAACCCTCTGCTTCCTCACACTCCTACGAGGCTTATTGTGGTTTGATTACCGTGCCTCTGCTGACACATTAACACATCAAAAAAAGCTGAACAAAGCTCGTTCAAAACTGCACGTCACATCAATTTTGAGACTCGACATATTTTACCTGCTGTCTGGTAATTTGTTTTTAGAGATTTAAGAAACTGAAACACAATTGACAGCCACTTGCTTTCATGTTTTTACAGTGTACTGTCATTGGCTCCTTAGAAGCAGACTATTATATTGAATTAGCTTGGTCATTGTAAATATGCAGGGTTTCGGTATGAGCTCCTCAAGCTTGTGCAATTTTCATCCGTCACAGATCAAAACTAGCAATCTTGAAAGAATCGTGCTGAAATCTGTGGTCGGCATTCCGAAAAGGTGGTCCTACATCTCAGTATGAGACACGCCGCAGCCAATTTAGCGCTCTTGCAACCAAAAGCTAATCTGCGAAAAAATGTTGACATTGTCAAAAGTTTGGGAACAAAATCTCACAATTAACTGCTGCTACCCATTTCTATAAAGCAGGACAGATGGATCACAAGTTAATGGTGCATTTCTGCCTGCATAGATTTGTTTGTCTCATTGTTACCAATGCGATTCACCAGCCATTCATTGCAGATTCAAACTTTACGTCTTACAGTCTGACACAGGTTACAGTTTTCCATCTTGCACAGTGTGACATCCAGCGAACTCATAAGATCGCAGCTAATGTTTAGTTTGTAGGAGGCCTAACAAGGTGATCACGTCAACTCTTACTTCATCAGTTAATCTCGTTATTTGACAGATTTATGCAGCGTTTGTCCAGCTGACCCGCTTTCAGTGTAACAAAATGGTCTTAACCTTTGTATCGGCGCCACTCTCATCAAAAACAATAAGGATCATCGCTTTTAATGAGATGATTGATTCGTCCTCTCACATAACAATTTGTCAACGACGAACAACAACACAATCGCTGCACTGGGTGATTGATACTATCAGGTAACATTACTTACATTAACACATGGATTGTCTTGTTTACATTTTCCATCATATTGAATACATAACAAAGATATTATTGACCAGTGTGCTTTGTGTTCAGCAGTCACCATTCAGCTGCATTGACAGGTTTCCTTCCTGTTCTCATTCAAATAACAGAAGCGCATCTGACTCGTATGGCAACCCGGTCTTAATTTTGTGTAAAGTGGCTTTAATGTCACTCATACAGCTGTGAAATGATTTCAGCAAAAAGTAAAATGAGAGAAGAAAGCTGAGCTGATGCGGCTGTATTGATCAGCTGTGCCATCGACTGTAAGGTCCACTTTCAGCAGGGAGGTCATTAGTTACTCCTGTGTGCTAATTCATCCCCGGGTTGAGGCGTATCCGTTAGAATGCTAATTCACTACTATGATCTGACAGCTGGGGTAAAGAAAGGTTCAGAGAGAGAGAGAGAGAGAGAGAGAGGAGGGGGCTGCAGAGGCCTAGTGGTCTGGTCTTGTGTTTGGGGAAAGAGCAGGACTTCAGTACATGGGATGTAGAAATGGAAAAAGGGGTGCAGAACTGACCCCAGCTGTCTTTGCCCCCTAGCAGTAATGATGTAAAAGAAAGATGACATTTGGTGTCCACATTTAACTTGCATTTGCAGTCCACTTGAGGGGTCCAGTATGCGTGACCTACCTTGATTAAGCCCGGGGCTGCCTAGGACCCTACCCTTTAGACTGAAACAAAAAGTGGAAGCTCTGAGGAGAAAGCTGAGCCTGTATAATTGGGCCAAGTCGAGCTGCGGGAGGCAGCCAGTCTCCGCTTTGCCTTTTGTATATTCATGACCCCCCCGACTTGATTGATGGAAGGATAGCATTTGGTGACACTGTCATTTGCAAGTTGAAAAGCTAGTGCAGTGGCTGGAGCGGCACTGTGGCTGTGCCTTAGAAGGGGCATAGAGAGGAGGCTCATTTCTATGCTGATGATATCCAGCCCCCTCTCATTTTCTTTGTCTCCGTTGGAAGGACATCTGCTGACAACACAGAGTTTAAAAAGAACCAAGTTGAAAATGAAAAGGAGGGGAAGAATCATACATCTGTGTTTGCATGTGAAAACCGCACGCTTGAGCCACAGTTTTAATCAGAGAAGTTTGCTACATGATATCTGCATAATTGTGTCTTAAATAACTGAAATGTTGCATTAGTGGGCTTAAGGAGTTTTTATTTAGAGCATCAAATAAGAGGACTCATGCAGACTGTTGATGTTTTGGCTTTGAACTCATCATTTTGGCTGTCAAATAGTGAAACTATTAAGCATCAAGCAAAGATAACCTTGATTTTGATGGATTAAAATAACATCTGACTGCTATGTTTCTTTTAAACAGATATCCATATGAAATTTCTTAGCCAAAATAGTATTATTTCCAGTCCAAAATGGTCCATATTCCAAATTAATCCATTTTTATGGATCATGCAGAAACCGCACAGGTGTTGATATCAGATTTTCAGATTTTCTTCACAGCATTACCACAATAAATTTACATTTCATTGCATCCAAATGAGGAAACCTTGAAACTCTAGTTTGCTGTAAAAGTAAAGAAGGTTCACATACTACAACTGTATGCAAAGATGCGGGTTAAGCATCACAGAAATCACATTATTTGTAATGATGTTGCTGGGGTGTGGCCTTCTGCAAATAGAATGGATATGTTGTGTTTTCAAATACTTGGAGTTCAGATGCATAAATGTAGAACAACACTAACGTTTAAACTCATAATTAATCCCGTATTTCTGACATCTAACTTCCAAAGGTAAATGAGACTTGCAAACGATGCAAAGATGTGTTTAAAATGTCCAAATATTTAGCGAGATTTACTGTGGTTTGGCTGCAAAAAGGAACACGTTGGTGACAGAAATATCAGTTACCTAGAGACACGTATGCTATCCCCTCAATGCTACAACCCACACTTATCAGAGCCACAATTTATAGCTGCAGCGTGAAGTGTTCGCCTGCAACTCCCATCTTTGTATTTACACCAATTAGCACATAAACTCTAATTACCGGGATCAAGGCAGTCGGGAGTCCATAAATGCAAAGTGACACGGAGAACTACATCAGCTGACAGAGAGAGAAGGTGACAATGAATAGGGAAGTATCAATTAGGCATCAATGACGCGACGATGCATGTACGTGGTGGGAGGTGTCACGCAGAGGGAGGTGGGAGTGTGAAATGTGTGGGGGCAGCAGGGTCCACGGAAAGTTCCACAGGCTGTGGGGTCTTGTAACTCACATGCTGACACACTGTGCAATTTCCTGTACAACACATTTCCATATTAACACCACAGCACACTGAGGCACTTCTCTTATCACTGAAAAGTAGTATTTATCACAGCGTTCCTCAGGATAGGTAACAATTAACACATGCTAATTTAAGGGAAGTCACAAGGTAAGAAAACTAACTTCACAAAAAAAAAAAAACTAATAGGTTATAGGCAAGGGTCATTAGAGAATTGGAGGACAGGTTTGACAGTTTAGACTTGTGTTTAATTATAAGGAGTCGAAACTCAATCACAGCTGGAGAAAATAGAGGCTTCTTATAATGACTTGAAATGGATCACGGACCACACTTGAACCACAGGTTAATCCCAATAAATTGAACTTGATCAAAGACCATAGCAGTAAAAAAGTACGGCTTCGCACATTAATCTAACAAATGCATAAAACAGGACTGCCTCAGCTTTATAAATTAAACTCTGGCTGCAATAATGCTGATGGGAGGAAATTCTGCCAACATTGGCTCAAGCTGCAACTGTACGTCTGCGGTCTTGTTATCCCCTTGTCTTGATCTGGAATGGTGTTATCTGTTCCCTCTCCGCGTGCAGCTTGGGGTTTGCATGATGCGGGATCGCCCAGTTGATGGATTCGCAAAGAAGCTGTTTACAAGAGAGCATAAAGCATTAGAGATCTGCCAGAAGGCCCATTAACATAAATGTTTAAATCAGACACACAAACTTATGCGCCCAAAATGAAAATGTTTCCTGCATTAATCTGCCACATCTGCATTCGGCCCAACAATTAGCACTCGCCGCGTCTCGCTCAACGGCGACTGTTTAAAGAGAAAAGACCTGGAGCAGCAGATATGCGACGCCGTGTCACTGCTGAGACAGCAGCTTTGCAGACACCACGCAGAATTCGAGAAATAATTGTCAGACTTGTATATTATGACAGAGTTTGTCGTGTTGCTGTGAGGACTTGCAGACCCGGTGTGAGGGACTAGACAGTTTACTTCTTCTTTTTTTTCTCTCTCTCTCTCTCTCTCTCTCTCTCAACACATACTAAGCTGTGGGTGCACCGCTGATTTAAAGCCTTGTAAAAATGTCTAATTTTAAATACTGTTTGCATGCGGCCCCCCTGGAAGACATTTCATACTCAGCAGATTTACATTACAGCCATTATTATGATTTTTATGACGCTGGAGCTTTAAAAGCTATTTCCCCAAAAATGCTTGGGAATTGTCAGAGCAGTGGCAAGTGTAAATATTTGTCCGTGCTACATCTGAGTTTTTCCTCCCACCAAAAGCCGGATGCTCCCAAACTCCAGTGCGGGATGAAAATCATTCTCCCAGGTTTAAGTGAACTTTCTAGAACGTAACAGAAATAATGAAAAACATAAAGTGCAGTGTTATTTAATTTCCTTCCAGTTTTCAGGGTAGGACCGTAATCGTGACAGACTGGTGTAATTTGTACTGGAGTTTCATGTCCCTCACCTGTTTGCTGAGATAGCAGATGGAATGAACTGATTCTAATGCTGGTGACATCCGGGAGAAGATGACAGGAGTAGATTAAAGTAGAATTAACCTCTACTTATCACGGCTTCATTTCCTTCTCTTATCGTAGCGCCGCGTTTTGAGACGTCGCACCTTTGTATCACAACTTATTGTTTACAGCATAGTTTGCACATTTCTCTCTGTCTGTTTGGTGGTTTGGAGATCCTGGAAGCGCTATTGGAAACAACTGAATGTAGCGGAGACAAATAAAGCACGAGAATTGATTCCTCCGTCACCTGGATAGGCTGTTGATTTTGGGGAGAGTTATCGCTGTTTTCCTAAGTGTGGCGTGGAGATTTGCTGGAGGGCTGAGTGATCGATTCAGCAGCCTGGAGCATCCTAGTGTGTTTATACATGGCTTGTATGGCAGCTTTCATAAGACATTTACCCCATGATTTGCGATGAGCTTATGTGTGAATAATTAATGGCAATTAATCCTTAATTACAGTAATTAGGCAAGTCACAGGAAATTAGGCTGCAGCTGGAGAAGCCTGTGCCTAGGAAAGGGAGGACTGGGGCTGAGAGAACGTGCCATTTAGTGACAGTGGAGCCATGGTACAGTGATTGCATGGCAGTGTTTGCTTGCCAGCAGAGATAAGAGTAAGAACACACAGATGCTCCTGGCTAGCAAGCTTCTCAACGGTACGCTCGCCCCTCAGAGCACCCACACAGCCAATAAAACCAGCCTATAAAAGTCCCAGTAAGATGACCCCTGACCTCTGCACCTCCTTAATTCCTCAGTTTTCTCAAAAATACGTATTAAGTGGTGGTAAGCCACTTCAACAGGTAGTGACTGATGAGCTAACAGTAACCAGTTAATGCTACAAATCGATCCTTCTCTTTTCTCAGCTTTATAAAACTGAATTTACCACTTATTGGAGCCCCGAGGCTGCAGACTTCAGCACCAAATTTGCTGTTAACTCACAGTTTATGAATCTGCTCTGGTTTGAAGGAGAGACAGTCCGAGAAATATTTATTTGTAGCTCCGATAAAGGAATTAGCCTCCTTAGAATTATTAGAGGAAACTACAGCAGGCAGAGTTGTTTGGCTGCTGATTTCATTGTTTGGTAATGGTAAGAGAGATTAGGTGGCTCTGTTCTCGGCAAAGACGGAGCAGAAGAAGAGGGAAGAGGCTCTCTGTGTTTCGCTCGGAACTCATTTGTGCTTTTCCATGCTTGCCTTGATGAATTTCCGCTTCTTTCTGCTCCTGTTGCTTTCAATTACACTCTTATTCACAATCCTAATTGATATGCCAGTCTCAGTAGATGAACCATGGACTTTTTACAGTCCATTTTTCTATTCTTAGACCAACGTTTCCCTATGAGTAATTGGGACTATGGTATCACAGATGTGAATTTGAGCCTCATGTTTTCTTGAAATGATTATTCTATTTTGAAACATTATAGCTGATTTTTGATTTTACGGTACACGCTAAAGAATATCTTTTGCTTTTTTCTCAGCCTCTACCATTGTGATCTCCTAAAATCAACACCTCCTTTCCTAATGCTAGCAATAGCACACATTTCCTTTTTTGCACTGAAGGACTTTTAAGCTAACAGGGAATGTAAGTGAGTTGAGGAGGCATCCAACTGTGATATTACATTAACCCATAGTGCCTGGCCATGTCTGCCAGTGACTGCAGAATAAAGAGAACATGCTCTGCTCAACTCTTTAGCCTTCAAAAGCTCTATTAGAAATAATGAGGATTTATAGAAAGATAAAAGACGCTCTCCTTGCTCCCGAATTCGGAACAGCGGATCATATCCCAGCACCAAAAGCTAAATAAGCCTCATTGTTAATCCATGCACAACCATTGTAATAAAATTAGAATGTGCTTCATATCAAATAATATAGTGCCTCTCATTTCTCATTTATTTGGAAAAAAATGTTCTAACAGATATGGCCTTTTGCTAAGTTTTACTCGCAGCCATTCAGTAAGCAATTGTTCTGCTGTCACACTCAAAGGCCCTTAGTTTCTCCTTTATGTATAACATGAGCTGGAAAGCGGCGAGCGCTTTGGTATCAGTACCTGAACACCAGCAGGCTCCTCACTAGCACGAAGAGATGCTGCTACAGTGACAAGGTCAGCATGTTCTACAGGCCCCGCACATACATTCCTCACTATAAGTAATATAAATGAGGTTGTGTTAGCCATAAACTCACAGCATGTTGCCTGTAAGCTAAAGGGTAACTGCACAAGAGCAACGTCTCCAAATCTCATCTTGAGCAGGTCTAGCTGTTCATGGGCGCTGCATTATGAAAGATGGAGCCACCTGCCTGAAATGCATGTCTGCTGCGTGGGGGTTTCGCACATTTTACGACACATCATTATAAATATATTTTGTCAAGCTCGGTAAGAGGCCACTGAAATTGCAATGCTCAAAGGACGATACAGGTGGTTTTGCATGTTTGAGCCCAATAAATGCTACCTGTATACACGTTACATTACTGCCAGCCATTTTACAAAATAAAACCTTCCTTTATTTTTTGGTTATTCTGGCAAATCCCCTAGTCTTTCAAAGCCAAATGTTCAGCTGATACACCCTCTTTAAATATCAGTGATTCCCCTGCTCATATGCATATTAGCATGTCGAAGTCGTTTTAAATTCTCTGGTAAAAGCTGTTTTCTCCTTCGACTATTTTCCCTGGAGGAGACACACATTTTCTTACTTGTGGCTCCATGTTGGATTGGTTACATTAAGTAACTTGGAGGGGGAAAAAAATAAGAATGCATGTGATTCGCTGTGATGGATTACTTATCTCAAGCATGTTTCAAGTCTCTACAAGTTGATTCTATAACATAGGAATGAACTGAAATCAATGGCAGTCTAGAAGATAGGAAAAACAGTTAGAAAATTTACTGCTCCACTAGTGTTTTTGGGAAAATGGTTGGCAGAAATGTAACATGTATGTGGGTAATATTTATTGGGCTCAAGCCTGCAAAATCACTGATGTGGTCCTTTAATAGCTGCATATAAGCTATTCTCCATGACAAAAGTGTCAGAATCCACTTCATGTGAAGCATTAGCATGTAGCCACAAACTCAAACCAGATTTGTCGAGCGTGTGGCTTTAAGTGGGAACAGGAGAGTTTGTGTTGTTGAGGGCATCCTTGTATCTACAGTGGTGTTTACTCACTTTGGCAATTAATTATTAATGCAGAAGCACTGAGAGGTTACAGCGATATGGCGCTCAGGCTTTCCACGCTCTGTCTATATATGAACAGTCAACATAGTGAGAGCTTCAAAGAAGCCTTCTGAAGAGCTTCAGACTCTCATGGAGAAAGCTTATTACAGTTGAAATGTTTTTCTAGGAGCCCAGATATTCTTTATGGATGCTTTTGCCCGGAAAATATGGGGTATTTTTGTTTGTCTATATCAAGAGACGTGTAAACAAAGAGACAGTCAGCACTTGCAGTTTACTTGGAGCGTTGCAGTTCATAAGCAAGAACTTGTTTGTGCAAAAATTGTTTTCAAAAAGGATTTTACACAGAGCACAGACGAGGGATTTTACTCACCAATCTAAAATATTTTTTTTCGAATACAACTCACCGCATCACGTGCACAGTGAAGGGCTAATCGATTTCTCCCATTAATTTCAGAGATCATATGTCTAAGCAGGCGGAGGCTGTGATGGTATTCATAATGAGTCCAGAGATAAACATCAATTGGATGTCTGGTCTTTGTGAGGCATCCGTCTTGCCTGCAGAGCCCTCCTGATGACACCTCAGTGGATCTGCTAATGGAGGAGGACCTGTAAGGCTATCCCCTGGCCTTTGTCTGACCCCTTTGTGGAGCTGAATTCTTCAGATGTTTGTAGGATCAAGTCACTTAATCTGTAGCACAGACTGAGGGAGAGCCGGGGAGAGGGAGGAGGGGACGGGAGGAAGACGGGAGCAGACAACCGCCTCACTCTGTTGGAAGGCAAAGCATTGGGTGTGCAGGGTAAAGAACTGCAAATGTCTGCCTGCTCTGTTATGCACCATTGTTTTACACAGAGCTAGAAATAGACAGAAAGAGTGTAGCAGCCAGCTCTGGCAGGCAGTGCAGTTTTATTACTGCTACACCACAGACTTAGACATTAGTGAATATGGCTCATTAAATGGCATGGAATGTTACCATTTTACATAATTCCTCCTGTATCGTTGTTGTAAATGAAATCCTGTTTCTGTCTCTGACTGCACTCCAGTCACTCAGCAGCCATTACAGTCTTCCCAGCACTCATTGAAAGCAGCTATCTATAATTTCAGGTCTGTGTCACACACAAAACATGCACTCTACAGGCCCTAATGGTTCAGCATGGTTGATGTGAAAAGGATATAGTGGAAATAGAAGGAAATCTGAAGAAATATTTGCAAATTAGGGCAATGATGTATTTAGATGGCTGGAGAGACCAGGGTGGGTGACAAATATAAATAATGTACATATGTGGCAGGGCTCCTAAACATAAGCTGGAATTTGCTACCCTTACTTTTTGTTCTCAATCACTTTGATGAAAGAATGGTGAAGAAATGGCTTCAGCAGCTTTGTGAATGAGACCACTGACAAGCTGATTTTCCACCCCTGGCATGAGGCTGCTGCTTTCTCCACTTAATGTTCTTCGATAAAGTGTTGCACAGAAGTAAACTAGAAGAGCCTCCACTCCTGACACATGTGACAGTATTTGCATCAATTATGCAGTCTGCGGCTGCAGCAGGAGGGAGCGGGAGAGGGGAGGAGAGAGGAGAGAAAAGGGTTTGTGACAAGATGCAGAGGCAGAAATGAGTCTCTTTTTAAAATGCATTCTTTAGAAAATAACATTCAAGATCATTTACATGAAAGCGACTGCAGCGGTAAACTCCACAAAGCAGTAGCAAAGTCTGTGGAGCTTTTTGACAGTAAAGACTTTGGCAAACAGAGTACAGTATAATGGATAGTTCTTTGTCTCCTCTGTATGTGCTGTATGCTGAAGCTCTACCCTGAAGAGGCCTGGAGGAGACAGTGAAATGGGGGAGAGACGGGGTTAGAGCTAAGAGCATGTCTCGAGTCTCTTATTCTCTAAAATTCACCAAAGGAGGAGGAGGAGGAGGAGGAGGAGGAGGTACAAGGCCAAATAAGCAACATCAGTAAAGCGTGTTGTGAAAAGGCTGGACTTTGACTCAGTGCGTTTACATGCATGTTAAAACATCGATTATACTCCGATTAGGGCAATAAATACACTTTTCTCAAATGTCATGGAAACACCATAATTAGATGGAAATCGGTGTAAATCGACGTAAGCTTACTCTGAGAAACATTATGCGATTGTAAATCGATTTACTCAACCATGTAAACGTTATCATTGGTGAAAGCTACCTCTGCATGCATTACCTCACCTGGAGGACTCTCCTTCATAGTTTGATTAAGCACCATGTTGTGTATATTCTGCCAATGAGGGAATCTTATTCTCTCCATGTCCACATCTCACTTGCATTTTTGCCACAATTGCAATCAGACAAAAAAAAAAAAAAAANAAAAAAAAAAAAAAAAACAGTATATGGTGTGCGTATACACGTACTGACTGACTGAACACACACTCAGCATATTGAACTTTTGTAGATAGTACATACCAAAAATCTAAACTAAAAGCCTTCTCATGCCTGTACTGTAAAATGTGACAAGTTGATCTTACTTAAAAAAAATCTAGGAAACCGATTACCTTGAAAAGGGTAAGTAAATATAACTATATAGTCTTAAGTTCAAGTAGACATAAAGTAAACATAACTTAAGACTAATAGTTATATTTACTTAATTTTTTCAAGATAATCGGTTTCCTAGATTTTTTTTAAAGTAAAATCAACTTGTCACATTTTACAGTGTGTAGTCCATTTGCTCTGATTTGAATTAGGGACTGAATTGTTATAATGTTGCATTTGCTGCTTAGTTTGGTTCACTTTCACATAAAAAAACATCCAGCTGAACCAAAATATTTTACCAAAAGTGATGTGAGAACACTCGCTCCATCATTGGTTTGAAACGTCTGTGGGCAGGAGTCAGAAAATATAAACAGAAAAAAAGAAAAACATGGAACAAAGCCCGAAATTGGAGACTTTCCTAGATATAGTCATCATTTGGGCGCCGTTCCAGACAAACTGTTGGCAGAAGCTGAATTTGACTTCAACAAGTCTGGAAAACTTGTTTTTCAATCAAACATGAAGTCTTGTGTTAGCCTCAGTTACAGTTTAGTATGAAATTGTCTTAGTTATGTTCCAGGCGCATTTTGAAGAATTATGTCTTGTTGGCGACAGTTTAACTTGCATTTAAAGTTAATCATACACTCTTCTGTGAATGAAGAATAGAATAATCCCAGAAACCAGTTGTTTGAATCAGACCAAACCATGTCGGAGTGAAAGCGCCCTATGAGAAGAAAATGTCCAGCAACAAGAAAAGAAAAATGTGTTTAAGTAACGTGCAGGGTTTGAATTAACGAATTGAAGTATGCTTTGGAGAAATGTGTGTGATAAATAATATTTGCATAGCCCTGACATTGTGATTCCCTTAAAATAAAGGGAGATGCCCCTTTACGTTGTGCCTACTCACAGGAAATAACTTTTAAAGCGTGGCCCAGTTTGAAGTGACTCCAGTGCAGCATTTTATTTCGCTGTGTCCAACCCTATTTCACATCCTAGTTAAGTACACTTACAAATCTGCTGTGCCATGGTTTCTAACCTCCCGTGCTCTCATGAATCCACGTGCACGGCCACACACTCGTACGCAGACACACACACACAGTCACATCGCTGGGCCTGTCACTGCCTTTTATCCATCGTCAACCTTCAGCACTATGGTTTATCCGTAGTGACACTATAGCAAAGTGCTTGACTGCTTTTTGCCAACAGACTGCAACACTTTAACTGTACTTAGTCATGCATCATTATGGCAGACTCAAAGCAGTGTGTCTGGGAACGCCTGCAGATGGTGGAGGCTGAACCATTTGGAAAGGAAGGCTCTGTGACAGTGATGCTTAATGCATGAGTAAGTGTGTATGGACACGAGTGTATCTGTGTACTGAATACTGAAAACCAGTAAATAACAATAAAAAAAGAGAGATGTGCCCAGTAGCTCTGCTGATTCAACATGTTCCGGAAGCATTTTCTGTGCCATATACCATGCACGGCGTCCAGACAGTCTGTTTCTGAGATATGATATATGAAATCTACATGTAAGTCTTTGTTAGAAGGCGCCTTTTATGTGTGTATTGATCAGTCTTTGTTTACTCCAATCGATGATGTCTTTGTGAAATGCAACCTCCCTTCTGTTCTTTATAGAGATTTAACCCTCCTGCGTTGCATTTCACCACTTTGTTCTCTTCTTCAAACCCTTCCTCTGCTGAAAATGTGATAGCATTACTGTCACTTGTCACTTTCTCTTTATTTCAACAGATGACAAAGCTTCTACATTTGGTATTCTGTTCCACATGTGCACATTTTCAACAGATCTCTCCTGCTATTGAAAGATAAATGTTAACTTCATTCAATAGAAAATCATTTGAGGTTCCTACAAAGCTGGCTTCTTTATTCTTAAAGGAAATGAAGAAACCATTAGCAAAATATTCACTCACAGAGGAAGAGAATCTTATCTTTATTCCGCATGACCATGCAGAGCCATATTCCTTTTGACATCATTATGTAAAACCAATTTCTCTTTCATATCATTTCCGCTGTGCTGCATTACCACAGCTATATATGCACTATTCTTTATTACAAAGTAGGTGGCCTAGAGGAAAATATATGTATTCGTTCCCTATGGTATAAAACATGCATATAGGTGCCTCATTTCATCTCCAATCTGTGTTATTCCTTTAAAAATTCACCTCTGCCTGCAGTCCCTCTTTAATATTTAATTTGACAACTTTTTAATCTGTCTTTATGCTGTGACGAAGTAATCGTCAGCTGTCACGAAAATGATTGAATTATACAACGCTGAACAATGGGAACTGAAAGGGTGTGGGCTTTATTATTTGTTTTGCATCAACAATAACATGAGCTTGAGGGAAAGAATATTCTTTTCACATACTAATTCATCTTCTATCTTTATTCATCTTTTCCTCCCAGGGCCCCCACACCAAGCAAAGCTATGACGTGTCATCAAATAACATTCATACGTCTCTTTGTTTACTTGCTGTTGGTTTGTACATTGGAGGACTTAATGAAGGAAGCAAATCTAAATACTCAGGACCATTACAGCCAGTTGCGCTAGCAGGCAAGCTGAAGTTAAAGGATGATTTTGTTTGTATGCGTGTTTCCCACTGTGCTATGTTGAATAGATTCTCCAAAGTCCTTCATGTATTAGTAAGAACCACAGAACAATGATAATCACCACCTGTCTTTTCTTAGCTCTTGCGATTTTTAATGACCACAGAATATCCATCAAGCCTGGTTAATAATTAGCAGGAACTCAGTACGAAAAAAAAAGAAAAACACCAAGAGATGCTGTAACACCCAGTCTGTGTCCACCAAGGTTAACATGGGTACATCTCAGCAAAATGACCAGAAAAGAATCATTTGTAAAAGAAAACAAATAGATAATAGAGCATCTTAAATGAATGTTGCAGCCAGCTCAGATGAATAATCAGCTCCGGCCCATTCTGTAGCTCCACCTCTGCCAGCTTCTTTGGCAATCTGGCCATGTTGGGCCCCCACTGTGGAGCAGCATGGCACTGGGAGTTGTGGTAGCAAGTCCCCCCATAGCCCCAGGCTGCCTCTACCTTTGTTATGCTGCTCAAGGTTAAAGGGATCCCAGTTGGGTGTTTAACAGAGTGTTCGGACCCGGATGGCTTTTTTTTTTTTTTTTTTTTTTTTTTTTGGACACTATCTGCACCATGAGAGAGGCAGCAGTGCAGAGAACCTGAAAGACTCGTTTCAAACGTTCATCTTTGGATGGGTGAACATTTTCAGAGAGTACGTAGCAACACAGCTCCTGTCACCAACTTCAGCATTTGTATAGCAGACCTTTAAATCCCCACACCGCTGTAATACTCTTATAAAGTAGCAGCGGTAAGTGATTTGAGCTGTTTTACTGTGAGGATCTGCTGTTTGCCATACATGTGCAGCTTTTGCTGACATTCATTTTGAAACCACTCGGAGCACTCGTGGCTCAGAGTAACAATGCTGGGGGAAAAGTGCATGCTGAGCTCTACAGTGAATATACCTCTGACCTAGACCGAGGAAAGGGAGATTTATGAAATCCACATGTTTAATACATTTCATTTTGTCCAAGGGATTTGTATTGCTTACCACAGTATTTTAGGGTTGAAACATTCTGTATAGTCACCTCTTGTATTGTCTGAGGAGAAGAAATCCTGTCCACTTCTGGCTGCTGAAGATTTGTTTTATAGCACCTCCCTCGCCTTACACACATCAGCCATGCACAGTCTGAGGTATTACATTTTGTTGTGCTGAGGTGTTTGCTATACACACCCTTAATCTTTAATGCATAATCCCCTGAAAATCCGCTACATAAATGGAAAAGATAACCCTCATATCAGTCCAGTGACAGAAAATAAGATAAGTAGGTAATTTAATAAAGGATAGATGTTGGCCCGGGTATGATACGGTGTGTGACCTCTGTGTATTCATTGTGTTTGGCGAGCCACTGTTACCTGCTTGTAGTCGAGTTCTTCCTATTCGACAAACCCATCCTGGGAGTGTAACATCTGCGGTGACAAACACAATGCACCATATGGATTAAAGGCACAGGGAAGGTAGTCACTGAAATATTTGCTTTCCCAAAGTGTTGACACAGTATGAAAAAAGGAGAACCATGGCTTTGCTTTCCCCTGTAATCAGGTAGCGGTTATCATAGTGAAGTGTTTGCTTACCTAATGGTGTTTCCATTTTGCGTGAGTCTGTGTCATCGGCTTCCCATTTGGAGAGCAGGCATGAGAGATCCCCTTTCTCCTAAGTGCTAGTCTAACTAACGGAGGCTTAGCGTTCTATGTAATACTGCTGTTTGTTCTGTCTTAGAATAAACAAAAAGACAAACACATGAGCTGAAAATAGAAAACTTTAAAAACAGCACCGTGGTCGATTTTCAACTGACCACATATAGAGCCATAAATACTCTCTGCGAGGTACGGAATGCTTGCTTTCCATCTAAAATTCACTTGAGTGTAATGCTGACAGATATAGCTTGTGACGAGTGATAGTCAGAATGTATGAGCACCCATAATGCCGCTGTCAACCTCTGGTGCCAGACTGAAAATAAGCAGTTCACCTCTGTTTTCATTCAGGAGAGAGCAGCAGACAGCACCGGCTTCTCCGCTGTATTTATTGACTTGTTTTACTAGCCTGAAACAGGGCGCTTTTATACGGGCCTGCTCAGTCTTAAGACTCTCCAGACATTTACATTATTCCTGACTGAGTTACACACACGTATAAAGGAGCACGTCCACAGGCTACATTAGATATATGCCCCCATTCCACCCCTCTTCTCTCTTTCTCGTTCATATACACATACATGCATGCATGCACCATTTTATTGCCCCACCATTTTAGATACTGTTACACTGCACATTTTCCCTTTTACCACTGTGATTCCCAACTAGGGCTTTGCCATATCATATGGCTCATGAAAATACAGGGTGTCTTTTTTTATATGATAAAAATGGTTATATGATATTGACAATATTGTGGCATGATGACATGTTGATGAATTTTCAAAACATGCGAAAAAGAAGAACTAAACAAGCGTACTCAAAGTAGCAGTTCAGCGCCTGAGGAATTAGTTCCTAAATAGGAGCTACCTCCATTGCAGTCATCCTCAAAATCCGGACTCCGGTCTGGATGCGGACCGAACCACAACTGTCTCCGGACTCTGAGCAAATTATACTTTTCATAAATATATGTAATATATGAAATGTATTATTACAAATAATACATTTCATGTATTATTTGTATTATCTGCGAGACATCGCTGCGACGCAACAAGTCAAAATTCTCCGCTTTCTCTGTAGCGGAGAAAACAAAACTTCATGTCCGACTGCTCCACTATCTGTGTGAGAATGTCTACTCTGCTTTGGTTTGGTCCAATCACATTCAGCGTCCCGTCATCTCCATGACACGGCGTTGGGTTCAATGAGAATGACAGCGCAGATTGACAGTTGATAGCACCGCTACTTTCATCAGCTCACCCTCGCTCGACACTTTAAATTCCCTGCAAAAATTAGGATCCCAATCGGACCTTAATAAACAGACATTTGTCTTATTGAAAATTTTCTTTGTGGACCTTTAATATTTGTATTGGAGTACCCCTACTCTATTGTTTGAAAATGGTTCGGCCACAAAGCTAACTGGCTAACAGCTAAAGGTGGAAACATAACAAATTTGTTTTGTTACCTGAAGCAGAAACACCTGGTGAATACCAATAAAGTCAGAGCAGAGCCGAGCAGCTAATTTACGATGCAAAAGAAGCAGGAAAGTAAAGCTAAGTCAGTCGAGTCGCTGGAGCGTTAGCTAGCTGTACTCCCTGTGACAGAAAAAGCTAACGGTGGGATGACATTAGCGAAGCGGTGACTTTTTGTCTCGCTAATGATATGACAGTTCAAACTGTGAGAAAAGAAGCTTTAAGCAACTTTTTAAAAATCTCAACTCAAGATATAAATCCTGAAAAATATTTGACAAATATTTTTCAAACACAGCTCTACCAGCAATGTTAGCTTAGCTTAGCCACGACGCTCTTTTCTCATTTCAGTTGAGTTCTTTGCCTCAATCACAGACTTCTGGTCCAACCTGAGCTGAACGACCGTGTGTGTGTGTGTGTGTGTGTGTGTGTGTGTGTGTGTGTATCTGTAGCTCTAACCCATTCTACCTCATTTGATTGTAGTTTGAATTTGCACTAAAAATTCAAGATATTTTTTTTTTTTATTAGATCTGTATATATATAAATTCCCAGGCTTGAATAAATTCTCTTTTAAAAAGCATTTTTCTCTTTATACTAAAGCTGATTCAGATTTCACGAGAGCCTTAAAATCATCTTTCGCTGACTAATCTGCACGACTGCAGTAGAAGATAATGAATGCCATCGCTAGAGTCCCAGCCGACGCTGTGATCCCCCACCCAGTCTAAACCTCCAGCAGTATTTACATGATATTTCATTTTAGAATAAACCTCTTTTCTCTCCCACTGTGAAGATATTGAACTCTTTCACACAGATGTCATCTTAACCAAAGCTTATTAAAAAGATGGACATCAAAGTTGTGGGGGCCCATTTATCTTATAGCGCTCTAATTGGCCACCACAGGCAGAGAGAACAACTAACTCCAAAATAGGCGGCGTCGAGCGGTTGGGCTAAAGAAGAGGATGTCTGAAGACCTCTCAGTGGATTCAATGCCAATAAATCCTCTGGAATGAAAGCAGGGCTTTTCTATGGGGTATGGAATTTCACAAATACATTATGAAAGTGATACGCTGAATTAACCGAACAGTTATGGCCGAAGGGTTTAGTTTCTTTGTTCTGATGTGTTTTTGTTGGTTCGTTGTCCTGTGCCTGACCTGCACCTTCAACGTTTGCTTGACATCTTTGGAGTTTTCAAAATCGTGAGTGGCGACAAGAGGCAATGCACTTTGAAAAGGTCAGAATGTGGTAGCCATGAGCAAACTGAGATTACATTTTGCAAACCCTCCCATACATACTGTATTGTTTGGAAATCATTCAATGCAATGAATGAAAATTATTCTTTATCTCGAGTCTACTCCATCAAACACCACACACAAGCCTGAGGTGAATAATGTATTATGTTTTCCACTCAAGTGGGCAATAAAAACACAAAAACAAAGTCATTAATTGCCCACATACAGTAACCAAATGCCATCAAGAGCCTGTGCTCTCATTAACCTGGCACCTAATTATCTGCCTCCAGTCTGAGTCCTGACAAGCCCCACCGTCTGAACCCTCAGCTCGGTCGTGTTGTTGTGTTGTGTCAGCACTCGCCAACCGCAGCCCAGCCAGTCAGCCAAGGCACCATTAGGTACGGAGAAGACAAAAGCCTCGTGCAGCAAAGGTTCCCTCCTCACACGCCGCCACAATGTTCCTCCTGTTAATGCCTTCTCTTCCAATTAAATCTGCAACTGTTAATTATTGTAATTATGAGAGTGAGCTCCTGGCTCTACCCCCCTTCCCCCTTCAACGNCCTTGCCGGTGTGCGGAGACGCTACGGGAGCTGTTGTGTTGCTTCAGTGGCGCCTCGTCTCTGCTCCAGTGAAGCCGAAGCAGGGAATTGAATGCAGAGGGGGACTTGGTACACATGACAGGGGTGATGTGAGGGAGATTGCACGGTTCATCTTGGATAACTGGGCGAGCGAGTCACAGCCAATGGCCACGCCTCCAGTCGAACTCATTAAATGGCGTGTAAAGTACATGCTGGGAATAATTAGCACAAAATAACCTTTTGTGTTACCTTGTTCATGGGGTATCGCACAATAAAAAGGTGGAGCATCATCTGTACGTACAGTGGGGTCCAAAAGTCTGAGACCACTGTGAAAATGCTTCTATTTTGCATTCTTTGTTTAATTAAATGCAAGATTTTTCATTATAAATGATAGCATCATCTTAGCAATTTGAGTGAAAAGTTGAATCTTTGAAAAATGTACATGAATTTCAGAATATCTTAGTATTTGGTATGCCCCCCTTTTGCTTTAATGACAGCATACACTTGAGTTGGCATGGACTCTACAAGTTTGTGCTTGGCAGATGAGCCAAGTTATCCTAGCATGATCTGACAATGTTCCAAAGAGCTTCTTGTGATGTCAGACTTTCTGATTATTTCCATATTTACATAGAAAACATCACGATTTTCAATGTGGTCTCAGACTTTTGGACCCCACTTCTTACGATGAAACTAATCAGCTGGTCTAATGAAATGATGGAAATGATTGTCCTAGCGATATTGTATCTCAAAAACTCAGGCCTCCATATTTATTTTACGTGTCTCTTATGGTAATTTGAAACTGTGTCCTCACATCTTCTCGGGAAGATACTTGCGATGGATCTGAAATGATGTTTTGAGTAACAGGGGAGCTGATAAAGAGTAGATGGCAGGCCGGCTGCCTGTTAAGTCTCTATGTGAATCAACATCTTCTGCCTCTTTGGCCTGCTTCTGTCACTATCAGTTTGAATGGCTCGGACCTGATCTGCCCAGCCTCTCCTTGCGCTGCTCTCTGCAGACCTACCATTACACCTGCAACATCAGGCTCAGGATGCTTCCAGAAACTGTGCTCTTCTTGAGGTGCATGCAACCTAAGACTCAGGGTGTGCATGCATCTTTGTGAGCTTTATCATTCCTCACTGAGAATCAGTGCATCAAGCGCAGTCTCGTCCCGGTGTCATAACCTCAGTTGCCTCGTAGCATAGTCTAGCACAGCAAGCGAAGGATTCTGGCTTCAATTTGGAGCCAAATTCTCTTCTGTGAAAGACACTGAAGGAAAGAGCAGCTCCTTCTGCTTCAGGCAATGCAGCCTTTTCGTGGATACACTGCAAAATCTAAATGATGGACTGTCAACTCTCTTGCAGAAATGCCACTGCAAAGAATAATCTCTCTGGCAGTGGATCATGGTTGGCTCTATGCTTCCAGTGGCGTTTCTTTGTTTATGTGAGCATGTAGCCTTCACATGCAGACATGAGCGTATGCACATGCACAGATAACCACATACACACGCACACTCACGCTTGCACACGCGCACACAGAGGCACACATGCATACACAAAATGCTTCAAGCTTAAATCCTTTCTTTGGAAGCATACAGTGAAATATATGGGATTAATAACCTGAATAGTATTATTTTTTCACCTCTAGCCTTAAAAATAATGCATGCTTGGCTTGGTGTCTGGATGAAGTTTTGCCTCTGTATTTGCCTGGTTATCACTGTGTACAAGACCTGCTGTGTGACCTGGTTTCATGCAATCTCCATCTTCTAATTAGGAGGCTGCAGAAAGGCTGGAACGAGAGGAGGAGTGATTAGTTGCCTTTGGGTATTTCATAAGTGGCTTTCAGTGCCACATTTGCATTATTTGCTTGGGGTCTGAATAACAAATCAGCCTACCTTTGCAGCAAATTGAGGCTAGCAGCTAAAGCCCATCAATACATGAAATATAAAATGCAATTGAGGAAAAAAAAAACAAAACAAAACATGCTAACACAGTATGAGGAATAAAATTAAATCTTATAATACAACATGCAATAACTGTCTCATATTGGGTCTAAATCTCAAGTGAATGGACTCAAACGTTCTTTGACTAACGGTTTAGTATATTTTCCATTATGTTCATCATATATATGGGATTTGTGACTGGGTGTGTTGGTGATTTTAGCTCATTGTGTGACTAGCAGACCATGTGAACCATGCGAGCCCTATGTTGGAGCCCCATGCTGGACGTGTCCTGTAGGGTCAGTCAGTGTGCTGATCTGTAGCGGAGGTCCTGTCCACTCATTTGGCCGGTCTCTCCAACCGCTGCGTGCGGCCGCCACCGCCAGGCCTGGTCAGCCATCANCTCATTTGGCCGGTCTCTCCAACCGCTGCGTGCGGCCGCCACCGCCAGGCCTGGTCAGCCATCACTACACCACTTGGCTGTTTGCCCACGTTGAGTCTTAGAGGGCAGGATACAAAGCGGACACTCAACACAATTCACATATAAACACACACACACACATCACACACACATGCACACATGATCACAGCAAGTGACAGTGGCTCTTGTTTACCCGGCCCTNCCCCCCCTCGGTCTCCTTTCATCCTCTCCCTCTAGTCTGTCATGTTGTGTGTCACTTCCCACAAATGTCAGTGCCACCGTGGGACAGTGATTAATTTTGGTGTGCTTGGCAAAATGTCTTCAAGATGTTTGTGTGGGTTGTCTTTCCCACCCTTGCCCACACCCCCCANAAAGTGGCAAGCCCCCCACCCCTTGCCCCCGCTGTCAGAGCCTCCTCTTTGGGGGAGGAGCGCATCATAATTGAGGGACAAAGGCTACCTGAACTGACAGAGATCTTCTTTTCTGACCACAGTCACTTTTTGTCACCCCCCCCCCCCCCCCCCCCCCCCCNCCACCTCTATGTGCTGTCTGTTTAGTGTATACTGGTGGTGTATGATGGGAGAAGTCTTGACCCAGCACTGGGGGGCTGTAACACTTCACTGTCAGTATGGCTGATTAGCTTATCACTCACTGCACTGGGAGGAAATACATCATCATTCTAGACAGGGATTCCCCAGTTTCAGGTCCATTCCCTGCCTCCTTTTACTCCACATTTAATCACCATGTTCACACTGGCCATCCCCTCCAGTAACTCAGCCTCACCTCTGAAGCCAGAACTTCCTCCGTTTCCTTTTTTCCTAGTTAGACTCGTGAAATTATCTGCATGAAAGTCCTTTTCACACTTTGAAATAGAGAGCTTTGCTGCACCAGCATCTACAATGTCAAAAATAGATTGTTTCTGTCTGGGTGAAGGGAAAATGAGTTATCCTCTGAATTATTATTCTTTTCAGCTCTCAACAAAAGAAAGTGAAACACAAGGTGGCAAATGTGCCTTGGCTTCCCCACAGTGTGGTATCAGGTATGGTAATTACTCTGCCATTAACATTGGGAATAGCTAATGTGTATTAATGTGTTAATGGCATGTTAATTACTGTACATGCTTGAGAGAGCCCGCAGGCATTCTCTCAGATTCTTTGTGCCATGTGGATGTAGGCCAAGCTTAAAAAAGACTTTAAGAACATCAATGAAAGGGGATCCTTATGTTTCATTTGTCAGAACAAAAGATTTTCAATGGTAATTTGATCCAGCTCCCTGCTTCTGGAGCTGAAAGTCACTGATCCAGGTGCCATGACAAAGGAGATGATATGAAGTCAAAGGAGACGTGGAAGGCGGCTGTAGTGACACTGGCCTCTTTGTGAAATGGATACTCTAAGCCCTCTGTAGTCTCTAGTGTGTTGCTTTGGCAGCGGGTTTTAATAACACAGTGGATTTAGAAGCCTCCGATCCTGAGCGCCGAGCCAGAGTTCAGGCTCACCTTGGACGAGCCTTAGTAACAGGCTAGGAGCCACGGTCCTCCTCCCAGCCTCTCCGCTCACACCGTCTGCACTACGGCTTTAAGAGAGATGACCTTTGCAAATATTGACAGAAAATAAATTCCGTTTTGATTAGTTAGCTTTGGGAGACCTTTGCGGATCGATGCAATTAGATGAACAGGGTGTCAATATGTGGCTGGAGCATTCACTTGGAGGTGCTGGGTAGGAGAGGAACTGCAGGAGGTCAGGGTTACTTGTATCGAACAGGGTGTTTTGGAAACACTGGGGGAAATAAGAGTCGCTGTGTGTATCGTCAAACACAGTTAAGCACACAGGCGTGGATCAGCGAAACCGCTTCGCCGCAACACGCGTTCGGCTTCCCAGCAGCACTGGTGGCAGGAAAGAGGAAAAACAGCCAGGAACAGATGAGTAAAAAGCGCTGCTGTTGTGGCAGATTGTGTTGCATCTGACAGCGTAGTGCAGTCGAATGAGGTGGAGAAGCCCAGAGCCACCCCTTCCTCTTCAGCAGGCCACATTAACCCAGCAGGGTTCTGCCTTTATGGCTCTCCTGCTCACACTTCAGTGATGAGAGTAAACAAGCAGCGGGCCAAAGGTCAGCTAAGCCCACAGAATAAAAGAGGGCACGGGGGAAAGAGGTGGGAGGAAAGGAGAGCGGCCCGAGGCGGTGCTCAGATCACTGTCAGGGCTTCAAGTAGGGAATGATGTACGAGACAACAGCCCAAAACCGGAAATGATTATAAACAGAGAACAGGGAAAGCGTATGAGAAAAAGGGGCTGCATTGTCTTTATCTGTCAAATTTGTTACTTCCTTGGATCAGATACTGACAGTGAACCTGTAAAAAATGAAAAGGAGAACCAGCCCTGACTGATAGGGATGGATTAATCACAGCATCTCCTTTGTCTCAGCCACAGAGGAGAAATGAGGAACAATCACACAGGCAGGTGCTTTCTCCCAGCTACTCCACCTGTATTGTTGAATGACAAATGAGGCTGATTAAGGACACATTAGATTATTATTAGAATTTCAGGGCTTTTTTGGTAATTAAGTGAGCTAGTATTATCTGAGTTATATAAAATAACTCAAGCATTTATGGATTTTTCATTCTGGAGTTTCTGTTGCTAGCAGGCTTTACCAAGGTGACACAATACACTCGCACTGAGATTAATCCCACTTTGACTGTGGAGGTGGATTACAGCGAACTCGGGTGCCCAAACTTGTTTTAATACCCATATCATCAGACAAAAACAGGATAAAGATTGGAGAAGCAGCTCTGCAGTACTAGAATGTGACTGTGGCTTTGCAAGTAACTATACAGATTTGTCAACCACACAGCAAATTAAAGATATTATCTCGCTCGAGCCTATTTTGTGGAAGTTGTGTGATGATGCTGAGCTTAGTGAATTTTCAGCTTGTCTTTTTTTTTTTTTTTTTTTTTTTTTCAGTATTTATGTGCAGTAATATGAGTGTTAAAGGATTTTATAAGATTTATGGATGATTCTCAAAATACGGTGACAAACATGTCTTTGAAGTGAAGAAAAAGTTTGAAATTTTCGTGAAACCATAAATTACACACATAATTGTGTAATCTAACATTTTCCTAAATGAAATGAAATAGTTTCACGCTGCTGTTTTACACATTTTTGAAATATTTGTTTGAAATTACTGAGTGATGGAAAAACTCCTTGTCCCCCTCATTATTATGTTTGCCACTTTCATGCAGTGATTATTATTTTTTCTTTTCACTGATTTTATGTCCTCAGCCTCAGCATACATGCTGTCTATCAAGTGTGGAAATAAACAGACAAAACTAAATAAGAACAGAAAGGATTTGAAAAGAACATTTTCAGTTTAATTTCATGCTGTTATCAATATGAAAAAGTTTTGTTTGGAATTACAAACAATTGACATCAGAGGTCAAAGTTCAGAGGAAGAAAAGGCTGTTCAAATGACAGGTGGTGATTCTCCTCCCACATTCTATTCTGTAAGTTATTAATTTAGCTATAAATTTCATTTTTGTCATATGCTTAATTTAAATGTGTCATTAGCGTTTCATTGTTTTCTGTTCTTGCAAAAAACAAAAAATAAATTCACAAAAAAGAATTAAATGTTTTAAAATTTAGTGTAATTAATGTTATTGACGCCATCTTGGAAAATCTATCTTTAATGAGCATTTATTGTTTGTGCTACAGCCCTTGCTTGTGACGCTTAATAAATGACAATAATGAAATAAAGAACTAAAACGTCCTTTATGCTTATTTATAATAAACATTTACCATCACATTTTTGTAAAGAATAAAAAATCTGGGCTTTTTGCAAGACAGAGTCACCATATTTCGAGAATGACCCTCATATGCTCTCACTGGCAGCTTCAGCAGTGAAAATAATGGCATTTCACACACCGCCTTCTAAGTTTAAACAGGTATGGAGGGGCAGAGCCTTCCAACGTGTTTGTTATGAATGGCCAGCCGTAGCTGCTGTGGCACAAATACACCCTGGTGGACTCCTGCAGGGCCGGCTGCTTCTCAGGGCAGCAGCGTAATCATTTTTACCCTGCTGATTTCCCAAATAGAAATGGACACGTATGATAAAAATGTCACGGCCACTCCACATGTCAGTGGACTAACAGGATTACATGTCACTTTCTAATGTCTCGCTCTGTTTTTCTTTGCTGTGAATGGCCATATTATTGCACACAGGAACTTTGTGGTAATATATGGTAAGAGACAAGTAGCTCTTTATGGCCTGTGATTATTTAGTTTGAATGAAACCAGTGATTTATGCCCATTTAGCTGAAAAGCCCTGTAAATTCCCTCAGCTGCATTTCCCCTGGATATAGAGTGAGTGGAGTGAAAGTGACAACTGGGTTTGGTGTGGAAATGTATGCCGCGTCCCACAGTTATATTTAATATACCTGACATGAAAAACGTGCCTATGTACTTACCACCACCCACAGCACAAAGGAAAGTGCAGCCTGCTGAGCTGGTGTTGAACCAGAGGAAGGTGTAAGTACGTATTGAATTAGGGAAATATGAAGTGTGGTGGCAGACAAACCAGCAGCTATTAGAGCGTGTTGAGATATGCAGCCAGGCATCTGGTCAGTCAACATTTGAGTCGTGCCATTTTGTTTAATGCTGCAGAATCTGGAATAGAAACAGCTGAGTCTGTCCAGAACGAGAGCTTAGGGTGGAGTTTAGCGTGGAGCCAGTGTGATGTGGACGAGGGTTAGTGGAGCAGTGGCATATTGTCCACATGGATGGCTTGGCTCCGCAAGCCTGATGGAGTCTTGTCCAGCATCTCAATGTCTCCAACACAAATAGCCACATTCATCCACTCCTCTCACACCATTACATCTAAAAGACTGAAAGCCAGCCCATCCAGAAATAGAGGCAGATTTGTTTTTCAGGGGCACCGCAGTTGAACAAAACACCAACAGAGATGAAAACAGTCGGAATATGATTCGTTTCCTAATTTTTTTTAAAAATTTTTTTAATATTCAGGCTCGTGTTGTATAAGGAGGAGAAAGAGAGTGTTTTCTGTCTGGTGTTTACTCCTGTGGAGGGTCAGTCAGTCAAAACACGGTAAAAGGGCTTCTCTGATTGCACCGCTACAACTGGCTGACACAATCGAGCCTCTAATCTTCTTACTTAGAAACCAGAAGCCGGCCATATCTTAATGAAGCTGTAATGAGCTGTTGAAAATCCCTGAATTGCAGGACAGATTATTGAATTGAAACAACTCTGGTAATCATAACGTTGGAGTGGCCACTCAGTATTTACTGCCCACTGAGCCACATTTTTATCCATTTATAGGAGTGAATTGCTGGAGCTTGTTTTTGTGGTAA
The DNA here is from genome assembly GCA_014773175.1 of Lucifuga dentata. Taxonomy (NCBI): domain Eukaryota; kingdom Metazoa; phylum Chordata; class Actinopteri; order Ophidiiformes; family Bythitidae; genus Lucifuga; species Lucifuga dentata. Next base: position 254,537 of record VXCM01000385.1, read on the forward strand.
TTCTGACCTGCAGGGTTTTTGTTTGCCTTTTTTCCTGGCATCACAGTCGCATTGTCAGTGCATCCAGGTGTGCGTGTTCGCTATCTGCAGGGTGATTACGACTCGCTGACAGACTGGCTAGACAGGAAACCAGAGGAAACAAACAGCAGGGTCTGACAACACAAACACAAGTCACAACTGAGCCATTTACATAAAATCTCCTCCGTAGTTATTTTGTGGAGCCTGAGCATATTTTTATTTCCCCGCACTAATTTTTATTTCTTCTTAGATGGTGAATAGTGTAAAAATCAGGCCTGTGGAATGATACAGGATTCAAATCTTGTGAGCAAATCAGAAAAGAATAGTTTTGTTGGAGTTGCTCGCGTTCACCGTGTCAAAGATGGAGACACTTACTAGAGGTATAGTTTTCTGTTTAGCGTCGTTCACAGAGTAGAAGTGCCACTTCACCATTGAGCATTTGTCAGTTTATGGATGTTGCTGTCATGTCAGCCTTCCTCTACACACAGTGTGCAGCGCAGTGTGTAAATAAAAGAGAACAGCCCTAGACACGGGCGACAGGTACACAGCACACACACACACACACACACACACACACAGAGAAGACACCAACTACATACCTGCAGGGGACTCTTCACACTGTAGCACACTACACAAATGCAATGCTTTTAATTGCAAAAACAGATAACTCAGTTTTACGGAAATTGTAAAAATTGTGATTTTTTTTTTTTTTTTTTTTTAATTGTGTGTTCCCTGTAATATGAATCAAACTGATGTTGGGTTAAAATTTAGGAAAAAATGTCATTAAATTAACAAAATAAAACTAATGCAGAGTTTGATTGAGCTGAAATGCACAATTTAAAAAAAAAATGTGTAAAATTTTATTTAAAAAACTGATTTGATCTATTTTTGCAAATGAATTCCTCAAATATAGTTTGACAAAGTAAGAATGGCTTTAGAAAACCATCCTTATTATTATTTTCACTCTTACGAGGGTGTTTCAAAAAGCCATGGCCTGGTATGCTTGAGGTGTAAGTCATATTGATAGCAAAAAGAAGAAATTTAATTTAGTTACCTTCAGGATATTTAATCAAAAGAAGAAGAAGAATGGGTTTGTATTCACCAAACACAAACATGTTCTTTTCGGCTTTAACCACTCCTTTGTCTCTGTCTGTTTGTCGCTGCAGGACTCAGCATCCGCGGCGCCCAGGAGGAGGATCCCCCAGACCCCCAGCTCATGCGTTTAGACAACATGCTGCTGGCAGAGGGCGTGGCGGGACCTGAGAAAGGTGGTGGGTCTGCCGCCGCCGCAGCTGCAGCTGCCGCCTCGGGTGGAGCGGCTGACAACTCCATTGAACATTCCGACTACAGAGCCAAACTCACCCAGATCAGACAGATCTACCACACAGAGCTGGAGAAATATGAACAGGTGAGGGCGGGCCTCTGCACGCCGACGTTACGATCTGTGAGCTGCGTTAAAAAAGCACTTTTGCTCCATTTCCAAACAAGAGTACTGTAATGAACTTTATTAACAACTACCATATAATTTTTTAAATAATCAAATAATATAAGACATCATATTCAGAAAACAAAACCATGAATTTTTTTTGTTATCTTTACATTGTCTCACACATTTACTGACAGCATGTATTAATTTCTGTTATAGATTAACAGAAATTTTGATAGCTTTTCACCGTCAAAAGTTGAAATGATCAGCCGCCAGCCATTTAAAAATACATTTGAATGTAGCTTTTCACTTCTTCTTCACTTCACATTTCATTGTTTCAGAAACACCCACAGCAGTTTATTCTTGCATTAGCAGCAGAATTGCTGAGAATATACATGATGGGGGTGAAAGTGTTATCAGCCTAGAAACTGCAGTATTACTCACTGTGCTGCAGTTGATTATAGCGATCCAAGGAGCGCCTTAGTCATCTGAGTTAAATGAAAGTATGATCAGCTCCTTCACCGAGCACTTTGAGCCTGCCATTAAACACAGAGGCATTATAGGCAAAAATAGAAGGTGTAACAGTGATGCCTCAGCAAGCCAGTGAGGTAAATTAGACTAATTTACTCTGCGCACTCTGAGAGGGGAGGTGGGTNAGCAAGCCAGTGAGGTAAATTAGACTAATTTACTCTGCGCACTCTGAGAGGGGAGGTGGGTATGTGGGGGCACGCAACACTTTGCCTGGAGTGAATGCGTCTTTCTTAAGGGTGTTTCCAGGTTTTAATTATCTAAATGTAAATACTTAACGAATTTTACTCAGAGTAATGAGCTAAAGTGTGCACTACGTAAATGAGTTATTCTAATTAATCATGTATGAACTAGTGGTTTAACGAAAAGCTGTTCAAATTCTCTCTGCGTTAGACTCGAGCCAAATAGCAAATCGGCATTTATCTTCAGAGATGACTTCACCTGTTATGTCACCAAAGTAATATTTAAACACCACATTCTGCTGAAGCATTTTGAGTGAGTAAGCATGTAATGAACTCATTTCCTATCTGAAAAATGTATCCAGACTCGGGATAAAAAGTCAAAGTAAGAGATTTGACAACTTGTAAACATATTTGTGACTGAGGTTATCTGTTTTTTGGCTCTTTCTCACTTGGCAGGCCTGCAACGAATTCACTACCCATGTGATGAACCTGCTGAGGGAACAGTCCCGCACACGGCCCATCTCTCCCAAAGAGATAGAGCGCATGGTGGGAATCATCCACCGCAAGTTCAGCTCCATCCAGATGCAACTGAAACAGAGCACCTGTGAGGCTGTCATGATCCTGCGCTCCAGATTCCTCGACGCCAGGTTAGTGGATCATGTGTGTGTATGTCCCAAAACTTTTATTGCTTCCATGTGACCCATATAAACAAATCCAGTGGGCGAGGTCATTTTTAGACTGTGTGCAGGTCTGAAGTTTGTTTTTCTTCTTTTTTTTTTTTTTTTTTTTTTTTTTTCTTTTCTGGCACACCACGCAGTGTGAGCACTGCAGAGATGCATGATTTTAATTGTGTCTGCATTCCATGCATTATCCATTTTCAAGACAATTGTGCTCTCACACCTGAGGGCAGTTAAGACTAAATGAAATGGGGGCCGAGTCATGTGTAATGGATGGAGCGGAGGTCATCAGCAGGTGTTGAGGATTACTCTAATCACTAACAGTGTGGTGCGGTGGAGCTCTGCACCGAGTGGGACAAAGTTTGGGCCAGGCAATCCAAGTGGAAGCACATTTGCTGCCCACTGCCCATGTGAAGTGCAGTAAACAAGGCAAAAAAAGCAAATGCTCAACAACATGATAAGTAGTGCCCTTGGGAGGGAAGGGGACCAAGATCTAGTTAGTGTTTGCTTGTTTCTGCTGGAGATCCCCAGGGCTGTGGCACTTCAGGAACAATGCTCAACTGTGCATGCTGTGATTTCTATAATGTACCGAGATGCACTCCGACTGGGCTTTGCGCTTCATCGTGAAGCCCACCCATCCGCTGCACTAAATTCTACACATTACACGCTCGGATTGGAGATTGGAGACCAACAGACCAAATTAAACATTGTATGTGTTTTGTGTGAGCGTGTTTGTGTGTGTGTGTGTGTGCGTGTGCTTGTCAGTTTATTGGCTGGAGTGTGTTCTNGTGAGCGTGTTTGTGTGTGTGTGTGTGTGCGTGTGCTTGTCAGTTTATTGGCTGGAGTGTGTTCTTTTGTGTGTTGATGAGACTCCTGGAGCAGGACACAATATTCTGCTCCTGAGGGCCCTCGGAGCCCATTCCTCATTATTTTCACCATTTATGTGTGAGATTGATTGTGCAATTTGTGCGATCCAAATGGATGAGTTAATGCTGGTCCCACTAATAAGCTCGCTTGGCCTTTCTCCGTTTTTCTCCCCACTCAGGCGGAAAAGAAGAAACTTCAGCAAGCAGGCGACGGAAATTTTGAACGAATATTTCTACTCGCACCTCAGCAACCCATATCCGAGCGAGGAAGCGAAAGAGGAGCTGGCGAAGAAGTGCAGCATCACAGTTTCCCAGGTGGGTAGCGCTCATCTAACAGTAGCTGGTGGGTAATCAGTGTGGAAAAGGCCAAAGCCTGGAGGGATAGCTAGTATAGGTCACACCACCAAGACACAATGTCCTTACCTAACCTTGACATTGTGACTGCCTAATGATGCTTCAGTCAAGGCTGGTCCCAGTCAGTCAGAGCAGGGCCACAGGGACCGGAGGCCTGTATCATCTTGGCCTCAATCAAAGCTCTATACTGTCCTTCCTTAGCCTCCCACCGCTGGGTCCCCTGCCATTTTCCCTCTCATACCCATCCACCATGTGTGCTCTCTCTGTTGCCTGGTCAGTCTCTCAGGTCACAAGCTGTGAAGGAAAAAGGCATTATCCATTACTGTAAGAAATGCTGTTAAACTCTGCCGCTCCAAAACACTCCTTTATACCCAGTGTGTATTTCTCAAGTATGAACATGTGTGTGTGTTTGCTAATTCACAGCATATTTTTAGATTTTTGTAGACAGACAAAAGATGCGACTTTCCCAGTTTTTATATAGCCTCGCCTCTTTGTCGGGCAAATGCGAAGGCAATATCTCTCACACCTAACCCCCCCACATCCAAAGTATTATTATCCTGTGCAATTTCTACTGCTAATAATGTGATTATTCTATTGTTCTATGAGACGCTATCAGAGTACATGAATCTGTACAGTAACGATGGATCTGCAGTGTTCTTTTATGTGTGGGGAGGGGGTGTTGAGGGGTATATTGAGTGTAGTCATGAAGAGTCAGATACTGTAAAAGCCCATTCTTTTTTGCCTTCAGGGGGTGGGAAGCACCATCACAGTATCACAGGTATGTCATAACTTCTCCTGATCCACTGTTTTCATTTTGTTGTACCTCCTTTGTTGATGTATGTATAGACTCACAGTTTATCCCTGCACAGAACCCCTCCCCCAATGCTGATTTGATTCAAGTTTACAGAATTTAAAGGACCATTCCAGTGGTTTTGCATGGTTAAGTCCTGTAAATAGCACCCGCACCCGCACGCACGTTACATTACTGCCAGCCATTTTTCAAAATATACTACTGGAGCGATACATTTTCAAGTTGTTTTTCCTACCTTCTTGGCAGCCATTGGTTTCAGTTGACCCCAGTACTTGAGATGTGCCTGAGGTAGTAATTCATTACAGCAAACCACATGCTGTTCTCTTTTGTTTGTTTTTTTTTTTTTTNTTTTTTTTTTTTTGTTTGAGAACCATGAATGCCAGGACACATGAACGTCCTTTTCAGAGCCTAAACGAGGCCTTAAAGGACCATGCCGGTCATTTTGCATGTTTGAGCCTAATATATTCAATTTTCATACATGTAAGGTTACTGACAAGCATTTCCCAAAGTATACTACTGGAACGGTGAATGAAAACATTGTTTCCTACCTTCCTGACTGTCATTGGTTACAGTTCATTCTGGTACGCTATTAAAATCAACTTGTTACTTGAAATGTTCTTGGGATAGGTAATCCATNAGTTCATTCTGGTACGCTATTAAAATCAACTTGTTACTTGAAATGTTCTTGGGATAGGTAATCCATAGAAGAAGACATGTATTCATGTTCTGTTTTTCCAAAGTTACATAATTTTAGTGTTTAAGTGCAATAAAAAGCATGGAGTGAATGTATGTCTCCACCAGGGAATATAGTCCCAAAAGAAAACCTGGTTTATCGAAAAATTTAAACGACCATGACTTCATAATTCTGCGTAAATATAAGCAGGCGAAACATCAATTTTTAAGGTGGGTGTATCGCTTGAATATTTGATGTTGAAAGATTAAGAGATTTTTCAAAATATCANTTTTAAGGTGGGTGTATCGCTTGAATATTTGATGTTGAAAGATTAAGAGATTTTTCAAAATATCAGAAAAGCTAAAATATGGTTTTATCCTTTGGGAAATGGTTGTCAATAATGTAACATGTATGAAAATTGAATATATTANTATGGTTTTATCCTTTGGGAAATGGTTGTCAATAATGTAACATGTATGAAAATTGAATATATTAGGGTCAAACATGCAAAGTGGAGGTATGGTCCTTTAACATTCAGCTGTTGAACGACATTGCAATCACAACCTACAATGCTGGAAACCCAAACACACATGCAAACGATTATCAAACATTGTCAAAAGATTTCATGAATTAGATAGTTGATTTCATTGAAGAGGCAACAAAAATAATTTTGGCTAACTTCCAAGTTGTAAGATTCAATCAGTTATTCAATCTAATTTATATTCAGGCATCAAATGAACCATTCCTTTATGTCAAACTCAGAAGTACTCCATGCAATTTTAGCGTTAAAATGGTAAAATTAAGCAACTTGTACAAAAAATAATAACGGCGTGATGGTTTTCTTATGTCAGCACATTTCAAGTCTCTACAAGTTGATTTTTACGCTGGAATGAACTGAAACCAACGGCAGCCTGGAAGGTAGGAAAAACAATTAGGAGATGTACCGCTCCAGAAGTATGCTTTAGGAGATGTTTGGCAATAATTAATGTGTATGTGGGTAGTATTTAGTGTACTCAAACATGCAAAACCACAGGCACAGCCCTTTTAAAACTTTGTTTGAATTTACATGTAAAAGGATTTGGCAGCATTCACATCTTAAGAACACACACATATGTTAAACAGCACCTATGTCACCGTATTATGTGTGTACAAATGTGTCACATGAAATTTTACTTTTTGCTCTTAACACACTCAGCTTTGTTTTTGTTTTTCGTAGAGCATCGACTACTTGTGTCGTCTTCAAACAACCGAGCTCTGACTTTACCCAGCACCCCCCCCCCCCNCGCCCCTCCCACCACCTCCCGATCCGCATTTGTTTTATAGCAGTTTAAGAAATGACCACTGACCCTCCACAAATGGAGCTCCACTCTCTGTTTGCCCTCTGAGTGCCTCGCTAAACAGGCCACCGTACGAGTTCCCATGAGAACAAATCAGTCTATGCAGAAATTAGAGGGCTTTTAAAAATTCACTTGAACTTATCTCAAGCCCCATTAGTGGCATACTCCTTGACAAGCGGAGGCCACGGCAGACATTCTTATTGACTTATTCTTAGTGCTTTGGCTCATTTTAAGTGCGTAACAAAGTCTGAGGCTCGACATTATGCCGAGTGCACCGTAAGTGTGTTATCCCTCACTGTGCCGCCGTCTTACGGAATAGCTGCAGCCACTCAGAGGATTCAGCTCGGTCATTTTTCACCCCACCCTGAACTCTTTCTTGGGCTTTGGTGATTACACCAGCAGTTCATTAAGCAAAAACTATCCGTAGTGAATGGTATGCCAATATCAGTCTGCGGGCTTGCGCAATACATCATCACTGATGAAACACTGCATCGTTTTAGCAGCGATGAATTAAAATGCATGTGATGCACAGAGCAAATCTAATGCTTTCATTGGTCAGGAGGAAATTCCAGAGTCAAGAAACAGCTGCAGTGATGGCTGTAAATTTGGATTTCTTGGACATAAAGATTATCTTCCTTTTTCAATGCATCTGATGTAATTAATAATATCTTTTAATAACAGTGTTAACAGCTTTATAGCAAAATAAGTAACATGCACTGAGCTACTGTTACCTGATTGCATAAGGCTGAAGCTCACAGTCTCACTTTGCGTGTCCCACGCTGGGTCCCTAAATGAAGGTATATGATTGGATGGCTGTGGTCTGTGTCAGGCTTTATGGATTTGCCAGAGGCCATAACTGATATAATCTACAATTTCCAGCATGGAAGAGACACTGTGTTCAACATTTAAGGCAAATTTCCCAGCAGAGATGAATTTGCATTTAGCTAAATTTACTGGCATTTTTCTTCTGAATGACAGTTTTCAATATTTCAGATCATAATAAATTTAGAGAAAATAAGCCTCGAGTTCTTATTCATTATTAACGCACCCTGTTTAACTGCTAGGGAGACCATCTTTGCATTTAAGGCAAGATTTTTAGGGCTTAGAGCATTATAAGCTCAGACGTATTGAGATCTTAGACAGATCGTGCATTGCCTTTCACAGACAGGCTTGCAGTATTGACCTGAAATAGGGCAAAATTGTTTGAATTATTAACCACAGTTCCATAGGCTCTCTAGTGGGGAGCAATGAAGGCAACGGTATTGTGTTCTTGCAGGGAGTCTGCATGGTCATTATACAATCGCTGCCTCTGAGGCTGCTGAGGTCAGGTAATTCAGTCTCACAACCTGATTCTCACTACACACAGGAGTCAATTGAATGCATGGCCTGCCACAAGATAAAAGGGAATTAGTTCTGTAGATTGGGTTGTGGGCCCCACCTTACAGAGCCTTGCATTTGCTCAATATTTAGCTGAACCCGAGAATCACTAAAGCCAGAGTTCAGTGGGCAGGAGAGAAATGTGTCTCGAGTGGGGAAGGGCGGTGTAACGTCTGAGGTGTTTGATACCAACGCAGCTGTGTCTGTCCAGGCTCACAATACCATACAGTGGCAGGACGCGGTCATAACAGGCTTCCTTCTTCATAAAGTACGAGACCAAATCCAACTCATAAAAGTTTCATGTAAATATTTGGCTGTGACTTGTAATATCATCATTCTTACACAGATTAAAGCAATGTTTGGTGGTAAAAAAAAAAAAAAAGCTAGTCTCTATGTTGACTTTCACACAGACCAATAAAACTGCTTGTTCAAATATCGCAATTGACATTTTTACAAGTTTAGTTCTGCTTAATGCAGTGTTTGTATGACATCGCTGTAATGTGTAAAATTATATATATTTATATAAATATGCTGCATATATTTATTACTGTAATCCTTAACTGTTTTTGTTGTTTTGAGGCGCTTTGGGAGCACTGTGTGATCTGTCTAAAGGAGTGAGACTATTGCATCCTCTTTGGCTGTAGAATCCTTTATAAGCAGGTTAAGTAAAAAGGATGATGGCCAGGGCTTTCATTGCTTCCAATTAAACCTTGCTTGTTAGTTTAACCTCTAGGTAAACCCATCAAACAATTGATGTCAAGGAAACCCTGCCAACAGTGGGCCTCGCCTGAATGGTCATTAATTTTAATTGCCTAGATATTAAAGATTTAGAGCACAGAGACGTGCAGGATAGAAATGATCTGATGTCCTGTGAATCCAGTCAGTTTTTGTGCCAGAGCATTGGCGGGCTGCTGGGGATATTAAAATTTAAGCACATGGGTGGAAATTAAATAAAGCGTCATTAGGGGCAGCTGCTCTTTGGCTGGTCCAGCAGTGGGCTGCAGGGCCTGAGAGGGGGGCACCGGCACCGCGACAAGACACTCTAATTTATAGGACCATTAAAAACAAGCATCATCTCATTATTATTCCAGTGTTATTGCAGAGCCAGCACTCACACACACACGGTTCATACAACTTTTCTGTCTGACTGATGTTGAATGCTCTAATTTCACTTCAGCAAAATTAGCCTCTCTGACTATCCTCAATCTAAATATCCTCTATTTCATACAGTTACATTTATTCTCTTAAGACTCATGCCTTTAGAATAATCACTTTTTCCTTTGGTCATATATCTCCTTTTTTATATATTGGCTGCCATAATTAAAACTGATTACTACTTTAGATGTCTGAAGGCCTTTAACCTCCAACTCTGTCTTTTTTTTTTTTTTAACTGTTCCTCCTTATTACAAACAAAAGCAAGTGTGCGTGTACATACACAAAGTCTCATTGCTGTACTAATTTTGGAGTTTGGATTTTTAAAATAAAAACATGCCAATAAATTCTTATGGCCACTCCAGCCATTGGTGACAGTTAAATGTATACAAGCTCATTGGGACGTATGCATGCCTTAAAATGTAGAATTACCATTAGCATCCTTTGTCATGTTTATGCTTTGTTACTACTTTCAGTATTACATAAAATAAAGAACTTATTCTGATGCTGTATTTCCTGCTTTACCCTGAAATATTTAATCATTTTAGTTAAATAATATGTTTGTGCTGAAGTTCTCAAAAGGATTTAGTTGAATCAGTTAGGGTAAAAGGGAAATGTCAAGATTTGTATCCTGATAGCCTTATTCATGATGTGAAAATATGAAAATTGTAGTTCCTGTGCAGTGGGAGCCAGGGGCCCTGAGTGTGTTGGTTTTGTCAGGAGACAAACGGCGAGCGTGTCATGCTCCCATCCATGAGAAGACACAAGTGCTTCCTGATTATGGCTTAATTAGCTTGTGTACCCAGTGGACATTACTGCAGGGGCTGGGAATTGGGTACTTGATGGACCCAAACATGACATCTTGAAACAATCGCACTGCTCAGTGCACTGTGCTGTGGCTGCTTGACGTCTGACTCCTCTGCTTCTCCTCTGCTCGCCCACACAGGTATCCAACTGGTTCGGCAACAAAAGGATCCGGTACAAGAAAAATATCGGCAAGTTTCAGGAAGAAGCCAACCTGTATGCCGCCAAGACTGCTGTAAATGCAGCACACGCTGCAGCCGCTGCAGTGCAGAACAGCCAGGCCAACTCCCCCACCACACCCAACTCCGGTAGGCACTCCTGCATCCAGACAAAAAAAAAAAAAAAAANCTGCCCTTAACCCGCTGTGTACCTGCCTCGCTCTCTCATGCACCAATCACACAGCCAGGAGTGACAGGCTCTGCTCCCAGCTCAGGGATCACAGTGTCTCCTGTCTATAAGACAGTTGATGCCAAGCAAACTCATGCATAAAGAGAGCGTTCCTGACTCGTGAGCCAAGAACGCATGTATTTTTGGCAAAATAAAAAAAAAGAGTGAGGAATTCACAATGATGCCAGTGGGATTTGTTTTCCCTTGACTTAATGTCAACTTCCTGTCATTTGTAATGTAATGGTATGTAGTTCCACTGAATGGTAGTGCTGTTCTGCTAAAGGGGAACATAATTGCTGGGAGCATTTTACATATAGTAATGGCATGATGTCAAAATAGCATATGCAGTTCATATTGAATGAGTCGTATGAAAACACAAAGCCTATAAGGGCATGTTTAGCCGGGTATGATGAGTTATGTAATGCTGAGTGTGGACTAGCTTGACCTGCGTCGGGATGTGGTAAGCTTATGAAGTGGTCCCTTTTTCTTGCACCCAGGATTCCAGATGAAAGATGAAGAGTTTCAGCTGGATTCTGCAGAGAGCAAAAACACTCTTTTAACCAACATGTTTACTGGTACTGGTCTTTTCATAAGCTTCTTATTGTCCTTGTCATTTACCATGTGATACCTCCCGCCAACGTTAGATTGGAAGTAGGGATGTGGAATAATTGGGAGCTTAAGCGACCAACCACATATAGAACCGGTCCCTTGTGTCATGTGATTTTCATTTCATTTGTGTCCACTGCATTTGTAAAATAAAAGTTCCATATAGCCTCATCGGCCATTCACATCATCCTCTTCTGTTTGTTTCTTTGCTTTCCTTCCTTCACCCCTGTAGTTGCTTGCTTTATGGGAATCTCTTCAGTGCATTTGTCTGCTCGAGTCGGGTCTGTGTATGCAGACACGAGTGGCGTGCGTTGTGTAATTTGTATGTGTGCGTGTATGTGCGTGTGTATGTGCTTTCCCTTATAGCCCTCTCATATATTCAGCTACTTACATCTTCCCTTTCCAGGTTCTTCAGGTTCTTTTAACCTCCCAAACTCTGGGGACATGTTCTTGAGCATGCAGAGTCTGAATGGGGATTCTTACCAAGGGGCACAAGTCGGAGCCAATGTACAGTCACAGGTAGGATCAACAATCAGGGACAGGTCCTGAGTACCAGTGCAGAGAGCTGTCCTTGTCTTGCCTGTGTACTGAGCCATCCACAGTGCAGTCTGAAGTAATAAAAAAAAAAAAAAAAAAAATCTCACCAGATTACTTCGTGAAGCTCCGATACCGAAACGTTAACCTTCCCGACTGAGTTTCAACAAAGTGTTTACTGAGTATTTCACTTTGGATGGAATACTTTGGCAACCAAAATATAATCCCATCCCATTGCTGTCATGACAAAGCAATTTCCTGGCAATCAATTCCAAACAGTAAACATTTTGTGAATGCATTTGGCTTTGACTTGAGCTCTTGGGTTGGTATTGGGTTTATGGTGTTTTCCCCTTTTTTCTGTACTCTATATTTCCTGTCTCATTTTGTTCCCGTTTGTTGTTGTTGTCTTCCATTATGTAGTGGAATAGAGCTACACAACCAATTCATGTCTACCATGCATTTATATAATAGTTTTTGCTATTCATGAATACGGTAAAATAAAAGCTCATTGCAAACAGCCATAGTGTATGTCTTATACTTCTGTTTTTATTTTTATTAAACCGTAGCCACTGTAGAAAATTAAACCGATTTGAGCATGCAAGTATGATTTTTGTTTCCTTTAGAAAATCTCTTACCCATGTTGTAAAACGACCAAATCTGGTTAGTGTATTTACCGCATTGGGAGTCCCTTTGTTCAGTATCTGTTGCTTCACTCAGCATGTTTACAGTTGGTGTTGGTCTCGTTTGGCCAGAGACACTGACTTGACCGGCTTGTCCACCTTGTCTGTCCCCCTCAGGTGGATACCCTGCGCCATGTTATCAATCAGACGNCCGGCTTGTCCACCTTGTCTGTCCCCCTCAGGTGGATACCCTGCGCCATGTTATCAATCAGACGGCAGGATACAATGATGCTCTTGGAGGGAACACGATGTATAGTCCACATGGCTTAAATGTAAGTAGAGTTTTGGATGATTGTTGAGATAAAAGCACTGTAACATGATATACTTTTTTTTTTTTTTNTTTTTTTTTTTTTTGGAACAAAGGTATATCAGAGGCATAGTATAAACAGAAATGTAATCTATGAAATAACACTAAAATAATTTAATCTTTGTCACCTGATACGGATAAAAGTAGCATTTCATAAAGCAAACCTCCAGCTTTAATAAACATCTTTTAATGCTTTGTACGTCTTCAACCAAAATGAGATGAAAAGGCTTTCATATACAGTATCTGTTTTGAAATGCTTCAAAGAATTTTTCATAGCCTTATCTTGATGATAAAATATGAACATGTGATTGCCCGCAGCTCTTTCCAGACGTGAATTCCATCTTCCTTGATGAGGTTTGATATGGAGCCTTTTTGTAAAGCAGCGCATAATCTGAAGCTATCAGAGTAAAGATTAATTTCGTTGATGAGAGAGGATGAAGAGAGAAGGCGAGAGAGAGAGAGAGAGAGAGAGAGAGAGAGAGAGAGAGAGAGAGAAATCGTATCAGACAGCTCTCTCTGCCTTCACTGTATCGGAACATTAACATGTGCTGTCTTTATGTTGTCATGCCTGTTGGGTGAAACGTGAGGATATTCGCTCTAAAATAATCAAAAGGTTAACCATCAAAAATAGCAAAGCACAGCCGGTATTTACAGGTTGTTACTGAAATAAAAAAATCTGTGAAAATGTTTAAAATAAAAAAGATGTAGTATGTAAAGAGAGATGTGGGGGGCTGCTGCCAGTATTCAGAGCTTTCGGTGTTATTTTGTCTTTATTGAAGCTGTATTCCTATAAGCTGTTTAGACGTGTCAACTCCGAGCAGGATCAAGTGTTTTGCACTTTCTCACAAGGTTTCTCACTTCCATGTGCGGCGTAGAGCTGCACCTAGTGAGCCTGATCCTGACGAAACCAGAAAAGGTGCTGCAGAAGCTCGAATCTGCAGAGAAACGGAACAAACTAACGATGATTCTTGAATAAGTCAACACAGTCTGCTGGTGAAGAGGCTGATGTGAGCGCAGACTAACCTTTGGCTTTTTTGATGGTGACATACAGGGATCCAGTAAAGGCTAGGTCACGCCTCCAGCAAAGCAAAGACGAGCTGGCTAAGACTGGCTCTCTCGGAAAGGTCCTGCCCCGTCACTTCCACTCAGCTCCCCCCGCCTCACCCGGCCTTCCCCTCCCCCTCTCCCCTCCTCCTCCTCCTCTCCCTCCCTCCGACTGACAGGAGAATGTGTAGCGACAAGCTGTCGGCCGCTGCTGAAATCTGCTTAGACACCGATTTCGGGGATTGCTCCCATTGGTTGGGACACGAGACAAATTTGTTTCCAAGAGCCTCTTTACTGATTCAACTGTTATGCAAAAAAAAACCCACTCAGTCTTACTTTAATAAACCCTCTGAAGTCTAAAGTCCTTTTTTTTTTTTTCAATTTTGCTGTTTATCTTAAATTCAGTTTTTATTCAATTAAATGCAGCATGTATTTGCTATGTAAAAAACTGGAAATGTAAAAAAATGGATCACACCAGCTTATAAATATTGATTCTAGAATCTTAATTATAGAAATTAACAGTCTTAAAAATGAAGAAAAAAAATCTTAACCAAAAACAACTAAATAAAAAAATTTCTAGAAAATTTGAAAAAATTCGACAAAAAAAATTTTAACTTCATTTTAGAAAATTCTTCCACACGTGTTATGTGATAATTTTTTTGAGTTCTTCACGCGCACTCTGTGAATAGCAAACAAGGCCTAATTTTACAGATTAGAAAACATTTATATCCTGTCTAGCAAATTTTTTAAGAGGTAAAGAGAAGCCAAACTCAATAAATTCAATAAAAAGTCAAATTGCAAAAATGACTTTCGAAGCTTAATGCATTTACAACTCTCATGTTTGGTTCTGGAGCGTTTGGTTACACATGCAGTATTTGTGATATAAAATGCTTCTGGGCTCATATTTCAGGGATTCTGACTGTAATCTCCACCCTTTTCCATTTGTGTCTCAGGCTAATGGGGGATGGCAAGATGCAACGACTCCATCTTCTGTAATATCTCCGACAGAAGGACCTGGAAGTGTGCACTCCGATACCTCGAATTGATCCGCTATTAATGCATCTTAGCCCCAAGCTGGGCACGGACTCCTGACTGACTGACCCACTGCAGAGGACATACAAAACCTTTCCACCACTCATTTTCTCCTGTACCTTAAAATCTCCACGACCGTGCGAGTGACATCCTCCACTCAGTGTTTCTCGTCTTTTCTTTCCGTCTTCATTTATCGTCACGTTGGGGTTTGTTGTTTGTCGTAGGGGTAAGCACACAAATGTACAAATATAAAAACAGCTCTCGGATCCTCCTCGCGTCCAATCTCAGCAAGTTTTCAGAATTCTTTCCCTCTAAAAACAAATTCCGGATTACGCTCGTGTGTATTTAAAGTGACATTTTATGACATTTTAAATGGCTGTTTGTTTATTTAATCACCATTTTCCATTTTGATAATTGGGTTTTATTTACAACTGTTTGCTCCTTACAATACATAGATTAACGCCGCTGTTTTCTTTGACTGTAATGTGCTTTGCAGTCTTGTCCAGCAACTCAACAATGCTCCTGTTGACAGCTTTGTAGTTACTTTGAAGATTTATTTTGCCTTACAGCCATATGTTCTCAGTACATTAGTACAAGGAAATGACTATTCAAACTCTGGAACATAAAGAAGTGTAATTGATTGCTTGACTATAACATGACACCATTCCATATTTTATAATTTGATGTTAAGTATGTACATATGTAAACACTTTTTTGTACTGCTTATGGAAATCAGCAGATCCCCTACAATACATCACGTCCTTATAGCGAGCAAGAGTACAGGCCCCGTTACATGAGAAAAGTTGTACATAATATAGCTTAAGAGTAATTATACATCCCACCAATCAATACACAGCTTTATTACCTCATTCCAATAATTTCCAACATTTCTGTAGCTTAGAGTGCTCACTTACTACCTCTAAACAATATCACCATCATAGTTTTTGGCCCTTATTTAATGTTTTTATGTAGTTATTTTGATTAACATTGTAAACTCTTCATTCTCCATGTAATCTAATGTATATTTTAATCTTTTAATAAAATACTGTTGCTGTATTGCAACTTAAAATGACAAAAATTAAAAAATGGAAATAACAATATTAATACCGTGAAAAAAAGTGGGGCGGGGGAATGAAAAAGTTGTTGGTGTGTGGCTTTTACGACGGGGAGCAATGAATATTGTTGATAAATTAACACCAAACAGTAAAACTGTTGTAAATACTGAAGAACATTTTGAATGTTGCTCATCTTGTTACTAAATCATGCAAAAAAAAAAAAAAAAAAAAAAGAAAAAAAGACTATAAAAACTGTAATGCATAGAGGTTTCAGTATTCAGAACTGTAAATTTCCAGCTCTGTTCAACAGGGTTCAACACTTCTTTTCTCTTTTTTCTATTGTATGTGATTCTGAAACTGAAAGTCATGACAAATGATTTGTGGCAGTGATTCTAATGTATTAAAGATGTTTAGTGTTTCTTTCTAACCAGACTACACCCTGGACTGAAAAGTCTTCCTTGTGGTAGTTGTGTAATTTCAAACATGAATAAACCTTTTGCTTTCATGACAACAACCTATGTGCTTTTTTTTTTTTTTTTTTTTTTTTGTTGGTTCATTCTGTGAGACACCATCAGGCACTTTTCTCCATTAAAAGCTGGAAATATATGAAATGTTTTAATGGAGGGATCTGTTTTCTAACATGAACTTAAAGGACCAAACCACCCATTTTGCATGTTTGAGCCTAATATATTCAATATTCATAAAGGTAAGGTTACTGACAATCATTTCCCAAAGAATAAAAGCATATTTAAGCTTCCCTGATATTTTGCAAAATCTCTTAATTTTTCAAAATCAAATATTCAAGCGATACGCCCACCTTAAAAATCGATGTCAGGCCTGCTAATAGTTACACAGCCTTATGAAGTCATGGTTGTTTAAATAGTTTGATAAACACTGGTGTCTTCTTTTAGCATACATTCACTCTGCCCTTTTTATTGCACTTAAATGCTAAAATTCTGAAACTTAGAAAAAACCTGAACATACGTGTTGTTCCCAAGAACGTTTCAAGTATCAACAACTTGATTTTAATAGTGTACCAGAATGAACTGACACCAATGGCAGTCTGGAAGGTAGGAAAAACATTTTTTAAATTCACCGTTCCAGTAGTATGCGTTGGGAAATGATTGTCAGTCACCTTACATGTATGAAAATTGAATATATTAGGCTCAAACATGCAAAATGGATGGTATGGTCCTTTAANCATGTATGAAAATTGAATATATTAGGCTCAAACATGCAAAATGGATGGTATGGTCCTTTAAAGGGGTCATTATTCTTTTTCCTTGTGTTTATAGTGCAATACAGTAGGGAGTTTGTGTTGAATGTTGTCAAAGCTGCAAAAATTGAGTTTGACGCCCACAGAAATGCATCTAGTAATGCTGCATTTGATTTAAACTTGGAGCTCAGAAATTCTGGAATTCCTACTCAGGAAGTTGCACAAGATTTCTCAACCCCGATTCCAGTACAGTATTGATGTACAAAAACATTTTCATGGAGGTGTCCATAACATCTCCCACTTTTCATGCATATTTCAAGGATTTACCCATCAGTTGCATGGAGTCATCTTGCACACATAAGCTCTGTATGTGGCCTTTGCTCTCATTTCACATGGTGGGTAGAAGGTGAAGTCTTAACCTGGTTTGCAGCTACTGTGGAGTTGACATGGTTAGTGCAATTAACTGAAATGTCAGCCACTTCTAATTCAGGCTGTTTTGTCTGTCTGTTGTGGAAAGGCTGCCTTAATGGATCATTGCTTACCAATTCCACATGGAAATTGACATCCATTTATTCTCATTTTCCCAGCAGAGGTCTTCATTTCTGTCTTGCTGCTGAGTCTCCACCCAGAGTTTTTGTCTCTCAGCCATGGAGCTGGTTGGATTTTTGACACGTAAATACAAAAAAAATGTTGTTCATTTCATAAAGGAATGTTTAGAAGCATTTTCATTAAATCAGTCAGCATGCAGACGTGGTAACAGGTCATATAACACTGGCAGTGCAGTAGCTGTTTTAAAAAAGTAAATAGCTCATAAATGTTAAAACGTAGCTTCTTTTGGTCCAACAGAGCAAACAAAATAAGAGTTTTAATGGGGAGATCCATGTAGTTTCCCATTTGTGTTATTGTAATTGATGTAATTCCGAGATCTGAGGTACAACGAACACAGCATAATAACCCACATGCCCTCACTTGTTACAAGGATGTCTAGTAAAGCCGCTGGTACTCACTGTTCCTGGTGGTGGTAAAGTTTGCTGGAACGAGCCCATGACTCTTTATAGTCTGATATCTGCCTTCAGTCATATCATGGTATCATCATTTCCCCTTTAAGAGAATGATTCCTCTATTGATCACTGATCATTGCATGCACCTGTTCCCCCTAAAAGAATGGTTGCATACACCTGTTTCTTTTCTCTGGCTATATAAGCTGCTGCATTGTCATTTCAGTGTCAAATGTTGAACTTAACTAGTGATAGAGGAGTTTTATGTCTCTACAAAAATTTATATCCACAAAAAAAAAAAAANAAAAAAAAAAAAAGTATCTTATCAGTACCATAGTCAAGCCTAATTTAAGTGTTATGCCAGTTTTCCTCTAAGTGGCATTTTAGGGCAATCTTATGCTGCGTTCCTAACAACTCAGAACTCAAAATTTTCCACCCTCCTACTTGGAAAAAATATCTTGGCACACGAAGTTGGAGTTCCTACTTGGAAACTTGGACCAAATCCATCAACCCCAACTTCAACGAGGATGACCTCACACAATATGGCAGCACCCTTGAAGTGAACTTTGTGAATGGTAAATAATCAGCTAACAGCTGAATAGTCATTTTTTCTTGCATGACATGGAAATAAAAAGGTCAAAATATGTTGCCAAGTTAGTTGTCTAACTGTTTGCCATTGATAAAGTGTAAATAATTTCAGAAAATTAACTTCTTTGCACAAATGTGTAATACCCACTGTGAGTAATAACCCACACAAATTCAGTGAGCAGAAAAACAGAGTTATTCACTATAATACAATCCAACCAAACAGCCTCATAATAAATAATAACTTTAATTCACTTAGAATTTATGAATAAGTTATTTTGTTGTATTTATTGGCATTCAGCCATATTTTTGGTTTAAATTTGGCATCATGGGTGCTGGATTGCTTGGAGGTTGGAAGTTGGAATTTTCAACTGGGGAAATTCCAATATTCCACTTTGACTGGAAGGCAGCATTAGTTTTGTTAAAAGGCCATTTTGCTGTCTTGTTTGCTGCCTTGTCTGTAATTTACATTAAAGGACTCTGAGTTTTTTCCTACAACAAGCTTGTTTGTCATGTATGCAATTGGTCATTCAACTGTTAAAATCACTATTACTTATCGAGGAATAGGCAAACATATCACAAAATTAGCACATTGTGCAAAAATTCTGTAACCCCAAAATCAAATCAGCTCTTTCTTGACACACGTCAAATCTACAAAAATTCATCAGATTCCATCAGTTGTTTTTTGAGATCCTGCAGACAGATGACCAATGAAATCATAACCTCTTTGGCAGAAGTAATACATGTTAATCTATCCTACATTCTGTGGTCCTTTCAGTATTTTAAGAACTTGGCATTTGAGAGAGATGGTAACTGTCAGATTTATTTGGTTTGATTTGAGCATTAGAGAGTAGAAAGATGAGGAAAACAGCATATAGTACAAGTTTAATTCAGACCCATGCAAGCACAATGCACAGACGGTTTCCCAGGAGAGCATATTTGTCCACTCAACCAGTGCAGAACCCACTGAACACCTTTTAGTGGAAATCATATCATTATTCTGATATTACAAACTCATGCAACAGATTTTGAAATACTCTTATTTTCCCCATGATTTTGCCTTTCAGGTTAATTTTTATTAAAAAGAATATGGGTTTTCAATACTGCTTTGCATATGTCAGAATTGTTTGATTGTTGTGATTAATATTAATGATTGAGTTCTGCTTGAAGGAGGTTTTGCAGTATTTCTATGCTATTTAACGTTTATTGCATCCGCGCAACTTGGTTCACTTCAGTTTAATATGAGGTATGCATATGCTTACATATTTTCCCCTCAAAGGAATTATGAAGTGCTCAAGAGCTGAACTATTGGATTTTAAACACAGCACTCAGCAAAATTGGCCTCAGAGCCTTTTACATAAAGAAGTTACATTTTCTGATATTATGCCTATTAGAGATTTTTCTAAGGTTCATTAAAGATGACATTTTCTAAGTAAAAGCATGAAAAGCATGCATCATTAAATATGGAAATCCAGAATTATATTAGCAATATGCACAATCCATAGTGCCAATTAAATTAAAGAAAGATATCATTTATTTTATTAAGGTAGTGCTCATATTGCATTAGATATGAGAGGTAATTTTTTTTCATGGGTTGATTTATTGCTTAGAATGCATTGTTCACAGGCCCATGTTATACTGTATTTTACAGAAATGTTAATACATTAAAATGTAAAAAGCTGTAATTGCATCACACTATTGCCAAATTAAATTTGTAGGAGGTTGAAACAGAAATTCATAAGCAGCCTTATATTTATTTTTCATTCTTATGTGACTACATAGAGTGGTGTGGCTTACTTTGATAGTATAATTTTATGAATATGATATCTGAGAATAACAAAAAGACAGCAGTTTTTGCATTTGAGAAAGCATACCTAAGAGATATGAAATCAGATATCAAGTGTCTTTTTGCTTTGTAGAGCTTCTCTCATGAGATCCTAATAAAGCCAATGACATGATCCTGAGAGTCGCGTACTGCGGTTTGATTTACAGAGTCGGAGTATAATGGGCCAGAGAGCGAAGAGATCAGCAGCACCAATTTCTATTAAGAGATGAGTCCTGAGTGGCCTTTGAGCTTCAAACAGTTGAGTTAATTAACATTTGATCCCTGCTCTCCTTACATCTTTACAACTTCATTTTCTCTTTCATTTTCAGAGACCCCTGATTGAAATCCAGCCATTTTGGTGCTTTATGATCACATGTAGCCTCATCTCTGAACTGATGCTGCCTTATCATAACGTGTTTTGCAAAAGTAGCCATATGGAAGCCTTTGACAAGAGACAGATGTTTGCTGTATGCATGTCAGCAAACAGGAGCTGCTCAAATACAGTGACACCAAGTTACACAAAAAGGACGACAAATGTGGATTTAAAAATTAGTTTAAAAATTTGAAAAATAATGAAAAGAAGGATTGAGTG
The DNA here is from genome assembly GCA_014773175.1 of Lucifuga dentata. Classification (NCBI taxonomy): domain Eukaryota; kingdom Metazoa; phylum Chordata; class Actinopteri; order Ophidiiformes; family Bythitidae; genus Lucifuga; species Lucifuga dentata. The sequence continues at coordinate 275,603 of VXCM01000385.1, forward strand.
ATTTTAGAAAATTTGAAAAGTTTCCTCTTGATTGTCACATGATCCATTTTTGTCTGAGTCCTTCACATTCACCCTGTAAATATCAAACAAGGCCTTAGATACAATTTTCACAAGGCCCAGAGTTTTGTTCCTGAAGGAATTTTTTTTTTTTTTTTTAATTTTCCCTCACTTTTTGAAGTGTAATCCAGAGAATAATTTGAACACTGTCAGTGTTGCAAAGCTTGAGGCCTGTACAGTATACATCCACTGATGCCCAGTCACAACAGAGCAGCCTTTTTGGGAGGGGGGGCTTAAAGAGAAGGCACCTAAAATGGCTTGTTTTCAGTCAGTGTGCACAGTGCTGCTGCAGCAGGACAGTAGAAGTGGATCCATGTGTTTTTCTTTTTGCACATTATAGCATCTCAAAGCTTTCAGAATAGACCCATAAAGGAAAAAAGAACATGGAAATCTAATATGTCCACTTTAAGGTGTTACATGCTACGTGCCTGTAACAAGACCTGTAATGGTATTTAACATGTAATATGATGTCTTGTGTTTGACTACCATTTAAGTCTTGATCTATTGGCTTCTTCCTTTCTCTCTCTGTCTCTTGTCTCTGCTTTGATTATCTGTTTCTGTTTCTAAATCTTTTCCTCTATATCTTTTCTGACATCTCCAAACAAATAAGCCTTATGTCAACTGGCGAACAAGTTTCTTATTCAACATTTGGCAATCAGGTCATTGAAGAGACCTCAGACTTGATTAATTGATGTCTGGTTATAAAATGACATGCTTGTGAATGGATGCCTTAGATGTTTTTATATTTCAAAAAATGAAAATGTGTCCTTTGCTGCGCTTTCATATGCTGCATGTGAGATAATTCAAATGACAACATACGGAGAAAGATTATCAAAAGCTTCTACAACTTTTCAAAGCAACTATGAGCCACTGAAGGAACTACACAGTAGGAATCATATCTAAGGTTTATATCCTGGATGAGCCATATTGAGTTGTTCCAGCATTAGGTTTACACTTCCAAGAGCCTTCAGAGAGGTAGGAGCAGTCATTTGTTCTTAGTGCAATAAGGCTCTGAAATGAGCACACAATGGAGTTGTGCCTAACCCATTGTCCCCCAGTAGAACAAATACTGATCATTACTTACAGTATGTATGTTCCCCATATGATTGTCTTTTGTTGTGTGTAGTGTGTTGTCACTGTGGTGGCATCGTGAGATCAATAACACAAAGTGCTGCGGCTACTGTATCAGTTCAGTTTGGTGCAGGGGTTCTCATGCTTTTCATGTCTTAGGAAGGAGAAGTTTCATCACCTCTTTTTCTTTTTGTCTCTGCCAAACATCTATGCATTTGCACTTTAAGGCCCCTTTACACCTTTCCTTAAAATGTGATTTCTTGCATCCAGATATGTTGTCTAGATGATGACATTCAATATCAAGACTTGCTTTTACACCATGCATTACAAAGCATTCTCGACCTCATTCTGATAGGATCTCAGTTGGCCGTTACGCTAATAAAGCCTGTGATTCCTCCTTGCTCCATGGACGAGCTTTATCCATTTTTCAGACTAATAACTGTTTTGTATGGATTGTCCCTGCACAACACCCAATTCAAAATAACTTTATTAACAAGAAATGGTGGGAACAGATTTTATTTTATGAATGTGTGATAGCTATACGGACTGAATTCACACCTAGCTGGTTGTGACTAAGATCTGATCACAAGATGAATCAAAACACGTGTATGTGGTCTGGCACGTCAGATTGCATTTAATCATAATGCATTCTGCATGTATTTACATTACATCTCGCATTAATATGTCTTTTTCTTTACCTAAATATATAGCATATCTGGATACTGATACACATTTTAATCCAAGTGTAAATGGGTCCTAAATATTATCTTATTGAAATCATAGCCTTAGCTCCCCATGGCCCTTTAATGCCTCTATGTCCAACAGGATAGGCTTGCCACACAGTTTGAGAAACATTAGTCCTGTGCAAAGAGCCCAGTGATACTTTATCAGTGATTCTCATCACTGAAATTAATCTTTCCCAAAGCTGATGAAGCCAAAAATTTGCATAAGGAGAGTCTTTAATGTGATGGCTTCACTGAGATGCTTGAGGTTCATTATGGTTATTCAGTGATCACAATATTGTAACAAAATACATGAGGAAAATTAAACATAGATTTGGCACAATATGGCATTTCATGATAAATTTTTAAAATGTTAATTTTACTGAAATTGATCAAAACACGAATTCCACCACCCAGCTGCTTTACTTCTGTAATTAGCTGAAATAGCAGCTAATTTTTTAACACATTTTCCCTCCTCCATGCACTATCTATTGCAGTGTAGCTATAGGCTACAGTGTGTAATGGGAAGTCATTAGCTTTTGGTCTGATGCAGTTTGTTCTCAATCCCTTGCTGCTACATTTATATTTCATATCTTATGTTTCACACTGTATTAACAGCTGTGGCTTGTTTTTGCCATCTGCAGACAATTACTTTAGTTTACTTGGCTTTGTAATAATAACATGTTTTCTTCTTGCAACTCTCTCAATAGACAACATAGTGCAAATCCTTGACAGGTGCTGAGGCATTTGCTCGAGAGACATGGCGAGGAGGATTATTACTGCATTATTTAGTTCTCCTGAAATAAACAAACACGTTCTCTTACTGGCATCTTGTGTGACTACCAAGTCAGCATTGTGTTTTGCATCGCTCCAGCTCTGAGCAGCCAATTATGAATTACGCCGACTACCGAGAACCTCTGCACCTTTTCACCTCAAACAAGCCCCACTTAGTGCAGAATATTTTCCCTTCCATACCTTCTCATTTGCTCAATCTCTCCTCCTTTTTTGACCTTTTTACATTCACCTTGCCTTGTTTCACCTACTTCCTATCACCATAGTGGCTCAGGTTCCGCTCCACACTCTAGTTTCAGTATAATAACTTGACACTTCACATTGCATTAGTCTTAGTCCCAACAACAAGGTTATGTGACCTATAGTGTCAGAGAGCATACACCATACTTGCCTGGAGTAGCTATTTATCAAGACAGCTTTGGCCCACCTATGATTCAGAGCAGAACAAATACAGATGTGAGGCGGTTACACCGAGGACATATTTGTCCAGCAACTAAAGCTTTAGCTAGCAAACACTATCACACAGGGTTTGTCTTACAATGCTAAACTAATACTGGGATATTTAATCTTTTATAGGTCACCAGGATGCTTGCAATTACAGTTATGAGTTTTGTAAATAACTTACACAGTGTTTTTGGTTATAGCTCAGTCCACAATATTTGGAACTCTACTATTTGGGAATCTGTACATCCGATTGTAGTTTTGGAGACTTTCTGACCCCAAAACCCAGCTAACTTGTGAAATTCTCCAGCTGTGATACGTGGAGATTCTTTGGCCGCTCAAACCATCATCCTCATTGTGCATGGGCTCAATATAAACACACGTCCTCTTTCAAGCCCATTGAGAAAAATTTTTTGTTTCATGATGAGAATTTCTTTTTCTTTTCAATTATTTTACTGTAATTAAAGTTTATAGTTTGAATGAAAATCAAGACAGTAAGCATAAAGAATTTTTTTTCACAGCCCATTTTGCTTTGATTTACCAAGGTTGCTAATATTTGTACCATACCGGTGATTTTACATGTTTAACCCCAATAAATATACCCACCTTAAAATTCAATGTTTTGCCTGCTAACATACAGCCCAAATGTAGAAGGCACAGCCATTTTTAATTTCTCAGTAAAGGCTGACTTCTACATTCATCTTCTTCCCTGCAGCTCTCTGTTGGACCAATAATGTTACTTCAACAAAAAATTTGATAGATGTTGTGCTCGCTGTGATGGATTGCTTATCTCAAGTACATTTCAAGTCTCTAGAAGTTAATTTTTATAGTGTACTAGAATGAATTGAAACAAGTGGCAGTCTGGAAGGTAGAAAAAAACAGTTCTAATATTTGCTGCTCCAGTAATATGATTTGGAAGATGGGTGTCAGTAATGTGTATGTGGGTGGTATATATTGGGCTCAGACATGCAAAATTACCAGTATGGTTCTTTTAACATAACAAAATCCAATTGATTATCTGCATCTATCAGACTATTATGAAAGAACAACGTGCAGAAAAGCCATCTGTGTGTTGAGCTGCCTGTGTGAGGTGGGCTGTGACTCGGTGGAGGAGAGGAGGAGGAGGCTGGCTGTGAACCCTGAGGAAGTCATTAGGAGACCAATGACCTCACTGGTGCCGAGCTCAAAAAAAAGCTGCCCACTGGCATGATGTCATATTTCAATGCCATCAGTCATTCTATCACTGCTGGCCATCAAATCTGACGAGCATATAGAAGTGGACTCTTTGGGAATATTATCACGACATGGAAATGTGTTGAAGTGAAATCTGCTGCAAGTGATGACGACGTTTGTGCTTTATGTGGACTTTAGTGTTTTCACAGGCGCAATGCAGGTTTCTGTTCATGACTTGCTGGGCATCTGACGCTCATTACAGTCTCTCACATCATAACTGAGGTCTCACATGCTGTGTCATAAACTGATTTTAAATAAGAATTTGTGTTGTTAGGAATCCATAGGTATAATACTGTGGAATATATACAGTGTTCATTCATTAGAGAAAAATGTCTTTTCTCTCCTGAAAAGCCTGCTCAGTTTCTGATAGAACACAGCAGGAGAAGGAATTTAAAAAGACAGCACCTCAAATAACCTGTTGTCATTCAGTGTACACAATAGCGCTGCAGCAAGATAAAGTAGAAGTGGGTCAATGTGGCTTTTTTTTTTTTTTTTNTTTTTTTTTTTTTTTGCACATGAAACCATTACAAAGGTTTCAATCCCGTTAACTAATTTTATTTTTCATGATCGATTTTTGTTTATTTTTGAATAGTACAACTTGCTGCTAACACATTTGTGGTAGTGATCTTAATACAGATGGTGCTGTTTTGTAACTGATTTTGGTCAATTGATTAAAAAAAAAAAAACTGATAAAATCATATTTTAGGATACAGATTTCATAGGGATGCATATTTGTGAATCTAAAAAAGAAATTCTGAATTTAGTCTCCCTGCTGTAGACCTTTATGTTAAAATCACAATTTTGGACGTCTTCTAATCACATAATCTAAGATATAACATCATTCGTAGATTTGCTCATGTTGTGAGCAGCATCCCAACAAGGTGCATGTTTTCATCATAAACCTAAGAGAGAATAACTGTAAGCTTACTGCTAAAACAGGCAATGGCATTCAAACAACTGTGCACATTTGCAGTCATTCAAATCCCTGGAGACATTTTGCATTTCTCTGTATTATGCTGCAGCTTGTACCTTGGAATCCAGTGTAGCCAGTGTGGCTACGATACACTGTGTTGATCTGTGCCACATTCTGCAGGGCTCTGCTGCATAATTTATTTTATTGCACAAGAAGTAAACCCGTATCACTCTTCCACACAATTGCTGCCTTAGTAAATGTGTTTATCTTGTTTATTCCTCCCTTCTCTCTCTCTCTCTCTCTCTCTCTCTCTCTCTCTCTCTCTCTCTCTNCCCCCCCCCCCCCCCCAGGTCTCTGGGGTCCGTGTGGCCCCTGTCTGCTTCCTGGTGTTGTCTGGGAGCCCAGGTCTATGAGGCACCAGGATCATTTTCCCTCTGTAGCCGTTGTCACTAGCGTGGACCCAGCTAATTCATCTTGCTAATGGCAGGTGGGTCAGTTGAGCGCTATAATTGTGATTTCCGCTTTTTTTTNTTTTTTTTTTTTTTGTGACTGCAGTTTCTCGATTTAATAAAATAGCAAAGGCAGCTTGAAAAGAAAGCAGCTCTGCCTGCCATCAACATGTTTCTTATTTTACCATCTCATTAACAGGATATGCGCGTTTAATTGTGTTTTCAGTGATAATAATAAAAAAAATAAAAATAAAAATAAAGTCTCCTGATTTAGCAGATTTGGTTGATTATGTGTTTTATTCCAAATTGAGACATACACTCAATAATGGCTGACAAAAGTAAATGAAAACATGGATCTGAGCCAGATAAATGCTAAAAGATTTTTTTTTTTTCCAGGATGGATATAATAAACTCTTCATGTTGGTTTTTTTTTTCTTTTTTTTAAAGGAACAGAATATGGAGTTAATAGAATGAAGTCGGCAGTCACTTGGAGTCACTGGGGCATGAATCTCCAGAGAGCAGTGGACATGGAATGAGCCCAGGCTGATTTCAGTCAGGAGGAAGGTCGTCACCACACAAATGAAAAACATGAGAAGTGGTTCAAGGTCTAATCAAGTCCTCAGACTGCACTCACTGGGAGCAATTAAGTTCCTCCCTCTTCCTCAACATAGGTAACCAGATCCTCCTATTGACATTCTCAATAAAAGGTCATTTACAGTATGGATAAAATGATCAGCCTCCTTGGCCTGAGAACCTTATAGGATAAAATTAACTTGAAAATTGTGGACTGAGCTATAACCAAAAATAGTATGTATGTTATTTATGAATTGATGAAGACGTAAAATCGAAGAATTGATTCAGGAGGAACAAAAGGAATACATTTAAGAATAAATGATGGTGCATTTGGAATCATGCAGGATCTTCACAGCATGAATTTCAAGACCTTGGCACAGAGTCCAACCCAACCGCAGGAATTCATTACCATCATTGCTAGTCTGACACAAATTAAGTCCTGGTACTTTCTCTCTTCCCTCTCAGACCACAATACTTCATCATAAGTCATCCTTAATTTGTATGGTTGTCGCAGGCACTTGTTGTCAAGTCTGTTAGCTCGCAGAACGCTTTGTCAAAGCTTGTCAGGTCCGCACACACTCGCAGGCAGAGAGCGGCACCATTTTCACACTCCGATCCCACCTACAATTTCTACTGTATAGCACAAAGCTCTCATTTTCCTCTGAGCCAAAAATGTAAAACACAGTTCTCTACAGAGCAAATCCATAAGAGGAGGAGTATGTAGTACCTCTAGAGACAAAACTTTACTTTCTATAAACCCAAATGTAAGGGAGTTTTTGCTTTCCAGGTCTATTTTAGAATTGGATTTTTATAGTGGGAACCTGTTTCTTTCACCAGGAGAAATCTCTGTTTCTTCTCACATTATCTGGTTTTTACAGCACATCTCTGTTTGAATTAAATTATTCTTTAATGTGTTAACTTCTGGAATCTATAAGGTAATTTTGCACTTTCATTGTATTTGGATTTTATTTACCGCATAAAAAGCCATACTGTAATATTCTAAAGTAGATAGAAGGGCAAAATTTTAGCTTTTGAAAACTTGGCCAAAGCCACAAAGTTTCTAAACTTGGCGGCTTGTTTTTTTTTTTTTTTTTTTTTTTTTTTTTTTCCAAATTCTTGTTTCTAAACAAAAATCCAAAAAATCTATGAGGGGGAAAAAAAAGCCTAGAAATAAATCTTACAAATCTTCAAAGTTTTCTATAAAAACTGAAAGAAAATGCTAAAATAAATTACTAGTTTTACATGGTGCTTGGTTTTCTACTTGATCCTGAAAAAATTTTAAAAATCTCTCAAAAAAAAAAAAAAAAAAAAATTGAGAAAATCTTCTAAAATTTTTGAACCAAAAAACTGATGTAGAAAGCTGATTGATAACAGAAAATGTGTGGAAATGTTTTTAAATACAGAAATTTCTTCTTCACTTTTTTGTCATGTGATCCACTCACACGCCATCTGTAAACAACAAACCAAAGCCACATTTGATAGAAAAGTCCAGATTTTCACATAAATTTTTATTTTATTTTTTTACAATGCAGATTATAAGGTTGCAAAATAAAGCTGAAATCAATGAAATATAAAATTGCAAAAAAATCAATTCCAGATGGCTAATATAATCAGTATGTTTATGTTTTCTGATATTTCCACAGCTTTGTGATATACTGATATTGGCGTGACGTATAAGTCAGACTCTGTTGCCGAGGCAATAACGAGACATAAATTCTCTTAAGCGTGTCTCGATCATCTTAAGCTCTAACACAGTGAAACTGAGCAACACATATAATGGCCTTTTTTGAGGGTTAACAGCCTTATGTCCCCAGTCAAGCACACATAATGGAAATGGGATGAGAGCTCTGGGAAACCATCTCCCCCCCACATTCTGAATGCAGACCTGACACAAGAAGGGTAAACATCTGAGAATATTATCAACCAATGAACCAGCATAATGGAATCCATGGCAAAAATCTACCTCAAATGTTTTCGCTTCATAGCAGGTGATTTCCAGAAATTCTGCACTCCAACCAAGTATTAACAAGAGTCAGTGAAATTAGCAGCAGAAAAGAAAAATGTCTGATAGTGGGTATTCAGCCTCGATTTAGCTTAAAATTCTTCTTCTGTTGCCACTCCTACATCTCTGTTAATTACTTCCACAGCAATACACAAATTCCCCTGGGCTCTTTACCAAAAAGCAATAAACATCGTATCACACTGACTCACCAATTGGCAAATGACTGCAAAAGAAACAAGAATAAGAGTAACCAATTAAACAGAAAAGCCATTTGCCTTGATTGGTAATGCTTATAAATTTTCTGACTGTATGTGACCTCCAGACACTCCCTTCATTTTCATATTACAAAAATAGCAAAGGCTTAAGAAAAGGGGCTTTGATTTCCACTCAAAATCTGGCAAAATTCTGTGCTATAGCATCTGTTTAATTGTGATGCATTCCTTACACATTTATAAACAGGTTCATAGTTAGAGATATGACACATTCTTTAGTTAAATACCATGCATTGTTTCAGTAATTATGAAATGATGGATGTTTTTGTAATCATTATGACACAGTATGCAACTTTTAACAATACATTATATCAATTGTGCTCAAAACAATAACTCTGCAGTTTATAATCAGTATATAAAAGCTGTTTCTTCAGTTATAGTGAATGTATTTTACACACATTAGTAACCTGAAGTGTGTTAATCTTTTAGAAAAAGCTAAATTCTGAACAGGGAATTTGAACTGTTTTCTATAGTCATCATCCACAGTTTCATAAATTCACGTTTATCATGTTTCTTCAGATTGTAGGGCTCCTGTTTTGTCATAAATGGGCCATATAATCCTTTTTAGTATTTACCCTCATTTTTATAGTGTAATATAATAGGGAATATTTGCAAACATTGTCTGAGGTGCAATAAATGCATACATGCTGCAGCAAGGAAGTGTAGAAGTGGATCAGTGTGTCTTTTTTGCACATTAAAACATTGCAAAAGTTTCAAAATAGACCCCTAAATAAAAATAAGAACATGGAAATCTGTACAGTTTGACCCTTTATATTAATGTACGCCAACGCATAGACAGTGAGAACTGAATATTATAAGGCAGTATACATTTTCTTCTTAGTGGAGTGTGCAGAAAGCATTAAATTTGATCAAATGTTTTTGTATAAAACAACCTCAGTGTTTTATGTATCTGTCTTTACTATTTTTAGTTGTTTTCTTATAGATTCAACAAAGAATTTACCTCCAAACATGCACATTAACCACTAGATCCAAGCAGAAAAGCAGCCAAGCGAGATAAGAGCAAACAGGCCTGGAATATGGCAGCAACTGAATGGCACATTTTCCTCATTGTTTTCTATCATTTCTAAACACAACCAGCAGCCCAGCAGGCAGTGTTGGGAGAATTACAGGGAATATTGTGTGCTTTTGGTCTGTAAGTGAATTTGGTCCAACTTCAGTGTGCAGCATGCCGTGCTCTGGCTGGGTTTTCTGTGGAAGCACTGTAGCAGAGAAATAAATGCCAAGTTGTCTGTTTACTAGTTAGCACTCTGGTGTTCCTCACATTCACAATCATTCAGGTTTAATCACCAATTAAGAGCAGGATGGTTGCGTGTGTGTAAGCTGTGGGGAAAGACAGGTGATAATGGAAACATAATAACTACAATTAGCTATAACATTTTGTGATTTTAATAGTGTACTGTGCCATGATTGAGCATCAAAAAAGTGCTCTATTGATATAGAGTTTTAGTTATACTGTATTAACATTCATATACTTTATGGAACAGGGTTTCTGTGTATCAGTATTGGTATAATGTCTCAGGTGTGGCACTCAGCAGAGGAAACAAAGTGCTCTTTGAATAAGTAAAGAGACGCTATAACTAACACGTTCATGTTGGCACTATCAGCATTGAATCATGGAAGTGGTGAAGGGCTGTATTTATCTGAGAACAGGACAGAGACTGAGGAGGGTTATCAACACGTTCACACATCCACTCATTCCCTTTGAAGTGAGATGTACCATAAAGAAATAAGAACTAATGAGAACAACAACCAGTAAACAAGCAAGAAATACTGGCAAACTTCTCATCCTGTAATTATTTACAGTAATTATTTATGCAGCAGAGCATTCATTTTAATTACTAAAGTGTTCCTATGAAATTGTTGTGGGAACAAACTAACTAGTGAGGCTTTTCTGTGGATTATTGTCTGTGTCAAAAGGTTAATTCTAAATGGCTTCAGTGGAAAAGCGCATTTCAGCAAAAGGTGTCACACCCATGCATCGTGTTATGTTTTCAGACTGCTTACTTGCAAAGTGCCATTCTTATTCATGTCTGGGTGGGCATATGCCACACAAAGGAGACCTCACACACAAAGGACACACAGCTAGAATCCAGCCTGTATGAGCATGCACGCTAAGCAGCAGTGAAGTGGTTGTACTGATGCACTGATGTGACATCAAAGCAAACCTTGACATCAACACATCGCTGGCTATCTTTGGAAAGTGATGATGATCTTAGCTGTGCCGCTCATCAACACTGAGAAAGATTGCAATGTACAGCCGTCTGCACGCTGCATCCATTTGACATGTTGACACAGTAGGTCCTTAAAAGTGCATGTGTCAGGAACCTGGAACTAATAGTGTAATGTCTAACTTCAGAAGATTAGCCAGGCAATGACATAAGCTGCGGCTGCTCTGGTGTTTTGAAGCTGGTTTTGAAAAATGCATGTGGCGCTCGTACGTGAGGAGAGAGAAATGAAGGTAACAGGAAAGACTCTGCAAGAGTGGAAAATAAGTGAAATGTAAGTCATAGGTAGCAATATTTTGATAAAGTAATCATGCTTCAGGAGCAAAGCCCGGACTCTGATATCAGCCTTTGGTGATTCTGCAGAGCTCCTCCGAACATGGCAGGATCAGATTTACAAATTGAAAATCATTAATAATTCTAACCAGGATGTGATAAATCTGGAATCACTCTCGATGAACCTGGACACACTTTCATAAATCAAAAAGATTACTTGGAAATTTTTTAAAATCTGACGTCAAAGTGTCAGGCTTACTAATGGTTTTTGTAGATCCCTTACCGTGATATATCATTAATCTGAAATACATTTGAAGTGTGTCACCGGGGCAATATGTGATCCCTCGAATATTAGGAATATGCTGCTCTGTGTCAATACTGCAGATGGGAAGGATAAGAGGGGGAGGGGAGCTGAGAGAAAGGTAGCGTGCATTACATTTTGAAAGGGCTGTTCAATGAACATTTGTATTCTTCAAATGACCAGACAGAACAGGAAGTGAATATATTTATATTTGAATATGTCAACAGGGGTGCTGACAGATGATGAGGATGAGAATGAGAATGATTATAACAATAACGAGGATGAGGCTTAGAATAAGGGACAGCATTAAGATGATGATGAGGAGGAGGAGGAGGGGAGTGTGAGGAGGAGGATAACATTGATAACAATGACAATGGTGAGGAGGTGAGGATGAGAATGACTATAATGATAATGAGGATGAGAAAAAGGAAGAGGGTTATTCTGGTGGTGAGGAGGAGGAGGGTGTGAAGAGATGGATATGATTACAACTATAATGCTGATGATGATAATATGAATGAGGATAGGAATGATTATAATGACAATAGCAATGAGAGTAAGGGTGATGATGATGATGATGGACCAATGAGAATGATTCTAATGAGAAAGATGATGACTTTGGGGATGAGGTTATGAGTGACAACAATTGTGATGAGGATGAAGATTAGGATAGAGAACAAGGAATAAGATAAGTATAAGGATAAAGGTGAGGGTGACGATTAAATTGGTGATCATAATTGGTGGTCATAATCATGACCATCATGTTGATGATGATGATGACCATGTTTTTGGCACAGCTAAAGGAAAACATAAACAGTGTGTTTTTTTGCAGCTGGTTTTCTAAATCCTGAGAATATCCTCACAGTAAACTCCATATCCTGAAAATCCACATCCCTTCTGAAATAGCCTCTTTATTCTGAGAGCAGTGTTGCTGAGACTTAGGAGTGCTATTGTGGAGAAGGAGGTATTGACTGTGATGGTGAACAGGGCACCTCTGTAATCTAAATGTCATTCACTGAAAAGCATCTCCCACGAACCCAGTGGCTTTCATCTGAATCTGCCTCCAAAAGATTCAATTACTTTTTCTCTCCTTCTATTTCTTTCACCCTCTGATCCCTCCCTCCTTCCCATGCACTAGTTGCTTATCTGCTCTGATTATAGTCATTATGAACCAGCCGTGTTGGTAGTGAGATTTCATCTGAACCAGACATGCTCAGCCAGCTGCCTCTGCAACCAGGTCCCGTTCAGTAAAGGAGCAGTGCAAAGCTCTGGCTGGAGATGCTCTATATTTCAATTGCACTCTTGCTTCACCAGAGATTCTTGTAATCATGGCACAATAAGACAAATAATTATATATTCCTTAATGTAAACACAACTCACATTAACATAACTGTTTCCATCTAAAAACTACATTAAGGTTATGTAGTGAAGCAGCACACAGGTCTGAGTGTATTTCCTTTTCTAGAGAGTCAAGCGGAGAAGTATGGCAGCCTCAGGATAGAGGGCTGAATCAGACAATACAGCTGCTCTTTTCATGTTCAAAATCCATTTCTCGCATGTCTCTGTCTAGGATTGAGCAGAGGGGGCGGAGTTTAAATGTGATGGAACAAAACTCATTTTTTGACAATGACATCAAAGGAGATGGCTGCTTTTGTGTTTGAAGTGCAGCATGTTTGAAGTGTTCTGACGATAGTGGAGTGGTGAGGCAAGTTCATTGTTGCTTCGCTCTGGGGATGATTATCAGCTGCTATCGGCACAAGTCTCTGAAACAACCATCAGTGTGACATGTGAAGAATGATTTCCTCTTTTCACCTGCTGAAGCCTCAAACCAAGCCTGACACCTAAATACCTCCACTATTTCACCAGTTCATCCATAATTTCTGTGGTTGCAATTATTTTAGACAATTCTTGAGAAAGATATGAAGAAATGAACAGTCTTTCCTTTGTTTCGCAACATTTTTGCCATTTTGGTATGTACAAGAATATATCATATACTTTACAGTGCTATATGTGTGTATATGTGTGTGTATATATATATACACACACACACACACAGACACACGTGTGTGTGTGTGTGTGTGTGTGTGTGTAACAGTAGGGTTGTAAAAGTGCATCCGTGCATTGTGATTGTGATGCATCTAGCTGAACATGATTCAACTGAATATCATTTGACCAAAAAAAATCTCAGGTAAAATTATGTTAAAATATGGCACTTATTGTAAATAAATGTGCTTAATGTAAAACTTGATATACGTATTGTTTTTGTTGTGTATTTGATGCTGTGTAAATAGTTGTAACAGTCACATCTGTATATATTTTGTATTCTTTAAAAAATATGTCTATGTCGTGCCAAAATAATTCAATTAAACTGAATTGGATCAAATTCAAAGAGAAATTTAGAGATATCATGATGCATTGAAACGTGTCAAGACTAACTGAATTGAATCATTTTGAGGACAGAGATTTAGACCGCTAGTAACCAGCAATGTTACCAAATAAAGATTTTTTGCATATAGGGTACTTTTTTTTTTTTCTTCAGTAATAATTACAAGTCAACAGTGGACTAAAATTGCAATGCAGCACATCTCCATATGATGCATTTTTAAAATCCAAAACAATTTGATTAAATTGGTCCTTGGATTTGGTTGGAAACTACTGATTTTGAAACACTTTTTGTTTAGACTCCTCTCATTTCTGGTTTGCATCTGAATGCAGGTACCAATTGAATTTTTATTTTGAAAGTAACAGATACAGATAGTGACTTTGCTTTACACCCCTAATATAAATAACTTCAAGGCAATCATGATTCCTTTTCTCTGAGTCAGAGAGTAATGGCTGACCCTGGCCTTCAATATAAACCTGCCTTTCATATTAGCTCCTATCATATAACCGTGTGGCCTTAATGGTTACATTAACCTAGTAAAGCAGACAAGTTAACAGTTCTCCCAGTACGTGTAGTGAGCTCTAGATTTAGTTGGGCCTCTAAAATCCTCCTCTGCTAACTATTATTGTACATGGGTTGGCAGTCTATAGTCCAGCCTGTAAAATCTTTCAGGAAGGGTCATTAAGGATATTTCATTATCTCCATATTGCCAAGGTCAGGTTGTCCATATATCCACTTTACGGCTGCTAGGGGAATATGCTGCGACGGTAGTATAATAGACCAGAAAATGTCCACACCAGGAATGATGGGAAATCAATATTAGGCCCAGCTCATCAATACAAACCCCATTTTCACAAGCAGGAAGAAGGTACTCGGGGAAAAAAAATGTTGAAGAAAATAGATTGAATCAGAGAGAAAATAAAATAAAACAATGTTTCATTGTTTATAAAATGTTTGGTTTTTTTGGTGTACAATATGTTGGAAGACTCGTCATGAATGAGGTTTAAACTAGTTTGGCTTGATTCTGTTTTAATCTGCCAGCACTGGATCAAGCAGTCCATAAATGTCCCGGCAGAGTCATGTAACCACGTTAAAGGAGGAAGAAACATGGGTTGTGACAATGATTTGGCCCATTTGTTACAGCAGTGGCAGCCAGGGGCCTCAATCTGCCTTTGGTTGGTTAGAAGAATGTTGATGCCTTCAGTTTATTGCAGTGTAATGGCAAGAAGAGATGTAGGATCCCAACAAACAAAGGGACGCTGATATCATTACTAGTTAAGGAGGATGTGTAGTGTGAAACATTCAATCATTACTAAAATAATTCCACGATCACAGTGTCAGCAGATGTTTGACATGCTTTATGTTTGCTGATTTTGATTAAGAGGAATCAAATCAATTCTCTCCAAAACACACTCCTCTAATGTGCAAGGTGTAAATATTGTAAGGTGAAAGTGTCAGTACATGTAGGCTATTTGTTAAAATGCACACACACATACACACACACACACAGCAGAGCATGTTGGAGTCCAATGAGGAATTTACAATGTGCTATGTTGGAGAAAAGAGAAAACAGCCTGTGGTTGTTTAAGCAGCCAGTGGTAGCCTTGGGCGTTGTTTGTTTATGCAGCACAGCTTCCAACAAATGAATATCACACTGGCAAACTGATGGTGGAAAAAGGACTCTGCATACAAAGCTTCTCCCTTCCATTTGAAATGACTACCAGCATCAAAATAATCCAAAATACGGCAGGCGCATGTTGACTAAAAATGCAACAAAACAATCTTTAGAATATGAGTTTTCTTTTCCAAATATATATATATATATATATATATATATATATATATATATATATATTCTAAGTTGAGATTTCTTTTCTGTTTTTTGCCCTGAATTGACTACTGTAACTGTAGCTACATTGTCTTTGTGTGAACATTACACATTGTCTGCTGCATGTTAATGGCTTATTGACCATGTATGGTGTAATGAGACCTTGGGTGCAGGGGCAGCCATGATATATGAGGGTGAAAATTGGCCTCTACTGCACTGATGACCTAATTTCAATATTCAGGGACTTGGGGATGGAAATGACACTTTTCATGTTTAAGTGCTTTGTATTAGCCGCTGGCTTACTGTATCTCTGCCTAATCCCAGTCCACAGACAGAACCAAACGCTGCACACAAAGAGAGCATGGCTGGTATGGACCCGCCAAATTACAACCATTCACTGAGGACAGAAAGGTGTGCACCCTACATCACCACCAGCATGCACAGAGAGAAAGGGTTTGCCTTGTTGTGGAAGTCACCTTCATCTTTTCTGTTCAGCTGACTTGATGCATGCGTTCAAGAAAATAAAGCAGAGGCAGATTCCAAAAGGGTTCTGTCTTCAGAGATAACCTTGAGGATGTATGGCATTTAGCATTCCGCTCAACCCTGGTCATGGCTCCCCTAAAACACACATTTTGATCCCAAGCTTTACGTTAATACCTCTTCTTGCTAAATGGAAGATTTTCCTATATTTTTCTTAGGGAAATGGCTTCACACTGGAGTGTAAAGACTGTCATTGCATGTTAGGGCGAAAGGGGGATGAAGCTCAATGACCTATTTGCATTTTTGTCTGGGAGAGGAGAGGAAGATGCAGCCTTATTTATCATTCATCTCTTATTTCCCTTGTATTAGTGAGTGGAGGTGTCATGTTTGGCACATCGAAACTCTATGTTCTGCCAAAAAGATGTGACGCCAAGAGAAATAGGTGTTGTTTTAACCTTGAGCCTGATTTAAGCAAACATGAATATATTACACGTAATATCCCTCATCCCCCAGCTGACATGCTCACACTGTATTCTGATGCTGCTACTGTATATTAAGCATAGTTTTTACTGCAGACAAGAATATGAGCTGTCAGGCTGTGCACAAAGGACAGGTGAACCACGTACAGGTATGGCAGGTTGCTTTCCGACAAGGTACCAAAAAAATCAGTATTGTATCCTAAACACTGCTACTGTATATAAACTGCAGTATCAGATAGATAGATAGATAGATAGATAGATAGATAGATAGATAGATATAGGGTTGTCCACAGCTATTGCTATTAAGGGAGAGAATGTTTGCAGTCTCTGCAGTTGTGTGTGTGCGTGCACATGTGTGCGCATGTGTATGTGCCATGGGGCCAGCGCAGTAGCTCACGTTGCTCCGACAGGTCCACTGTGTGTGGCGTTCTGCAGCATCAGCAGCCGGACAGGGGCCAGACGGTGGATTTATGATGCCAGAGAACGGAAATGACCTGCTTCTGTCATTGGGTGTGTGCCCCATCACGAGAAGCCCTAAACTATATTGGCACAGCACTGACAGACATGTTTGTCATCTAGTCAGTTTTGAAGATACCAAGTAAGGGGTATTACTCCTCTGACAAGGCCCTCCACTCCATCTATGTGGGTGCTGTGTCAGTCTGTTCTCTGTACTCCTTTTCTCACTTTTTACTTTTAGAGCTGCTGTTTCACATCAGCAATGTTGTGACTGGTCAGTTTGTTGAATTTGTTGGTGATTAAAAATAATTGGCAAATAATGAATTAATTAGTTTGCAGCTCCAGAAAGAAAGCCCTCAGTGTTTTCTCATTGGATTATTGTTTTTGTTTGAAAGTAAGATACATTTAGCAGGTAATTATTTTTTTCACGGCAGAAAATACATTCATCATAGTTTCCCTCTTTTCCTGTTTTACCAAGTGTAATTCATATTAATTCAGGAAGTTGTGCACAGTCTTCAGAGGCTTTCAGTGTGCAAGTATTGCATGAACAGTGACACCTTCTGGCATTCTGAAAAGCTCAAATATGACCCAACTGAAAAGTTCTCTCACTGCCTAATTCACCATAAAGCATGAATACAGCAGTCACACATACAGAGTTTACATTAAGGGCACAAAGTAATCAATGATTAAATGAGAGTCATGTCCAACAACTTACATTGTAGTCCACTTATATATAATTTGATTATCTTTGTCACAAATAAATGTAATTATTGAATTTTGATTGGAATGGCTGGAAACTTTGAACATATTTGATAATAGTTTGTATTCAAATGATTCAATAAATATTACATTTCTAAGTAATTAAGGCACATAAATGCATGATAAGAAAAATAAGTTTGTGTTGATGCCTGTTTAAAACTAAAAAATATCAAAGTCAACTTTGATACTCAATGTTATTACATGAACAGTGGGGCTATAATAACATTTCACATTTATATTACAATTGTCACAATTACTTTGGACTTCAAAACATATTTGTTAAATACATGAATTGTAAAGAAGGTTTAAGGTATTTAGGCTATAACATCGCTTTGCTTTAACTTCTCATTACATTGCATGTTTCTGAATGTTTACCTGTGTTTACCTTCAGACTTTAAGTCTTTTTCAACACTCCAATTTGTCAGAGATTAAACTGTTTTTCCATGCAAGTAAAATACTAACAGCATGCACTCCTGAGAGAACATTAGATAATTGCTCCGGCTTTTGTGCTTTAAAACCTCATTACTCACATTCATTTTGTGGGCCAATTATCAAATCAACAAACTGTATAGAGCCCAATTTTTCTAATTCAGTTTTACACGATACAAGTTTAATATAAGGTAAGAAAAGGATAGTGGGGAGAGTCAAGTGAACTTTTATAAGAATGTTAACACATAATAAAAATATGATAACCAAACTAGTATTTATGGGAAACACACTGCAGAGATTGCTAACTGGGAGAGAAAAGGATTCAGCTATAATTTAATCATGATTATATCTTAAATCAATCTTTTGTCAGGGTGGAATGGCAGACAGATAGCAACAGTCACCTCTGTCTGTGGCTGATCCAAAGCAATAAATCAGCAGATGAGTTCACTTACTCAATGCACACCATTTGATAAGCTGCTAGAAAACCAGCAATGCTTCACCAAATACTTTGATTGAGGTAAAATGCTGGGAAAATTACCTATGATTTTTGGCAAATTTGGTACTAAAATTTATATGCTGACCTACTTATCTGATTTGTACAGTGTGCACCAAATTCTTTTTCTATCCACTTGAACTTCCAAAGATTTCCTCCATCACCAAGCAACCACGCACAGAGCACTGCCTCACCCATCCACTCCAATGAATATTTTATAAAGATGCAAAGATTTCCTCCTTCTCAGTGTGTAATCAAATGCACACAGTGCTGCAGGGATTTAAGAGATATAAAGTCACATCTTAAAGAAGAAATCCATTTTTCTCCATCCTTGCATTCATTTAGGAATCAATGCGCCTCTCAAGAGAGCGGCTATTTGAAACACACACACACACACACACATATAACCAGAAACCTTTATGTTATTATTCTGATCCTCTGGGCTTCAAATGCTTTAAGACAGCAAATATTAGTAATCTTCGGGTACTAGAAATGAGCTATAATCAGAACTATCACACACTGCTGCTTAATGTTGACTGAACCCTTATAAACATAATTAATCAAGGTAAAAAAAAAAAAAAAAAAAAAAGGGTCAGAGCTGTGGTAAAATAGACTGCTTGTACTGATGAAGTGTTGTAGTTAAAAAATATCCATCCAGCACCAAAAAAGGGACAAAGCATAAGAAATAATACACTCAGACCTCACACACACTGTGACAGCAGGCATGAAAACTGATTTCTTACAATACATTAACAATGGAGCTCAGAGCTGATGCTTTAGATTGAACCTGGAGGGAAAAAGGGACACACAGGAAATACTTAGCAGCAACATAATTTATTATAATAACTATATTTTTATTAAAAAAGAAAAAATATATTATTCTCTCTCCATTATCTGCTTAACTGTATCACTATCATAGTGAACTGAGTATCTTAGTGTTCTCCTCAGTACTATTGGCACACTGTGCAATCCATTTGGGGCCTCTTGTTATTTTTATTGTCATGTTTGAAAAGCTGTAATGCTGAACTGTTTTAATTAGTACTCTGCACTTTATGGAGATCATTGTTCACGCTTGCCTAATTATGTTTAGATGGCCCAAATCTCCATCAAAGGAAACCATTATCCTGCATCGATGGTGAAGCAACGGGATTCCATCTTCACCCCCTAGACAAGGCTATTACTGCTGTGCCTTGGCTTGGACACGCTAAATAAACACATCAATTTCATAGGTCTGGAAAGTTAGAGATTGAGGAGAGATTGTAGTTACCTGCTGCATATGGTTGATGATACAGATACAGTGCTGTACATCACAAGTGTTTTTGCACCGGCTGGACAAGTACTGTACTTGTGATGTACAGTATACTTGTGGTTTGCAAGTACTGGAATTTCTCTTAACTCTATTCAGCCATATTGTCAGTTCCACCCTCTTTCTGATGGGAAACCAATACAAAGAAATGACATAGAATACTTCTATATTACTTTGTAATGTCATCCTAATGGTGGTATTTAAGGACAGTGGGGGAGGGGTGTGTGATTGGTGATGTAGGTTTTTTTGCATGCATGCATGCATTCTTGCCTGAGAGCCAAGTGAATGTGATGGTTTCAGATTTGATTAGGCAGCCCACGGGCCTCAGCAGTCCTGTCCTGCAATGGGCCGGCAGGGGCCTTGTACAGGCGTCTCATTGCTCACCATGCCTCAGTGGTGATGTACACATCGAGTGTGACCGCCCGCTTGATTTAAACAGCAGTCCACCCTCGATCTGGGAGTGCACTCACTCAGTGCAATATCGTGCCCCATTCATCCAGTAACCAGTGGACATCAGTGTCAGCCAAACACATTCAGGCTTGCCACCACATTTGTGTTTGGAGTAAGTGCATCGATGTTGTACAAGTGCCTTGAGACTTTATGCTTGTGTTCCATGTTCCCTAAATGCTACGCAAAACAAAATTTAACACAATGTTGACAAGGGAAGATTCTGTGCTAAATTAATTCAAACATTACTGGAATGTGATCTTGGCTCCCTAGTTGATTAGCTGCCTTGTATGGATAAAAAATTATGCCACCTAGATTTCTAGCTAACTGAACAGAAACATAGGTGAACAATTCATAAATAAAATATCTGCACTCTTTGTTATTCGGATGTAAAGTAAATTTGCTATCAGTATAACATAACATAACTGTAACGTAACGTAACGTAATGTAACGTAACATAACATAACCAGATATCAGATTGAAGAAGTGTGGTGAATTATTGTCATAACCATGTATAGCCTTGTACATGTCACCATACTGTACGTCACTGTATTCCAACAGTTCAAGAAAGTGAGTTCTACCATTGATGGATATCAGATTAGACATCATTTGCATTTAGATAAGGATTATGGGAGCTGGGTAAGACTTTACAAACAATATAAAAAGATTCATAGTTCATTCTTGCTTTCTTTTGACTCAGTAAAATATATAAAATGATTATGTGAAGTTTGGCTGTGCACATTTATATTAGAAAAATGACATCTAATGACATCCTAATGGACAAAATTAAATTTGTCTCTTGAGAACTCTGAAAGTCAACCTTGAGACTCTAAAAGTCACCCATGATGGGTGTCCACTAATTACATCCAAGAGGCTCAAAACAAGTCAAACATTTTTAGATGAGCTCACCCATGCTTACAACAAAGCATATCTCAATTCTATAGTCACACACAATAACTTGTGTTCTGCCCATGACAGGGCAATGAGGAAATGCACAATAAAGTTTTTTATGTTTTGATTTAAATCTCTTATCCATTGCTGTGCACAAAACAATGATTCTATTTGCAATTTAGTGGCCTTGTAAATTAGCCCATCACACGATTTCTTTATGTGAGGGCAAAGCAGCCTGTGAGCAGTAAAGTTATATTTAGAAATTCAATTCTTTACTCAGACCCTCAGCCTAAAGGCCTTTGCTTTATACAAAATGAGCAAAGTTATTTTCATTTCCTAATGGTCACCACAGCCAAGCAGTAATGAGCAGGGCCAAGGAGGATTGTTATTTTCTTAAGGACCAAATTAAAAAAAAAAGAAAAAAAAAGNAAAAAAAAAAAAAAGAAATCCTGAGTGGTTCCATCATTACAAAGGGAAGCCTAGAGGAGAGTGTGCAGTTCATTAGTCTACATGCTTGGCCCTCCTGGTCCTACAGGGTGAGGGGAAAATAGGTGATGAATTGTGCATCCATTCACTTCCACAGTGCATGTTGTCATTAAAGGCCCAATCTGGAATTGGAATATAGTGACACCTTTGAGATCCACCTGCTGCTGTTGCTGTGTTTGTATTTATTTTGTATTGTTGGAGACTTTTGTAACTCCCAAGGAGAATGGCTAAGCTCCTGAAATAAGGACTACAAGGTACGTAATGGCTTTTAAATTATTTTGAAGCTGCAATTAATTTCTGTATGCCATAGATAGCACTAGGTTACTTTACAAATATACAATGGTTAATTGAAAAGATCTAAGCCTTAGATCCACCTCTAAGGTGGATCTAAGGCTTAGAGCTAAGGTGTTATTTATTTTTCAGTATAATGGCTCCTCAGTCGGCACACTTCTGCCAACTAAGTCCTTTACATAGCTGTCCAAAAAAAAAAAAAAAAAAAAAAAAAAAAGACATAATTATAGTAAAAAGAAGAAAAAATGCTGCACAGCTGATGCATTTGAGGCAAACCAAATTCCAACTAGACGTTTGCGACTGAGGGAGCCAAATTAGGTTAGTAGGGTGGGTTGCAAACTAGATCAAAGCCCCAATGAGTAACGCATTGTTTGAATGAATGGAGTTGATGTGAAGAAAACAGGAATAAAATACTTAGGACCTGATGCTGAGGATGAGGATCTCCACCAGACACTCTGCAGTAGACTCATCTGGTCTTCCAGGTCCCCCAAAGACAAAGTTAGGAGGACCTACAGATTAACAGTCCAGTCCAGCACAGTCCATTATAGGTGCATCACATTTTGGCTACCATGATACTGATTGTGATTTAGTGCAACATTCCTAGCTGAAACTGTGCATATGGGGGATGTAATAATTTGTGTTTGGAAAATTGTCACTGTTATTCTTCATTGGAATCGGGTCAAACTATTAATTAACATCAAATTGATTCAATTTATATGTTTACTGAAATAGCTATTATATTTTAAAAAGCAAATCTCAATTTCCGCACCTGATGACCTCTGCCCTCAGGTCAGAGGTTAGGTCAATACGCGCGCGCAGTATCCCTCATTTACGCTAGCAAAGCAGTTAGCCACGTTGAACAAGCAAACAAATACAGGAAACTTTGTATTGAAAGCTGAATATAAGCATAATTATAATGGTAGATAAACGAAAGTGGGCAGTAACGTCGTCTGTTACGAGTTTGGATTTATTTTGTGTTTCTTGAAATGGAGAATTTGGAGCCTGAGTTGCTTCTTCGCTGTGGTACATTTCTAAGTTGTGAGGAAAGTTTTGGAACTGTTTGAGGAATGTGAATCTTTCTGGAGGAGAAATAAAAAGATAACGCTGAAATGGAAACCAAAAATACATCATGAAACTTGCCACAACGATTACTTAGAAGCTACAAGTTTCTACTTAATGAAACGGAGATGCCACAAGAGTCAACAGAGAACGGCCAGCTAAAACGGTGAGCAGCATGACCTTTAATTATGTGTTTTATCTCTGTAATTTTCATGTATTTGGGCAAAGCTGAAAATCAGTAATGATAACGAGGGTCTCTCTCTCAGTAATCATAAGGAGGGTCTCTCTCTCTCTCTCTCTCTCTCTCTCTAATTGTGATTTTGTGATTGTGAGATTGTAATTTGTACTCAGCAGTCGCGTTACAGGTGTGCTTGCTATTATGCATTATTTTGGATCCTATTACAGTTATGGACAGAGCTATATAAAGTTGTATTTGAGATTCTAGGTCATGTCAAACTATCCTACTGCAGTAGAATCCATAATAACGCGTTACAGTCACTGTATATAGGTGATGTATCGTTTTTTTGAACAGGACGTTAAAAAGGTTCTGGATTCCTCCAGTAGATCATGTTTACATGCTTGATTGCTGCTGTACATCAGATTTAAGCAAAGTAAAACCACCTGATATGTGATGAAGTTTTCAGTTTTGGACTTTTCACTGTGTTGCTGTGATGAAAGTTGACATGTGAAGTATGACTTCATGCCGGTGGGCAGCTTTTTTTGAGCTCAGAACCAGTGAGGTCACTGGTCTCCTAATGACTTCCTCAGGGTTCATGGCAGGCCTCCCCCCCCCCCCNCCCCCCAGACAAAACACAGCAAACCCAACATGGTGAGCTTAGTGCTCGACTAGCCTCTTGGCTCATTGTTTTTAATCAAGAAAAGGAGGCATAAAGACACATTTAGTCAGTTCATGCATGCCTGGTGGGGTCCTTTTCGTCAGTCGGATGAACCCAAGTGGAAAAGTCTTTTGTAACACACACACACACTCACTCACCAATTGTGGCGTTGGTTGGACTGGATGTCAGTCGTATTGCATATTCAGTTTCCATGACCATTAGCTTTTGTACATAATCTATTATTGGATACAGTTGTTGCAGACCACAATATTACAATAGATCTTCAAAGCAAGGCATTTTCAGCTTTCTATATATGCATTCTGGGTGTAAAATGGACCTCAGTATTAGAGTGATTTTTTTTTTCTTACTGCTTGTGCATCTAAAAGCAGGATGAGAGGCATGTAAATCAGGCAGCCCATGTACTTCTTTAATATTTAACATAGGTTATTAGACAGGGCAAAGATTTGACCCCCGAGCGCTTCTGCACATCACATGAATAACTAATGCTGCCTGATTATGTTAATCAGTAGTCCTAGGCAGTGATGACCAGGAATGTAGCACCACTGCTGCAGGAGAGGCTATAATCTCAGCCGCATCACAAAAAATACAACCCGAGCCCATCATTAGCTCTAAAACACAGCCGCTGCATACTGTGTGCTCTACAGGGTGATTTACACTTCATTTGCCCAGCTTGAATTTTGCTTTAATATGTATACTACAGATAAACATGCGGCATTTGTGAAGCTCCTAGCTGTGATCTCCCTTAACAGATAATCAAATATTTGCATAATGATAAGAACACTGAAGCTACACAAGGCAACTCTGCATGTTGGAAGCTCCAAATGGCAGCAAGAGGAAACTGAAGATTTTAAACTTCAGTATCTAGAAATGTAATGTGAGTTCAGTAAACTTAACCCTTAAATTTACCAGACATGCTGGTCTTTATGTTTTATAGCATGACTATAGCAAAGATATGGGAGATGCAAATGATCAGTTGTGGATTCATTTGCAGCTGTGTTAGAGACGGTTATATTTCTGTTGTAAATGAGTCATCATTTTCTTTGGGTAGATAAAACTACACACTACCTCACCAGAATTTGATTTGGACACATATGATAGATCTACACATATCGCCTATTGATAGCAGCTAGTATATATAGGAACATTCTACAGTGTATGTCATCGTGCATTCACCAGTCATGCCATATCTGACATTTTTATCATATGAGTGAGTGAGCTTTAGGTAAGCTGTAAGAAAATGTCTGGCTTTTTTCAGACACAGCTGATTTTAAAAGCTTATTGCTGCGTCATAAAGCAAGCATCTGTCTTTTCTCCTGTTTGTTTTGAGCCAAAGATAAAAACGTACTCTTGGAAAGCCATTTAGAGGTAGAAGCGGTTGATCGTGGCTATATTCCAGCCCCATCACCAGAGTTCTTTGGCCTCCACCATAAAGAATTCCAACGAGACAATTTTGCGCGGTGTGGGGTGAGCTGACAGGGAGTGTTATTAAAGCGCAGGGTGCTGACCGCTCTCAAAGTTATTAAAGTGCTGTGAGATTGTGTCTGTGATAGCCCTGCCGGTCGGGATGTCCTTCACACACACACACAGGTACATTACAGTGGGGATGCGGTCATCGCAGGGAGAGGAGGTGGTGGAGGAGTGGTGGGGAGTGCAGATAGCCACACTATGGGGTGCTGTCATTGTATTCATTCCTCCATTAACAGTAATCATAGTTAACCCCCAGCTGAAGACTCCTTCTGCTATCAGTGTAAATAATTCAGAGTACTAGCCTACCAACAATTTCAAAGCGAAAGGACCATACTGGTGGTTTTGCATGTTTGAGCCCAATATATACCCACCTACATGTTAGGTTACTGACAACCATTTTCCAAAACATACTACTAGAGCGTAAATAGCATAAATATTGCAATTGTTTTTCCTACCTTCCAGACTGCCGTTGGTTTCAGTTTACCCCGTATGCTATTAAACTCAATTTGTAGAGGCTTGAAACCTGCCTGAGATAAGAATCCATCACAGCGAACGTGATGTCTATAAAATTTTAATTCAAAGTCGCTTTATTTAACCGGTCCAACATGGAACTGCACAGAAGAAAATGTATTCCTCCACCAGAGATATAGTCCCAGGAGAAGACTGCTTTTACCAAGAAATTAGAAATGACTGTCCCTTCTACATTTGGACATATGTGTTAGCAGAGAGAACATTGAATTTTAAGGTGTGTATAATGTCAACATTTGAGTTTGAAAGATTTCGATTTGGAAAAATAACGGAAAACTACTGGAAATACAGTTTTATATTTTGAAAATTGGTTATCAGTCATGGAAGGTGCATGCGGGTAGTATTTATTGGGCTTAAACACACAATCACCGGTATTGTCCTTTAAAAAGTAATGAGTCATGGAACATATTCTGAAATGTAGACTACATACACATTTAAACTGAAAAATGTAGCATAGGTTAGCATGTCACAGAAAATGCTGATGAACAAGTCTGTCAGAAATACAAAGCAACAATCAACAGAAACAGTATTTTTTTTTTTTTAATTCCAACTGAATTTTAAAGTTTGAGTTTTTGCAGATGAGAATCTTTTTTGCCCTTTGTTCTCGTCTGTTGAGTCATGCTGTCTGCTCCCAATTTCTTCTGCTTATTCCAAAAAACTCAAATTGGAGAAAGCATCGCTTGCTATGTGGCAGACAGTATTTCTCCTTGCTAAAAGCAAATGCAGGATTTCAAGATTAAGGATTTATAGGATGCAGGATTTATAGGATGCAGCTACTGTATTGTGAGTAGCAAAAAATATTTTTATTTTTATTGAAATTATTATAAGAATTTTAAATTTAAAATGGATGGCTGAGTTTAAGACATAACTGTTCTGCTCTCGCCTTTTGTTGAGCCCCTGGGTGAGTCTCGGATTTGAATGTGGGGGCAGCTGCCTGTGTAAAATGATAGGCAAATGGGAGGAGGGCTAATGGACTGATTCCGTGGGTTTTAGAGGAGATGGAAGAAGCCTGGAACATCAATCTGCTGTCTGCTCCCTCTCAATCTGTTTCAGCTCCACTCTGACATGACAGCATGGGGGACTACAGCCCTCGATTCATCACCAGGTCTGGAAATAACAGGACACCTCCAGTTT
This sequence comes from Lucifuga dentata, assembly GCA_014773175.1. NCBI lineage: Eukaryota > Metazoa > Chordata > Actinopteri > Ophidiiformes > Bythitidae > Lucifuga > Lucifuga dentata. Next base: position 302,718 of record VXCM01000385.1, read on the forward strand.
GTCATACTAGATTAGTCTGTGGCCCGTAACCACTGTCCTTAATAGAGTCTCCAGCATTTCATCTGAGGTGTCCACTAGACCACCACTGTAGACCTCAGGGGGAACACAGACATATATCGACATCCCTTGTATTTGTTGACTGTTACAGTGTATTCCACTTTCCGCTGCACGGTGACCTATAATCAAAGATGAGGGACCAAAGCCAACCACAGTTTCTGCCCTTAGAAAAAAAGAGATAAAGTCCCTTCTGTTCTGCTGCTATCAGAGAGTTTTGGTCTTTAAAGGACCATACCGACCATTTTGCATGTTTGAGCCTAATATATTCGATTTTCATACATGTTAGCCCACGTTACTGACAACCATTTCCTAAAGGATAAAAGCGTATTTCAGCTTTCCTGATATTTTGCAAAACCTCTTAATCTTTCAAAATCAAATATTCAAGTAATACNTCAGCTTTCCTGATATTTTGCAAAACCTCTTAATCTTTCAAAATCAAATATTCAAGTAATACACCCTCCTTAAAAATCAGTATTTTGCCTGCCAATAGTGACACAGCCATATGAAGTCATGGTCATTTAAATTTTTAGATAAACGCAGGTCTTCTTTCAGGACTATATTCCCCAGTGGAGACATGCACCACTAGGAAGCATTTTCAGATCAGTCTGCGCTTTTTATTGTGCTTAAATGCTACAATTATGTAACTTAAAAAAAAAACCTGTTCACGATGATGGATTATCTATCCCAAGAATGTTTCAAGTATCAACAAGTTGATTTTAATAGCGTACCAGAATGAACTGAAACCAATGGCCTTCTAGAAGGTAGGAAAAACAGTTTTTTAATTCACTGATCCAGTAGTAAAATATTTGGGAAATAATTGTCAGGAACATTACTTGTATGAAAATTGAATATATTAGGCTCAAACATGCAAAATGGCCAGTATGTTCCTTTAAGACTGACCTGCTTCCAGGATATTAAACCTTCAAAGAAATTTTGAAGCTTTTCTCCAAAGTTCATCAGTCTGAATCCTGCACGTAAAATCAGTTGATTGTGATCGATAATATTTTTTAATTAGCGATTAACTGTTACTTTGTAGATCACAGGTCCTGGCAGTGAAATGAGCCTCAGTCTTTAATAAGCCAGTGGGGAAATTGAACGGGGAGTGCAGGGTTAGAGCTGTGAGAGCTCCTTATTGCTTCTCCTCTTGACCTTGACTGACAGTATGGCTCTTTGAAAATCTAAGTGCCCATCTTATAGTATGCCTAAAGCAATTTAGAAGTCAGTCTACATATATAAGACCTAACATTGATTATTGTGAGCCTTTTCACATGCAGAATGGCAGTGTAGAGTTTCGTCACTATGTGGTCAGCCACGAAAACTGTGATCTATAGCTATGGAATATGAAAGTATGCAGAACAGCATCAGCATATTTTCTACCAAATTGTAAAAAAAAGAAAAAAAAAGTCACAAGTGAAGTCCAGGAACAGGAAGACCTCATAATTACCAGAAAATTCCTGGGAAAAAAAGGACATTTAGGAAAACCTAAACTGGATGCAAAGGCATCCAGTTTAGGATTCCATTTTTGTTATCAAGACAGGCAGACATCACCGAAAACTGACTTGTCCATGTAATTACCATCAGTCTTCTATACAGGCAACTATTGGCAAAAGCGTCAGGGCCCCTCATGGATACCGGGGCTGCTGGGGGGGNGGGGGGGGGGGTTGCTTATTTAGTCCGGGATGATGTGCAGTGTCTCTGGCTCTAGAGGCCGCCCCCTTCCTGTTTACCTGGGAGTCCTTTGGGGTGAGGTTGAGCTGAAAAGCCCAGTCGGAGCCAGTCAAAGGGAGCGTGGCGCAGTCTTGACCCCGGCGCTCCACTCATTGTGTAGTGCAGCGGTGTAATGAGGCCCTGTGTGGATATTGATATGACAGAACAAAAGGCCAAGGTGCAGTAAGGACAGCAATCCACACGTTTCACACCATTTGTTTTTCACACCGTATCCATCACATTAATGGGTCACCTTTCTGTGACAGCTCATGATTACCTGCTTACCCATGGAGAGAAGAGGGGGGGAAAGAGAGAGAGAGAGAGAGAGAGAGAGAGAGAGAGNGCAGAAGGATAAGGAGCGAGGGTGCTCCAGTACTGAGGGTAAAGGGTGAGCTGGGGTTGGAAAGGGGCTCGGGGAGTGGGGGATGGGAACCTAGTGCCATTTTTTTTTATTCTTTCATGAAGATTGGCTCCGGCCCTGTCATCATCCCCACAGAGTGAATTTATGACAGGTCAGCTCTCCATGTAGTCACCTGATGGATGGAGAACATCCAAGTTTATTTGGGGCATAGTGGAAATGGACAAACAATTCCCTAAAGCACCAGCAGAATTTTTTTCTACATGGGGGACACTTCCATTCTGCAGCAGAGTTACAACCGCAATTGATTTGTAATTTTACAAAAAGCATATTTTTGTAGTTACTGACAGATCACCTCATAATTTGACTTTTTCTACCCATTTATCTTTTTAATTGTCCAGTTACTACACAATTATAAGAACATGATGCATATATTATGTTTGGTAGTTGAATAGTTATTGGTTTTAGAGTACTAGTGAGCAAGGTTTCCTTTCCCATAGATCACATATCTTGATATGAAGGTGTAAATTTGTTCTGTTGATTATTGCCCATGCATGGCTCATTTACTGTAATGCCCAGCAATGTGAAAAGCTGGAACTGTAGGCTTGGTTGTATTTTATTGCTGCCACAATGAGTCTGCTGCTGATACTTTGGAAGGATGATTTATACATTGCATCTCTCTTTTTTTTTTCTTTTTTCTAATGAAGGCTATTCTGACACTCTTGCTGGCCTCACTTGGACATTGCACAGTATTGCAGGGGTATACTTTTTTGTTTTCCAAAAGTTAGCACTCAGTTTGGCTGGAAAAAATGTCAGACAATAAGAAACAATAATAATATACAAGAAAAAAAAGAGCATCTCTTTGTTCTCACTTACGCTTTTACTTACATAAACTTACATGAACTTTCGTTGTTTGCCTGGATTGTGCGCATACGTTCTGCTTAGCTCAACAGCTATTGATGCCGTCTATCCCCAAAGCATCTCAAAGTGTCATCTGTGAAATCTTAAGTCACTAAAAACAAGCATTTCAACAAGCAGTCATTGCATAGATTGAAAACGGCAAGATCCCATTTTATGATAAAATAAGACTACAGATATGTATCTTTGGAAAAGCCTGATCTCAGCATATGAGGTGAGAGGCAGGGGAGGATGAAAGAGGAGAGAGAGATCACTTTGTCCCAAATTAAAAGTCAGAGTGTCATCTTTCGGTCTAATTGCCTGGAACCATTATTGGACACTACAAAAAATAGTGTGTGCATATGCATTTATTTTGTAATCCACTGATGGACCTGACTCCATACGTAGCCTATAGAGACCAAATGCCAGGCATGCAAACGCTCTGGTTGTATGAATGGGGGAAGGATTGCAGCCAATACTGCTCAGAGACAGTTTGCCATATGTCATCGCACCCAGCAGATATGAGGTGATGGTGTCAATACATCTTGCGTCTGCCCAGTGGAGGCTTACTCTGCATTATACTAAAACATGAATTATATGAGTGGAACATCGCTGTGTTGGGCCGGGACGTAAATCAGAAGGGAGAGAAATTGCTGACAAGTTTTGCTATTAAAAGATAATTGTAATCAAGGTGCAAGACGAGCAATGAAGTGGTGATAGCAGATAGACAGCTCCAAAAGATGGATTGTTTTAATTTGCACCAATTAAATTGAAGTTCACTGGATCATCTTCCTCAGTCTTCATGAATACTTGATTTTCTGGCCGCTACTAAGCTATTAAAAAGAGTGATTGGACTCTAAGACTTGGTATACCATATTTTATGCTATACTTTTATTAACCTTTTCAATTAATGCTTTTTAATTTAGGGTGTCACCAAGTACAGTATGTGTATTATGTGCAGTTTATGCTGTTTTATTTGTAAATGTATCTTTCTATCACACTTGAAACTAAAGAAAGTTGTGTTAAGTTACTACCACTTGATCAGATCCAAATGTATTTCAGTGCTGAATTGAATTGACATTGTTAGAAATTCAGGTTTTGGACACTGAGCAGTTTAAGCGTGTCAAGGTTTGTTTTTCTTTGTTACTTAAAACATATTGAACAAATTACAAACCTCATCAGTTGTTAGAAACATTGCTAGAGGGAAACGTAAGTGCCCATTACAAAACCTTCCTTATGGGAACCAATGTTTGTCCCACGAATGAGAAGAGTATGCTTAATGATCATTTATCTACCTCTCACACACAAATTTGCTAACACACAAAATTTAATTTATTTATTTTTCATTTATTTAATTAGCTTTACAGGGACCATCTATATTAATTAACGTCACGCATAACCATGGTGTAAATGTATCGGATTTAGCCAAAAGAAGGTTAATTTTCATCCGTAGTCCCTGGGCATTGCATACAACATGCAGATGACAACCCACAGAATGAATATTTTAATGCTGCCTCAGCTCTAAACATTTTTGAGTCTCTCAGAGAGATCAATAAATTAGATTGAATACATTTTCTACCCAAATCCAGCTCCTTTCATTCTGAATGAGCACATTAACATCAACATTGCTTTTTCATGGTCAGTTTGAAAAGAACATCAACAAAGAAACGGAAATGTACTAATTTTCCAAGCTGAAATGTGTCGGTGGTAACAAATGCTGAGCCTCTGTTAATGATAATGTTAATTTCTTTAATTTGAAAAGGTCAGCGATCTTGATGTTTGCCTGATAACGTGTGCTCGCTTTACTTACTTGTTCGAAACAGCCTCACAGGGAAAGCAGCGACGCTCCAGAGCAGAAACTTCACATATTTAAGGAAAGGTTATTTAGTATTGGCAGATTTAAATTGATGTAGTAAATCACAATTTCATACAGAGGAAAGGCAGAAGCGGTGGTGAGAGTGGTGAGGCATTGCAGCGGGGAGCTGGGAGCAACGTTCCACACTGTTTGCTTCTGAGCCAAACTAGCTCCAAGGCAGGGGTGATTAGTGCTTGTCGGTAATTTGGCAACCTTGACCATGTAACCTTGCTAAAGCTGGATTAACGTTTTACTCTGGAAAAGCCAGAGATGCCTTAAAACGTGTTCCATTTTCCTCTGCTGCTCATGAGACAACAGAAGCTGTTCTCATAAGTGCCTGTAGTACGAGCCCTCATGGAGAAACTCTTATTAGACTTAACATGCTAAGTTCACAAAAATGTTGACATATCCATCTGAGCTTTGACTGACATCATCACATGCATGTCATTTTACATCCTGTATGCACGTGAGTCACAGGAGGTAACAGCCAGGGCCGAGACAAATTTAAAGGACCATACCAGCCATTTTGTATGTTTGAGCCTATATTAAATTTTCATACATGTAAAGTTACTGACAATCTTTTGATGAAGGTTCTCAGTCATCTAAGCAGGTAGATATATTGTATGAAAATGACCTGACTGAGTTTTCATACAACACATTACTAACAATCATTTCCCAAAGCATACTACTGGAACGGTGAGTTAAAAAAAAATTTTCCTACCTTTCAGACCACCATTGGTTTCAGTTCATTCTGTACGCTATTAAAATCAACTTGTTGATACATGAAACGTTGTTGGGATAGGTAATCCATCATCACGAACAACACATTTATTCAGTTTTTTTTTTTTTTTTTTTTTTTNCCCAAAAGAAGACCTGTGTTTATTGAAAAATTTAAATGACCATGACTTCATAAGGCTGCGTAACTACTAGCAGGTGAAACATTGATTTTGAAGGTGAGTGTATTGCTTGAATATTTGATTTTGAAAGATTAAGAGATTTTGCAAAATATCAGGAAAGCTGAAATACGGTTTTGTCCTTTGGGAAATGATTGTCAGTCACCTTATGTGTATAAAAATTGAATATATTAGGCTGAAACATCCAAAATGATGGCATGGTCCTTTAACAGATTTAGGAAGCAACAACAAATCTATTTCCACTATAATAATCTTGTAACAATATTAACGTGATTATTATGAAAAACACTTTCTGTTGGAAGAAGTTTTCCATTTTTTCACTCCTACTATGTATCTTTGGTTGTTAAATGGTCACTTTCACATTAGTCTTTTCCATTAATTGCTGTACACATCGCTTAAAGCTCTTTTTCATTATAATACAAGGTTGTTTCCTAATTTCTGAGCATAGCTCATGTGTTATGGTGACATTGGTGTATCTGTAGGTAGGTGTTGCTACGTTGACCTCCTACAAAAAACTCTGGCCTATTATTGAGCCTCTTTATCTTTACTGTAGCTAAGTTGTTAATTAGCTAGACCTTGAATTAGATTATTTGCATGTCTGAACAAGGGCTAAGGTATTAATGCTCCCTTAGGACAAACTGTAATAACCTCTTCAGTGGCTTCAGGATCCCTGTGGAGGGGGCCGTGTGGACGCTAGCCCCTGGAAGGAGGGAGAGAGCAGCCATTTCATCCAATTAGCTGTGGATTATACTGCTCCTCTCCCTTTGAATCCTATTTGCTGTGATAAGGTGTTCTCCTACAGGGACAGAGCTGAGCTCTGCTATCAGGAAAAAATGATTAATTCACAACCCAATATTAAAATGCAGTGCCTTCCATTTCACACAGTCTGACATAGGAGGAAGAAACAGCTCAGAAATCAATACAGGCACTAAACAACCACACAGGAGAAGGAGAGGTTGGGCAACTGAGAAAATAGCCTTAAGAATCTGAGAAGCAAGCTGCATTTCATTCTACACATCACACTTCTAGTGCTCTCCATGGTATGGTGTGTCCTTGAATTATTCAGAACCTGCTAAACCGTGGGAATGGCTTTAAGACTAATGTGGCACAATATCATGGACGCTATTGTTATTGCATTGTAAAGGCAAGAGTCTAGGGATGAGAGTAGGGACTTAGAATGTTGGGACTATGACAGGAAAAGCTAGA